>CM055117.1:164811701-165299201 GCA_029206835.1 Rana muscosa | reverse complement strand
GCAACAAACTTCCGTAGCCTAAATTTTATAAGCCCCTACAGGTCATCAGTTTAGAGCGGACCATGAATAATGGGCCTAGAATTCAGGATTCAAATAAAACATTTTTTACAACCTGCAAGTATTTGATTAAGACATTTTACAAGTTCCTAGAGGAATGTTTAATTTTATTATGCATAAACACTTGACCTCTGGAGGTTTTACCCCCCTTCATGACCAGGCCATTTTTTTGCGATACAGCATTTAACTAAAACTTGTGCGGTCATGCAACACTGTACCCGAATAAAATGTATGTTCCCCCCGCCCCCCCCAAACTTTGGTGGCATTTGATCAGCACTGCATTCAATTTTTGCGCTATAAAACAAACAAAAAAAAAAAAAAGACAATTTTGAAAACAATACAAATTTTTACTTGTTGCTATGAAAACACATCCAATATTAATAAAAAAAAATCTTGATAAGTTTAGGCCAATATGTATTCTGCTACATGTTTTTGCTAAAAAAAAAAAAAAAAATATCCCAATAAGATTGGTTTACAGCAGTGGTTCTCAACTCCTGTCATCAGGACCCACTAACAGGCCAGATTTTAAGTATTACCTTGGGGAGATGCAGACTAGAATACTGCAATCCCTGAGCAGCAAATTATATCACCTGTGATGTCATTCAGTTATCTTGCAAACCTGGCCTGTTAGTGGGTCCTGAGGACAGGAGTTGAGAACCACTGGTTTACAGGAACGTTATAGAGTCTACAAACTATGGTATATGTACTGATTTTTATATATATATATATATATATATATATATATATATATATATATATATATTATAAAAAAATTATACTAGTAATGGCGGGACTGCGATATTGCTGCAGACAATTGGACACTGAAACTTTGCAAGAACCAGTGACACCAATACAGTGATCAGTGCTAAAAAAAATATGCACAGTCACTGTACTAATGACACTGGCAGGGAAGGGGTTAAACACACAGGGCAATCAAAGGGTTAACTGTGTCTAGCCAGTGTTTTTGTGTACTGTGTTAGGTACTGTGCGGAGGTCCACCTAAAACAAACAAAAAAATAGGATTTTTATAACAGCTTACCTGTAAAATCCTTTTCTTGGAGTACACCACGGGACACAGAGCTAGTCATTACATAACGGGTTAAGGGTCACCAGCGGTGATTGGACACTGGCACAACCAATGGAAGACAGTTCCCCTCCATATAACGCCTCCCATCAGGGAAGTACCTCAGTTTTGTAGCAAAGCAGTAAGGTTCCCATAAGAAGGGGGGGACCTCTGTGTCCCGTGGTGTACTCCAAGAAAAGGATTTTACAGGTAAGCTGTTATAAAAATCCTATTTTCTTTATCGTACACCACGGGACACAGAGCTAGTCATTACATAATGGGACGTCCCAGAGCAATGCTCATATGAAGGGGGGGGAGACACAGATCAAAACAGGCCGCTTGCGGACCAGAAGCCCTATACTGCTGCCTGCAGCACACTTCGCCCAAAGGCGGAATCCTCATGTCCTTTCACATCTATTTGATAGAATTTGGAAAATGTATGGACTGAAGACCAAGTTGCAGCTTTACAGATCTGAGCCATCGAAGCCTGGTGGTGCACTGCCCATGAAGCACCTATCGCCCTGGTAGAGTGCGCCTTAACAGGAAAAGGAGGAGTCCTGTTCTTTAAACCATAAGCTTGAATAATTACTTGTCTAATCCACCTGGAAATGGTGGATTTTGATACCGCTTGGCCCTTCTTGGGCCCATCTGGTAAAAGAAACAAAACATCTGTTTTACGTATCTGAGCGGTTGCTTGCAGATACACCTTTATCGCTCTCAGTAGATCTAGAGAGTGTAATAATTTTCCCCCGCCGTCCGCGGGTTTGGAAAAAAGGAAGGCAGAACAATGTCTTGATTCAAGTGAAAAGCCGACACCACCTTAGGCAAAAAAGCCGGATGGGGTCGTAGTACGATCTTGTCCTTGTGACAAATTAGATAAGGCTCTTTACAAGAAAGAGCTGCTAGCTCTGATACTCTCCTAGCAGAAGCTATAGCAATCAGAAAGGCCAACTTCCTACTTAATATAATTAAAGGAATATGGCGAATAGGTTCAAAAGGTTGCTTTTGCAACACTGACAATACCAAATTCAAATCCCATGGACACAAGGGAGTCCTAACTGGAGGATTTATCCTCAGTACCCCCTTAATGAATGTCCGAACTAGGGAGTGAGATGCCAATGGTCTCTGAAAGAAGACTGATAGAGCCGATATTTGCCCTTTGATGGTGCTAAGGGCTAAATTCATATCCACTCCTAACTGGCAAAAAGCAAGAATCCTACTTATTTCATACTTCTGAGGATTCCAACATCTGGATTCACACCAGGAAACGTATGCTCTCCAGACTCTCTGATAGATGAGTCTGGAGGCTGGCTTTCTAGCATTAATGAGCGTAGAAAGAGCCGGACCAGAGACCCCTCTCTTTTTAAAAATGTGGGTCTCAGCAGCCAGGCCGTCAACTTTAGCCTTTGTAAGGAAGGGTGGAATACTGGACCCTGTGACAGCAGGTCGTGTCGGAGTGGAAACTTCCAGGGCCTTCCTATCGCCATTTTTACAATCTCGGCGTACCAAGGCCTCCTGGGCCAGTTTGGGGCCACTAGGATTACTGGTATTCCCTCCTCCTTGATCCTGCGAAGCAGTCTTTGTAGAAGAGGGATCGGAGGGAATGCCTAGATCAGTGAGAACTGATTCCATGGAGTTATTAGAGCATCTGTATTATTAGAGCGTCTGTCCCGTAGGCTAGAGGATCTCTCGTTCTGGACACAAAGTTGTCCAATTTCTTGTTGAACCTGGCAGCTAGCAGGTCTACATCTGGGTTTCCCCATCTCAGACATATGGCCTGAAAGATCTCGGGGTGAAGAGACCACTCTCCTGGTAGCAGCTGCTGACGACTCAGGTAGTCTGCTTGCCAATTTTCTATCCCTGGAATGAAGATTGCAGAAAGGCAAGGTACATGCTCTTCTGCCCATGCCAGGATCCGGTTCACCTCTCTTTGGGCTGCCCGACTGCGGGTGCCTCCTTGGTGATTGATGTAAGCTACTGCAGTAGCATTGTCGGATTGAACCCGAACTGGGTAGCCCTGTAACCTGTATGTCCAGGTTTTGAGGGCTAGATATACCGCCCGGATCTCTAGCACATTGATGGGCAGGATCCCCTGAGTCTTGGCCCAGGTTCCCTGGGTAGAAGCCTCCTCGAATACTGCACCCCAGCCCGATAGGCTGGCATCCCTAGATACCACCTTCCAGGCCACTGGGAGGAAGGACTTTCCCTTCCGTAAATTCCTGGCTTCTAGCCACCAATCGAAGCTGTGGCGTACTTGTGAGGACAGGCGCATGGGTATATCCAGAGCTTGGCTCTTCCTGTTCCAGGAAGCTAAAATATTGCCTTGAAGTAGTCTCGAATGAAACTGGGCGTAAGGGACCGCCTCGAAGGAGGCTACCATCTTTCCCAATAGTCTCATGCAAAGGCGAATAGACGGCCTCTTGTTTGCTTTGACCTTGTGGATCAGGTCTTTCAGAGACTGTATCTTCGGTTCTGGCAGGTATACCCCGTTTTGGGCTGTATCTATGATCATGCCCAGGTACACTATCCTTCTTTGGGCCTGGAGAGAGGATTTTTGTAAATTTATAATCCATCCTAAATGCTCCAGGTATCCTACTGTAGTGTGTACAACGTGACCCAATCCGTCCTTTGACTGATCTATTACTAGTAGATCGTCCAGATAGGCTGTTACCGCAATGCCCCGTGTTCTTAGGTTTGCTAACAGAGGAGCTAGCACCTTTGTGAATACTATGGGCGCGGTGGCTACACCAAACGGCAGAGCCACAAATTGAAAGTGGCGATCTTCTACCGCAAACCTTAGGAATCTTTGGTGAGCGGGGAGGATGGGTATGTGTAAATGTGCGTCCTTGATATCTATGGGCGCCATGAATTTTCCGCCCTTTAAAGTGGCGGCCACGGATCGGATCGTTTCCATTCGAAAATGGCGATCGTTCAGGAACCGATTTAGGGATTTTAGATCCAGGATGGGTCTGACATCTCCATTTGGCTTTGGAATCACAAAGAGGTTTGAGTAAAAACCTGAACCTCGCTCTTTTTGGGGTACGTCTGTAACTACCCCTTGAGCCATTAAGTGATTCAAACCTTTGAAGAAGGATTCTCTTTTTTGTGGATCCTTGGAGAGTCTTGAACCTCGGAATTGAGAAGGTGGGATCTCTCGAAATTCCAGTTTGTACCCTGAGGATATTGTGGATACTACCCAATTGTCCTGGATTTCTGACCACCAAGTCGCTCAGAACTGACAAAGCCTTCCTCCCACTCGGCCGAGCGGGGGCGCCCCTTCACTGAGAGGCTTTGGGGGCTTGCTTATTAGCTCTTGCACCCCACGGCTTCTTGTTCTTCTGAGCTTGCCCCTTGGCTTTTGTGGGCGGCTAAAACAGGCCGCCGCCACTGGTTGGAGTCAGATTTCCCGGGAGCTGGGGAGAGAGAGCGTTTAAAACAAGATCTCTTGTTTTTCTCTCAGGTAAAAGTCGTTTTACCACTTGATATCTTCTGTATATATTTTTCTAAATCTTCCCCAAATAGGCGTTCGCCATGGAACGGGAACTTGCCAACAGCTTTTTGCATGGGGTCTCCGCTGACCAATGCTTAAGCCAAAGTACTCTGCGCATCTGTACCAGCTGGAGTGTAAGGCGTGATTTTGCATGGGGTCTCCGCTGACCAATGCTTAAGCCAAAGTACTCTGCGCATCTGTACCAGCTGGAGTGTAAGGCGTGATGCCTGTATGATAGAATCTCTCATGGCATCCACTGTGAAGCATAAGGCTTTAGGCAAATTTTCCCAATTTCTAGCCTGCTCTGAAGGCAGTTCCTTCAGCCCCTGCTTTACCTGTTGGCTGATGACCTGACACATACCGACTGCTGCTACTGCAGGTTGGGTAATTGAGCCGGCCAAAAAGGAAGGAGGATTTCAACTTCCTCTCAGAAGGATCTTTTAAACCCTTGTACATTATCCACCGGACATGTCAGGTTTTTATTTACACAAGAAATAGCCGCAACTACCGCAGGCAGGCTCCATTTCTTTAAAAAATTTTCCCCCATAGGATAAAGAATGTTAAACCTTTTTGGAGGTGAGAAACGCTTATCTGGATGTTGCCAGTTTGCGTATATTAGATCCTCTAGTAACGGATGAACCGGGAAGGAGCATGCACCTTGCAGGGATCTTAATGACCCTAGGGAGGAGACAGGTAATTCCGTTACCTCCGCAGAGGTTAACTTAAATGCACTGCTATAGCATTGTACCTGTGACCTTAAAATCTGGCTCCTCATCCTCTGCTGATGTAGCCTCCTCCTCCTCATCCTCCTCCCTCAGGTACTTCTGAAGGGAGGTCCAATACTGGAAGAGACCTGCTTCGCTTATTGTCCCTTTTTAGAGGACTTAGCGATTAAGGTAGCAACTTTTTTCCTCCAGATTATTTAGGGCAGCTGATAAAGTGTCCTCAGTGACATATACAGGCCCAGGCTTCACTGGGGAAGCCGCCATACCTGACAGAGGTAATGGCTCATCCTGAACAGGTGCATTTAGCAACACAGGAGAGAAAGGTACCGAGTCAGCACAGTTAGAGCCTCCTCTCAGGCGGTGGTGCTTTCTTATCTCTTTTTGTCCGTATTACTTCCCCTGGAAGGCTACTGTTTAGACAAAATACAAGGTACCTAAATGCATATACTACCGTGTTCAGTTTAGCAAATACATTAAGTATGCAACTTTTAACACATAACTATGCATAACATGGATGTCTTCTAGGAAGTACCCAATCCAACCACATGGAGTCTTACGTCCCTATATAGCTGCTGTGTTTCTCTGCCAGGAACAAGAGAACTAACGAGCTTGCTTGCTGCTGCAGTGCTTCTCACACTGACAGTCTTTTAAATTTGGCGCCGTTTCTGTGCCTGCGCGCGCCACGTGCCCGCGCACGCCTTCGCCCCCCCCTCCGATAAAGCCCGCGCGCGGCCCTTAGCGCTATGGCGGTGGCCATAGTGAGAGAGGACTCTCATCAGCCCTTGTTCCCACTTACCTGCATCTGCAGGTGTCTGGTCGGCCACCGAAAGGAGGATCGGGGTGCCCCATCAAGCTCAGCAGCGGAGGTGACGAGCAGTGTACTTCGCCGAAGCCGACACTGAACAGAGTGAGGTGAGTATATTCAGCTCTTTACTCCCCCCAGTGGTGGAAAAAAAGAAGACATCCACTTTTTGAAAAAGGTCCCAACCTAGTTATGGACCTTCTAATCTCACCTTATCCACGCCGCAGGTTTTTCTGCTGAAAGATTTCAGACAGATACCAAACTTCACCCTTCACGGTGGGCTATGTGTGCCAACCTTCAGGGATATGGGTTCCTATTTAAAGGATACCTCTCCCCTGGGCCTTGTACAAGACTCTTACCAGGACTTTATAGCGAAATAGCGAAAGTGCTGGATCTTAGAGCCCAGTCCTCCGAAGAGAGACATTACAGGCGACGCCTCATGGATGAGGCCCGGATCCCATCCAGATTCAGCTCATTTGTAGGCGTCTTGGATGGATCCGAAAGCATAGCTCTTTTACCCCCAGAGGGTCTCTTTGGTAGAGCTTTCCTTTAGCACCTCCTAACGCGTCCAACACCTTTCGACACTGGCGAAAAAACTGAGGTACTTCCCTGATGGGAGGGGTTATATGGAGGGGAACTGTCTTCCATTGGTTGTGCCAGTGTCCAATCACCGCTGGTGACCCTTAACCCATTATGTAATGACTAGCTCTGTGTCCCGTGGTGTACGATAAAGAAAAATATTAAAAGCCAGCAGCTACAAATACTGCAGCTGCTGACTTTTAATAAATGGACACTTACCTGTCCACGGTGCTCGTGATGTCGGCAGCCGAAGCCGATCAATCGCTCGGCTGCCCGCGCCGCCATCCTCTGTGAGAGTATCAGGAAGTGAAGCCTTGCGGCTTCACTTCCCGGTTCCCTACTGCGCATGCGCGAGTCGCACTGCACGTCCTAACTAGTCCCCGCTATCTTCTGGGACCTGTGTGTTTCCCAGAAGACAGCAGGGGGGGAGGGGCGTGACGCGGGAGTCTATGCCCGAAAGTGGGTGCAAATACCAGGTATCTGCACCCCCCCGTCCCCTGAAAGGTGCCAAATGTGACACCAGGGGGGTCTGGGTTCCGAAAAGCGGAGGTTCCATTTTTGTGTGGACCTCCGCTTTAAGGCGACATTCACACATGTACGACTCCAAGGTTGCGTTGACTTTGGACTGCAACTTTGATGCAACTTGGATATGACTGACCAGGGATAATGGACAACTGTTGCACACAAGTTGCATTGTATAACATTCAGGTACAATGTTCATGCAACTTCTGAGGGTTAACATTGAAGTCTATGGCCCTCAAAGTGTATTAAAGTCAGACCAAAGTAGTGAGTGCATAAACCACTTTGAAGTTGCTGCAACTTTAAGTCGCGCATAAATGAATGGGTATCATTGGAAAACATGGGTAATGACTTGGCATGCAACTTTGATCATCAAAATTGCATGCCAAGTTGCAGAAGTGGTGAATGGAGCCTTACTAAGGTAAGAAATGGATTTTGTTCCCTGCTTTGCAGGAACACAAAATCTATACTGTCCCCCGTCAGAACAGAGCTCTGCCTTGTTTACATGGTCAGTAAAATACACAGAATGGGGATCTGCCCATTGGCTTCTGCTGTGAATATTCACAGCAGAAGCGGCCCGCCGGTGGAGGGCACGCGCCACCTGCAGGCAGAAATGCAGAATTATGTATGCACACACATACCACACACACACACAAATAATTATGCACAGAAGAGCTTCCCTGTAGCAGTAAAAGTGCTATAGGGTGGTCCTTTAAGTGGAACTTCCCTCTCTGAATCAACATTGACAATTTTTTAATCCTTATGCTACTAGCGTTGGTAAACAGATATATTTTTCTATCATAATGACTTCTATCATATTGACTTGTTTTAAACTTTTTTTTTTTTATTACATTTTTACAGTTACTTCCTGGTTTCCTTGCCTAGGCGATTGACGTCAGAAATCCTAGGAGTCTTCATGGAAGGAGGGGGTTTACTCAGCTAGGGACAACCCCCTGCCCTGCATGCCTGGACTAAGGGCAGAGGGATTCCAGGAAGTAAATGCTACATGAATCATCTGATTTTACTCAGGATGGGGGGGGGGGGGTTTCAAAGTAATTGTGTAGTTCCCCTTTAATGTGTTAATCCCCAAAAAAAAAAAAAAAACACTGGAGGGCTTACTATTACTTCTATGCCCCATGCACACGAGACGCTGTTATTTGCTGTTAAACGCGCGTTCAGAGGCAGTTGGACACTTTTTTCAACTGCTCCTGAACCCATTCAATGTTATCCTATGTGTCCATGCACACAGTCTCGTTTATTGCCGTTTTTAGGCAGTTGCGTTTAACCTCGTTTTTCCAGAAGCAAAAAAATGGGTTCAGACGCAAAAGTTTTCCACGTTTCAGACGCAAAACGCGGCTAAACGCCGCTAAACGCGGTACCGGCGTTTTGCCGCGATTTCGTTTATTAGCGTTTTTAAAGGTGACCTATTTTTTTACATTAGAAATCTCAAAAATGATGGCAAATGATGAAAAACCATCAAAAAAAATATGAAAAAAAAAAACTAATTGCTTGCATTGCACTGTAGACAATCCACAACTTGTGGCAGGTGACGTGGCAAGTGGACAATGCACAACTTGTGGCAGGTGACGTGGCCAGGTGACGTGGCAAGTGAACATTCCACAACTTGTGGCAGGTGACGTGGCCAGGTGATGTGGCAAGTGGACAATCCACAACTTGTGATCAGGTGACGTGGCAGGTGACGTGGCAAGTGAACAATCCACAAATTGTGGCAGGTGATGTGGCCAGATGACGTGGCCAGGTGACGTGGCCAGGTGGACAATCCACAAATTGTGGCAGGGGACGTGGCCAGGTGACGTGGCAGGTGGACAATCCACAAATTGTGGCAGGTGACGTGGCCAGGTGATGTGGCCAGGTGACGTGGCCAGGTGACCAATCCACAACTTGTGGCAGGTGACGTGGCAGGTGACATGGCCAGGTGACGTGGCAAGTGGACAATCCACAACTTGTGGCCAGGTGACGTGGCAGGTGATGTGGCAAGTGGACAATTCACAACTTGTGGCAGGTGACGTGGCCAGGTAACGTGGCAAGTGAACATTCCACAACTTGTGGCAGGTGACATGGCCAGGTGACGTGGCCAGGTGATGTGGTAAGTGGACAATCCACAACTTGTGGCCAGGTGACGTGGCAGGTGACGTGGCAAGTGGACAATTCACAACTTGTGGCAGGTGACGTGGCCAGGTGATGTGGCAAGTGGACAATCCACAACTTGTGGCCAGGTGACGTGGCAGGTGACGTGGCAAGTGGACAATTCACAATTTGTGGCAGGTGACGTGGCCAGGTGACAATGCACAACTTGTGGCAGGTGACGTGGCAGGTGACATGGCCAGGTGACGTGGCAAGTGGACAATCCACAACTTGTGGCCAGGTGACGTGGCAAGTGGACAATCCACAGCTTGTGGCAGATGATGTGGCAAGTGATACGCTAAATACAAGTACACTGCTGCTCTCTCAGCTGCTGGTCTCCCAAAATGGCTGAAATGGTTAAATAATAATGTTTTTTGAGCTTAGGGAGGGTCTTATGATGTTTCTTAACTAAACGCCTATAGACGCAAACGCGGTAAAACGCAGCTAAAATCGCGGCAAAACGGGCGTTTTTAAACGCCGGTTTTAGCCTTTAAAAACGTGTGTTCAGCAGAGTTTGCACCGGCGTCTCGTGTGCATGGGGCCTAAGGGAAAGCTAATCATGAAGGAACTTGGTAGAGCTTTAAAAGCATAGCTGCAAAGTTATATAGTAGCACACAACAGTCGCCCTTCACATTTTTGTGTTTAGAAAAATATCATGAACAATACAGGAAACATTTAAAAAAAAGGAGAAAGATAGCCAAAGCTCTTTTAAAAAAAATGTATTTTTTTTTTGCCTTGTTCTGTAGACCCATTTTGGGGTTTCGGGTACCAAGTACCAATGATTGGTGTACTGAGGTCATAAGGGCTTCATCTCTACTGTGTATTCCCATTTACCATCTACCTCAATTAAAAGTGAAGTATGTTTTTTTTTGGGGATTTCATACTTGCCTAGGTGGATGCAGCATCAGACCGATGCTGCAGCTGTCCCCCGGCGTTTCTGCACTCAGAACCGAGCCATGGAAAAAAGCGGATGGCTAGGGTCTCTCTCCTCCCCAAGCGGAGAGCTGCTGACTGTCAGCATCTCTCCTGCTCTGTTCCTTCACGTTCATTGGAGCGCTGAGCTGTGGAGGGGAGTGGCCATCTCAGCGTCTCGCTGAGATTGCCATCAGTCAGGGCAGCTGGCGGATTCATATTGAAATATGGAGTTCCTGGCCTAGATCCTCCTGCTCAGAAAGTACTGTGTCATTGTTTTTCTCACCAAAACTGTTCAGTTTAAATAATTTGTATGAAAGTGCTAGGTCACACCAAACGCAGTTCCGTGTGCTTTTTTTCTACACTAAAAATGCATGCAGTTTATTCCATGTATTCCAATGGCTCTAGTTCACACCAGTGCAGTCAGCTTCAGGTGCAGAAACTGACCGGAACGGACTGTATTGGTGCCGAAAAAAGGAAAATCGCATGGAACTGCATCTAAAATAAAAACTGGCCCTAAATGTGAACTCTTCTTGACATTTGTGTACCGAATTTTGTATTCCTTAACGCTCATATTGAGTGTTGTTGTCATACCAAATTGTTTCTATATACCTTGTCAATAACAAAAAAATAGGATTTTTTGTACTCACCGTAAAATCCTTTTCTCTGACGTCCATGGACTGACACAGCATCTTCATTCTTGACAAAGTGGGTTATGTTCCTGCTCACAGGAGAAGATGAGCAGGACTATAACCCACTTTGTCAAGAATGAAGATGCTGTGTCAGTCCATGGACGGCAAGAGAAAAAAATAAATGTTCCCTCGTCAAATCCTGCACTTGTCTTTTTAACAACCATGATGGAAAAGCATAAAAAAATATGTATAATTTGGCACTGTTGTAATGGCCCATTACCTCAGGCAGGCACTCCAAAACAAGGGCCATTTTAGCAGCCTCTCCATAACTTTGATAAGCTCCAGCTTTCAGCTTCATCCTCTCAGCTTCTGCTTTACCAATACCTTCAATAACCGATGCATCAGCTTCTCCCACTTTTCGGATTTTCTCAGCTTCGGCCTGAGCTATCAGCACTTGTTTAACCCTACGCAGAAACGTCACAGATATTTTATTTATTAAAAAAAGAAAAATAGGACACATCTTTTCTACATAAAGTATCATCTAGTTTAAAACCCCAAAATTCAAATGTGTATGTCCTAGAACAATCGCAGCAATCTGGTACAGAGGGACCGGGGGGGGGAGAGGGTCCAGTGGATGTCTAGAACTACTGGGGGCTAGGGGGAGAGAGAGCTGCTGGAGATGCGGGGGAACAAAGCCATGGGAGAGGCCAAAGAAGCTCAAGCCGCAGCTGCAGATGTGCACAGTCTGATTGGGAGCCAGAGATGGTGGAACCCGTCATGCAGGGAGGTTTACGGCACCACTCCTGTGTGAACACAGGTTCAAAATCACTAGGAGAAGCTTGGGTTCACACAGGGGCAGTGCGGAAAACCACATGCGATGCCAACAGGAATCGCATCGCATTCCTGTTCAAATTGCATGCAATTAAATTTGCGTCCATACATTTTGGTTGGACGCAAATCACACAGTATTGGTTTTGGGCATTGGGAGCACATTCACGAGTACTCATGAAACTACTTGGCATCGGCAACAATATCGGTATCAGTGCATCCTTAAAATAAATGATTAACAGGTGAAAATAAAGGAAAAAAAAAAAATACAAATCTCATCTAAGGGCCAGTAAGCTGCAATATGTTACATTTTTGTTTTAAGATCAGCTTTAAAAACATATCCAGGATTGTTCTTACACAGAGGGTGATATTGTTACAGCTAAGCCCCCTATCCTTAGTTTCAACAGTCAAGGAAAGATGTAATGTTGAATTATGTACAAACTCCTGCACACATATCTTTGGAGAAGCTAAATTTGGTAATATGAGAAACACAGACTAAAATATAAAAAAGGAAAGGGGTATGTACTTTTCTCCTTCAGCAATCTGTTGCATCCTATATGCCTCAGCTTCTGCTGGTCTTCTGACCATGGCGATCAGCTCCTTGTCCGTACGTATGATTTCCTTCTCCTCAATATCAATCTGCTTTTTACGCTGCACCACTTCAATCTCAATCTCTTCCTGGCGAATCTTCTGCTGTTCTTTGGCTGCCTGCAACTCGTAAGCCAGCTGGGCCTCTGCTTTCTATATAAGAAAAGAGAAGATTAAGTGAGTGCAAGAGACCAAAAAAGGCAACTGTGAAAGAAAAAGCTCTCAAACTTAAATATTGTAGTTAGCAGGATAGTTCCCCCCCCCCCCCCCCCTTACCTTCGTATTCACTTCCTGGCTGAATGCCGCTTTCTGAAGTTCAAATTCTCTTTTGGAATCGGCTATTTTGGTATCAGCCAGGTACTTGATATCCAGCATTTCCTTTTTACATATGGCTTCCTATAGGAGAAATAAATCAGTATCTCTTATCCAACGCACAATCTCTACCTGTATTATGCGTGGTATATGATGGTGTTCGTCATGGTATTACTCACTCTAATTCCGGCATCTCTTTCAGCTTCAGCAACACCAATATCAGCATCTCTCCGCACAACAGCAGTCTGGGTCTTGCCCAGGGAGCTCAGGTACTCAACCTTGTCATACACATCCTGCAAGGATATAAAAAAAAAAAAATTATAATAATAAATAATAAACTGCCATATAGTATATAATTTATATTACAAAAGCAGTCCTGTGTAAAAAATACATACTTTAATATAATGCCTCACATCTGGCTACTGCACAACAGGATGAAACCAGTCTGCAGTGACAGCCAGTACCCTCTGGTTATTTAGATTCCTCTGTGTGCAGTAAGAAAAGTTCCACAGAAGGTACATTTCATTAAAGCAGGTGGACAACAAAGGTTTAAATTTTCTGCAATCCATCATGTGTCAACAACACACATAGCTATGAGAAATACACAACAAACACAAGTTACATAGTTGTAAAGGTTAAAGACACTAGTCCACCCAGTTCAACCTGAGTGTGCGTGTGGGCGTGCGTGTGTTTGCGTTTCTACCATTTTCCATATCCCTGTACATTATATTCGCTAAGAAACTCTGCTAGAAGTTTTAATTAATCTACAATCCCCACCGACACCAACAAATGTGGAAGGTAGTTTCACATCCTTACTGCTCTAACAGTGAAGAACACCTTACACAGTTTAAGATTGAACCACTTCTCGTACAACTTCATTGTGTGGCCAAGTATCTTCTCTAGAGACCTTAGGTGAAATAGTTTCCACCCAATGCTAGACCATTCAAATATTTGTATATTGCAATCATATCCCCTCATAAGCACCTCTTCTCCATTATTAGGTTTGTTGCCCTTCTCTGGACTCTATCCAGTTTAAGCACATCCTTCCTGAGCATTGGTGACCAAACTGGACGGCGTAATCAAGATGTTGCCAAACAAGAATTTTGTAAAGTGATAGAATAAGAGTTTTTCTCTTGTGTAAACACCCTTTTTAATGCATGATCATTTTCTGCTCGTCTGTCATCTACTAGGACACCCAGGATTCTTTTTCATCCTCAATTTCTCATTAAAATGTAAAGAACAAAACAAAACAAAAAAAAAAAAAAAAAACACAAACACGCTAGTCCAGCTGTACTACATTATTTTCTTTTAGATTCCCACCGTTCTGTTTTTTTTTTTTTTTTAAATGGATGCTGGTTCATCTTGGTACGTAGAAGTGCAAATTTATTCTACATAAAATTTTATATATGTGGAGGTTCTCACCTTGATGGTGAAGCTCAAGATCTCAATACCCATACGGCCAACATCAGGAGCCGCCACCTCACGTACCAGCTTGGCAAACTGATCTCTGTCCTGATAGATCTGCTCCACTGTTAGGGTACCTGAAAAATACATAATGCATACATTTAATGTTGCAGTCCTCTAACCCTGAATGCTTACTTCTTAGTGCAACCAGTCGGTTATTAGTACCAGGGAGAGAGATGACCAAAACGTACAAGGCAAATTGTAATAAATGCCTAGGGTTCACCAAGGGGAAATACACTGGCCAGATCTGCAGACATACATGGGTACATTTATTAAAACAAGGTTTATGAAAATGTATTGCTAGGAGCAGAATTCTTCCCGCTAGGATCCTGTAAAAACCTTCAACATCCAAACATAAAAATTATGGCCAAATCGAATAACTTGTAACATAATAATGTATGTAACAAAGGGTGAAAAAAAAAACTATGTAGTGTCAATCTACATACCGTATATACTCGAGTATAAGCCGAGTTTTTCAGCACATTTTTTTGTGCTGAAAATGCCCCCCTCGGCTTATACTCGAGTCAACTATTTGCGCCTGATCTCCCGGACTTTGGAGACCCGATACCGGCTAGCCGTAGGTCCCCAAACTTGGCATACAAGTAGCCCCACTCTTCCTCTATAAGTGTGCAAACTTTGTTGTCCGGGGGACTTACGGCCGGGGAGCACCGAGTTTTCAAAGCCAGGCACACCTTCCATAGACTCCCATGTTAAACGGTAATTTCTCCTGTGATTTTGGGGACCCGGTACCGGCCGGTCGTAGGTTCCCTGGACCAGAAACTTGGCACACATGTAGCCCCATGTCTCCTCTATAAGTGTGTAAATTTTTTTGTCCGGGGGACCTACGGCCGGGGAGCACCGATTTTTTAAAGCCAGGCACCCCTTCCATAGATTCCCATGTTAAACGTCAGTCTAGTCATGGACACAGTGAGGCATGCACATGGGCACAGTGAGGCATGCAGATGGACACCCTAGGCTTATACTCGAGTCAATAAGTTTTCCCATTTTTTTTGTGGTAAAATTAGGTGCCTCGGCTTATATTTGGGTCGGCTTATACTCGAGTATATACGGTAATCACAGTAGTGCAAATAAAAATAAATAAAAACACATTCAAAAGTGTCCATGATAAAAAATAAATAAAAAAAAGGTCCACCATAAATATCAAAAAAATCAATTGTGAAAATAGTGCGACTGTTCATAAAAGTCGAAAATTTTGAACACTGTAAATCCTTCACCAAAGTGCACAAGTGCCAATCGCCTTTGGTGTATATTAGTTGTAAGTAACGAACGTAACTAATATATACCAAAGGTGATTTGTTTTTAATTGTGACGTAAGCGCATTACTTTTTCATATTAAAAAACTGTTACCCTAGAGGTTGTGTGTTGATTTTATCTCTACATGTGGAGAGAGCGGTCATCTATTTTGAATCTGAGTAGATCAGAGTGGAGATTGGGTTGATCGTCTGCATAAAGTGTAGAGTGATGCAATCATGCACGCAATTTAAATCTACAATCTGGTGAGCCTCATTCTATAAGGCTCCATGTACACAGAAGCTCAAAAAACGGTCGTTTTGAACGCCAGATTTCTGGCAGAAAAAGCTGCTTTAAAATATAGCTTTATCAGCGTTTTTTAGCGTTTTTTCAGTGTAGCGTTTTTTTTTCCCTCAATGGATCAAAAAACGCTAAAAACCGCTGGCGACCAGCGCTTGAGCGTTCAGCGTTTTTCCCCCGCCAAAAAAATGCATTTTGAACGCGAATTTCTTGCGTTCAGAAAAAAGCCCATTAACTCCACTGCTCATTAACGCTAAAAAACGCTATGTGTACATAAACACATAGGCTAACAGAGTGCAGTTAATGGGCTTTTTTTTTTAAAAGCCAATAAACTGCAGTTTATCAGCTTCAGTGTACATGGAGCCCAAGGGTGTGGATTAGCACTTTGGTGTTTTGGTGAAGGATCTACGGTGTTCAAAATTATCCACTTTAATGAACAGTTGCACTATTTTCACAATAAGATTTTTTTTGACATTTATGGACATTTTTTTGATTTTTATCATGGACACTTTTGAATACGTTTTTTTGATTATTTGCGCTACTGTGATTATGTAGAGGTCTAAATTATTCGTATTTTAAGTAGCAGTATGTTTATTTAGTTTAATAGCGCAGTGCATATTATATATAAAAAATAAAGTTAAACCAGGTCTATGAGCTCAGATATTTTTACCAAAAAAAAAGGGGGCAGTTTAGCAATGTACAGTATATGTAGTTCATTCTCTTCCATGGCAGAATCAAAAGCAACATATGGTCTAATCATTTAACTGAAAAAAGCTATGCTAAAACAAGCAGGTTAATGAAAGTCAAATACAATTAGTACAACCAACCCAGGTAAGCTGCCAGCACAAAAGTGTATACAGTAAAAATTGAAATGCAAACAATGCTGTGCTATAAATCAATAAAACATTTTTTTTTTTTTAAGGTGATCAAAAATGTGAAAAGAAAATGTGACAATAAATACCACAGTGCATTGTACATATAAATAAGTAATCTTGTGTCCTAAAAGTCCTGGGATTACGGTGACAAAAGTCAATATTCAAAAAGTAAGTGTTCAAAAGTGAAGATGACATGAAAAAATTACCACCAGATTCCCCAAGGAAATAGCACTGCTGAGAGAAAACTCTGGCCAATCTCTCTGTTCTATGCTGTAATGCAACAGCTTTTCTTCTTATGTCTCTTGTGCATATTGGGACTTTTTTTTTTTTTTTTTGCACATTTTTGATTGATTACCTCAAAGTGGTTGCAGACACTAAAGGCTTTTTACCTTAATGCATTTCTGCGTTAAGGTAAATAACCTTGTACCGTTTTGTTCCTACCCTCTCCAACACTTATGCCTAGTACACACGATCAGTGGATGAAAAATACCACTTTCGAAGGGATCGTATGATAATCTGATCACAGCTTTCAAGAGCCGATCACGGCAGTTCATACAAAATTATCCAAAAGGGACAAAAAAAAATAAAAATCACGTACGATACCAGAACAAACGTTTTTTGTTGAACCAGTACAGTATTCGAAAAAAACGGAAGACCAAGACCACGCATGCTCGAAAAAAATAAAAATAAAAAAAAGAAGTACATTACAATCCAAAACATTACATCACTTCCAACGTTGTATTCTGTTTAGTAACCTCTTCTGTTTAAGTATGAGACTAGCATGCAAAAAAACAAACAGGATGATCATTCTTCCGATAAGCCTCATACACACAATGAGACTAACGCAGGGGTCTCAAACTGGTGGCCCTCCAGCTGTTGCAGTACTACAATTCCCATGAGGCATTGCAAGGCTAAACAGTTACAAGCATGACTCCCATAGGCAGAGGCATGATGGGACTTGTAGTTCCGCAACAGCTGGAGGGCCGCAGGTTTGAGACCCCTGAACTAGAGAGTCTTCTCTTGATCCAGCGCTGTGCCCCGCTGCAAGTCTTCCCATTCTACCTGTCTCAGGCTTTGCTGATAGCTCCTGCTGCTCTCAATCAAATCCGGTGAGGAGGGGGGTGGGGCTGAGCCAGAGAGTGAGAGTTTGTGTCTCTATAGGCACACAGAGCCAGTGTTGCCGGCCTACCAGATTGAAATTTACTGGCACGACACCCGAAATTTACTGACACAGCCACGTTTTTGCTGCCATTTCGCAAAAGTTACTACATTTAATTTTTAGGTGCAAATTTTACTATTTAGGCTACAAACAAGTACGCTAGGCAAATAGCAATGTGATTTAAGGTAGATATTAAAAAAAAGGTAAAAAAAACATTTGATATAATAAGGGCAAATTATTTAGTCACATCACCCCCTCTGCCTTCACCCCCCCCCCCCCCCGTGGTGCCACAATCTCCCCCTGCCTCCATCCCCCTCTGCGGTGCCACCAACAACCCCTGTCTCCATCCCCCACCCTCTGCGGTGCCACCACCCCCCTCTGTGGTGCCTCCAATCACCCCCTGCCTCTATCCACCTCTGCAGTGCCACCATCTCCCCCTGCCTCTATCGTCCCCCTCTGCGGTGCCACCATCACCCCCTGCCTCCATTGGATCCCCCTCTGCCACCATCACCTGATGTCACTGTCGGCTGGGCTGTCTGTCACTCTGTCCGTCCCCGACTCCCCATGCAGCAGGCTCCTCCATTCTGCCGCTGCCGCGTGCTGCTCAGCCTCCGAGTCCTGACTCCTGCTCCAGTGCTGTGCTCCTCCGTCCTCCTGGTTAGTTACGGATTTAAAATTCTGGTGCGCGTGCGCCTGGCGGGATGTCCTAATACATCACTCGCCGGCGCCGCGCGGCACAGCCTCTGTGAAATCCGCCGGCCGAATACAGCATATGCTCGGCAAGCTCCGGAACTGCGCATGTGTAGTTCCAAGCCAAACCGATCTTGGCTATTTTTACTAGCACATTCCCGCAACTACGGACATTTACGTACGGGGGGGGGGGGGTGCCCTTTTTCTACGGACTGTCCGTAAAAATACGGACGGTTGGCAACACTGCACAGAGCCCGACTTGAGTGAGCCAGCACGTTTGTCCCCATATCAATCACCTTGCTATGGGGGAAGACACAGAAGAAGAAGAGGAGCTGAGAGCACCGGTAGGACACCCCACAACAGGTTTAGGGCTGCTCTGTGCAATTCCATTGCACTGAGCAGGTAGGTATAACAACATGTTTATTATTTTAAGTAAAGAGGTCTTTACAATCACTTTAAAGAAAGCGTGTTTGGGTATCTATAGCAGCAGCTCCTCTCCATCTGTTCTGTGAGTATCTAAGACAGTAGACAGCCTTGGAAGCAAATGAGCAGACAGCGGTTAATCGCACCTTTGAGAGTTAAAAAAAAAAAAAAAAAAAAAAGTTTTTTTTTTTTTTTTTTAAATGAAAGTCTTATTAAAGTGGATGTAAACCAGATTCATGAATTTGAGCTAGGTACATATATCAGTGTTTTCTTATCTCTCTTCAAAGCCCCAAGTCTCGTGGCTTTCTCCTTCTCCGTTCTTCTGTTGTTATCAGCATAACCTCTGGCAAGTTCTGTCAACTGAAACCAGGCTGAATTTTGTGTCAGGGTGGGTGCTATAAATAGATTAGCAGAGAGCTGGTCAACTCACAGCACAGCTCTGCAAGTTTCTGCCTATGTGGAATAGGGGTTAGTGCCTTTTCTCCAATCAGCTGTCTTCACAGTGTATGGCAAGAATCCACACCCACAGGTGAATCAGGAAGAGAAAATTCTAACATGATGTGCACTTTCTAAACAGTATATACACATGTAAAACTTATGTAGGGGCATTTGTTTCATCTCGGTGTATCATCAGAGGCTGTTTAATTCACTGGGTATGGTGAGGGTTTACATCCACTTTAAAATGTGACTTACATGCTCTTGCTATTCTCATTAAAAATGTCTGTTTTTGCTCCACCAACTGCCCCAGCCGCGCTGGCTGACTTCAAAATATGCAGGTGCTCCCTCTTCCACTGGGACCTATGAAGCCTCAGACTACCACCACTCCATTTAGAAAACAAACTTTACATGCAACCATTCCAAGAGGGACACAGAGCCAAAGCCATCTTGATGAATAAAAGCTGCTGTGAATTATCCCTGGTGGAGAAGAGGAATGGATTTGGCTCTGAGTCCCTCTGGGCAATGGTTAGATGCATGGTTGTGGTTCCAAATGGGAACACACACACACACACACACACACACACACACACACACACACACACACACACACACACACACACACACACACACAGCAAGACTGCACAGGTTCCAGTGGGCACCAGCATACCTGAAGTCAGACAGACGTGGTCAACAAAAAGGTTGCAAAGCAAGACATTTTTAAAAAATAGCAAGAGCATATAGGATGGAAAACATGGCTATAATGTCACTTTAAGCATTTAACTCTTTCCTGGACAAGCGCAATAAGATGAATTTGTCCAGCAAATACAAAATACTTCAATCTTAATGCACCAAGAGCTTGAACTAAATGTGCATTGAAAGCACCATCCTTACTCTCCAAAATTTGTAAAAAGGTTAGTGTGTTTTATTATTTTATTTGGTTTTTTTAAACATGCATATCATACTTGCCTGCTCTGTGCAGTGGTTTTGCACAGAGCAGCCCCGATCCTCCTTTTCTACGGTCCCCTGGTGGCGCTCCTGACTCCTCCTCTTCGGCGCATGCCCCCACGGATAGCCGATTTCCATGGGGGGCACTTGTGTGGGCGCGCTCCTGAGTCCTGCTGCTGTGTCTATTGACAGACAGCAGGACTCGCGCTCCCCCCCCGTTCACTGGATTTGATTGAACGCAACATATAACATGGACACATCCATACTTATTTATCAAGTCCACTACTCAATGTTATGAAGAATGCAAAAAAAGAAAAAAAAATTGCAACAGGTCTCCATGTACTAAAATTATATAGCAAGTAAACCTATCTATATTTTGTACCAAGAATAGATCGTAGATGTCCCTCCAAGGTCTGAAGTACCACATTCTTTATCTCATGGACATTTTTGCCAAGGAACTGCTCACTCGCCACAGCCAGGAGCTCTCTCTCGGTCATGATTTTCACCTGGAAAGAAAAAAAAAAAATCTCATACAATTGTATAAAATGGTTTTCAGTACATGATATACATTTTCACATACAGCAAAATACAAGAAAATTAATCTTTCCAAGTCAAGTGGAAAAAGTAATAAACTGATGAAAAAACTTTATTTTTCTCAAAGCAGCACAATTTTGTATATGGACTAAATAAATAAGTGCCACTTCTGAGCTGTGTTTAAACATTAGGATAGAGAATTGCCAGATCGAAGCACTCTTGGCACAGGTGTCGCTCTAACATATGCGGGCCTACATATGATTTTTGGATGCTGAACAACCTGTCAGTTTACCATTTCCAAGCATTGTGCAACCTGTTGTAGTCTGGAACTAAGCATTTGTAACTCATTCTTTGCATCTATCGATCTAGGATTTTTAATTTTTTTGTTTGGTCTGGAGTATTACCTAAAAGCAATGACCAGCACAAAAATTGACAAAAAAAACACAAAAATAGAGGCCAAGAGCAAATGGTTGTGAGAAAACAGCCAGTCATTGAAAATTCTTTAAAGGGAGCATTCCTATTTTATTATTATGCGTCTGTCCTAAATGTATATTTTGCAATAGTCATATGTATCGCAATGAAGAATCAATAACTAGACCAACCTTATAACACAAGGCGTCTTGCACACCACCGCCTGAGTCTGTGCAAAGTAAAATCCCAGTGTATAGCCCCTGCCCGTAAAGCACAGGCCCGGCGTACAGTGACCAAAAGACACGAATGGGTGTGCATGGCTGTACTCGGATATAAAACTGCTACTTGCACTTGTATAACATGAGCATATTGCAAAAATAGGATTTTTTGTACTCACCGTAAAATCCTTTTCTCTGACATCCATGGACTGACACGGTGTCTCTTTACACTTTACACATGGGTTATGTCCCTGCTTGCAGGAGAAGACCTAGGCAGAATGTTAGATGTTATACATACATTCTAAAAGCCAGAGCTGAACAGCCCCACCCAGGGGGCGGTCCCTCCGGACATAACCCTCCCACTGCAGTCAGCAGACCTCAGTTCATAACAAAGCAGTACAAACATAAAAGGAAGGGTGGGTGCCGTGTCAGTCCATGGATGTCAGAGAAAAGGATTTTACGGTGAGTACAAAAAATCCTATTTTCTCTTACCATCCATGGACTGACACGGTGTCTCTTTACACTTTACACGTGGGATGTCCCAAAGCATTGTCAAGGGGGATGGGAGCAGTATAAATGGAAAAACCAAAAAACTTCACTCCAAAGAAGGCAGAGCGCCTCAACGGAGGAGTTGCAACTTTAAGCAGCGGCCTGCAGCACCCTGCGGCCGAAGGAAGCATCCGAAGATGCAGCCACATCAACCTTATAAAAAAAAACTTAGAAAAGGTATGAACGGACGACCAGGTCGCCACCTTGCACACTTGCGCAACCGACGCTTGATGTCGGAAAGCCCAGGAAGCACCAATTGCCCTGGTAGAATGCGCCGTAACCGGCAAAAAAGAGGCGCCCGCCCCTTGAGAGCATAGGCTTGAATGACGGTTTATCCGATCCACCTAGAAATGGTGGCAGACGAGCCGCTTGGCCCTGTTTTGGACCAGAGACGGTCACAAACAGTGAGTCAGACTTCTGAATAGAAACAGTAGCAGACAGGTACACCCGCAAGGCTCGTACCACATCCAATGCGTGAAGCGCAAACTCTGGGGATGCGATGGGTGAGGACGGGAGGACAATGTCCTCATTTAGGTGAAAGGCCGAGACCACCCTTGGCCAAAAGAAGGACGCGGACGCAACACCGCCTTATCCTTAAGGATGACTAAATATGGCGACTTGCAGGACAAGACTGCCAACTCAGACACTCGTCTAACAGAAGTGAATGCCACTAACAAGGCCACCTTCTGAGACAAAGTCAAGAGAGGAATATCCCTGAGAATCCCAAAAGGAGGTTCCTGGAGGACCGAGAGCACCAAAGTCAGATCCCACGGTGGGAGAGGAGGCTAGACAGGAGGGAGCACATGGCGAACCCCCAACACAAGGTGCTAACCAAGAATTGACTCACTAGAGGTCGCTGAAAGAAGACGGCCAAGGCCGAAATCTGATCCTTAAATGGTACTCAAAGCCAGCTTTTGGGTCACTCCACGCTGCGGAAGACGCAGGATTCTAGGGACGGAATACGTCCGAGGACGCCAGTCCAGCTCTTCGCACATTGCGATGTAAGCTTACCATGTATGGTGAAAGATCTTTCTGGAGAAGACTTCCGTGCCCTAAACATGGTCAAAATTACCGAGTCCGAGAGACCTCGGTCCTTCAACACCTGGCTTGTAACAGCCATGCCCTTAAAGCCGGAGACTGTAAAGTCGGATGAAATATATGACCTTGAGACAGAAGGTCCTCCCTTACTGGCAACCGCCAGGGAACGTCCGCGACGAGACGTACCAGATCAGCGTACCAGTGACGCCAAGGCCAATCCGGAGCAATTAGGATCACCGGAGTTCCCTCGGTCGCCACCCTGCGCGGCAGACGAGGGAGCAGCTGCAGCGGAGGATAAACGTATATCAGGTGATAAGGACCCCATGGGGCCGCCAACGTATCAGAGGCATCCGCCAAAGGATCCCTAGATCTGGTCACAAACCTCGACACCTTGTAATTGAGTCGAGAGGCCATCGGTCCACATCCGGCGTGCCCCACCGTCGGCAAAGGAGCTGAAATATGCAAGGACCACTCTCCGTGGTCCAGCGTCTGGCGACTCAGTCCGCCTGCCCATTGTCTATGCCTGGAATGTAAACGGCCTACAGAGCCGGCACGTTTTCATGGTTAACATACGCCACCGCCGTGGCGGTGTCAGACTGGATCCTGATGGAGCGGCCCCGTAATCTCTCCGATCCCGAGGAGAGGCACCGTCCGATTACCAATCGCTGTTCTGGAAATTACGGGCAAACGGGCTTCGTCCAGAGTCCAAAGCCCTTGGGCCGACAGGACTCCCCAGACTCCACCCCAGCCCGCCAGGCTGGCGTCCGTCGTGAGTACCGCCCATCGGACGGGGAGGAACGACTTTCCGGACCGAAGAGCCGAGGATCTCAACCACCATGTCAGGGACGTCAGCAACTTCTCCGGAGGTAGGATACCTTTGCCTCCAAGGAGTCCAGAATCAGACCTAGATACTCCAGAAACTGAGTCGGGACCAGGACTGACACCCGAATGTTCAGGAACCACCCAAAGTCCCCTAGGGTCTGATTGACTATAGTCACTTCTAAGTCTGAGACACTTACTGCTCTCAGCAGAAGATCATCCAGATAGCCCACGACAGCAATGCCTCGCTGTCTCAGAAGGGCTAGAACCGGAGCAAGCACCTTGGTGAACACCCTTGGTGCCGAGGCTAGGCCGAAGGGAAGAGCCACAAATCAATAGTGGACTTCGCTGATCACAAAGCGCAGAAACTTCTGGTGACTTGCGCAGATCGGAACATGCAAGTAGGCGTACTTGAGTCCAAGGACGCCAGAAAAAACTCCCCTCGACGGAGTGTATTGATCACCTGCGAATGGATTCCATGCGGAACTTTTGCACCTTCACCAAGGCCTTCAGGGCCTTGAGGTCCAAGAAAGGCCGAACCTCGTCCCATTTTTGGGACGACAAACAGATTTGAGTAGAATCCCAGAAAACTCTCCTGTGACAGAACCGGCACAATCACTCCGGACCTGATCAAATCCTGTACAGCCCCCAAGAGGGCTGCCCGACGGGTAGGAAGGAGAGGAAGATTCGAGGGAAGGAATCTGTCTGGGGGCCAGGATGGGAATACCATCCCGTATCCTGAGGTGACCACCTCGCACACCCACCGGTCGGAGATTCGGGAAGTCCACCGATCCGTGACCTGCGAAGTTGTCCCCCCACCCCAGAGTCGGGCGGAGGCAAGACCTGACGCGGAGGCAGGCTTGTGAGCCGCTTGTTTGGCTTACGCACCAGAGGCACTTGTGCCCACCAGCCGCACTGCCGTCAGCCTGAGAGGGTCTATCCGTGGACTCCGACTGACGAAAAAGACCCCTTTTTTGCTGGAAAGGAAGGACCCCGTTTGCGGCGGGCCTCCTTACCCTGCTAGTATAAGGAAGAAGAGTGCTTTTACCTCCCGTGACATCCTTGACGATGTCATCCAGGGCAGCACCGAAAGGTCTACCACCTTTAAATGGTAGATCCGTCAGGAGTTTCTTAGAGGCTAGATCAGCAGACCAGCATTTCAACCAGATAAGACGACGCAATACCACCGCCGAGACAGAGGCCCTGGATATTAAAGGGGCTGCGTCCAACGTGGCGTCGCACACATAAACCAGGCCCTGCACCAGTTGGTGGGCCAGAGCAACTGTGTCTGGAGGAAGATTATGCTCCTGTACAGCTAGGTGCAACATTTTTCCCCAACCTGTAAGTGTCTGAGACACAAGGGTCGCCGCTACCACAGGCCGTAGGGCGGGTCCCAACAAGGCAAAACATGGCTCTTCTCACCACTTCTGACCTCCTGTCAGTGGGGTCCTCAAAACGTAGGAGTCCCCTCCATCGGGAGAGTGATGGCCTTGTTTAAGCCGGGCGACTGGAGGGTCGACCACTGGGGAAGAAGCCCACTTTTTAAGTAGGGCATTCCAAAGGGGCATCTGATAGACAACGCCGCGGGACCATAAAAATCTTCTGCGGCTTTTCCCAGACCTTATCAATGAGCTAGTCAAAGAAAGTTACATATGGAAAAACCTCTTTAGAAGGCCTGGCCTTAAAAGAACCAAAAGGAGACTGAATCCGCCTGAGGTCCTGCATTCGCAGCATTTAGCTTGAGAGTGTCCCTCACCGCAGTCATGAGTACACCAACAAGCACCCTGTCATTTACTGACTCAGAACTGGAGACTTCCTCATAAGAAATGTCCTGTTCAACACCATAAAACATATTCAGAACTAGGGTCCTGAGCGGTAGTGGCCAGGCCCATATCTGAATCAGCGCACACCCCTTGTGTAGATAAAGTGGGGAGAGGGCACCTTTTTTGCTCCCTTGCGCTCGCACACCACTCCTATCCTGGTCAGAAATGATTCCAGGACTGCCCACAACAGGTCCATAGGGACCGCAGGTGCTGAAGCACTGCCTGTTGCCACTGACATGTTAGGGGAAGCTGGTGACACAGACTCCATATTGTCCCTCTCTGAGACTCCTCAGATAAAAAGTCCACCCACAGGCTGTGCTGACTGAGGAGGGGGCGCCCAGGGGACTCACCAAACCGGATCAGGGACCGCTCAGTTCCGCTGTCTGTGTCCCCCTCTTACCGCGCTGTGTCAGCGCTGGTGAGCTGTGAGGAGATTTGCGCTGTTACAGCAGCGCTAGAGGCCAAAATCAGTGCTGAAAAGCGCGCGGGCTACAAGAAAATGGCCGCCGCACTTCACTGAGGCGATCCGCGGCAAGATGGCCGCCATGACGCAGATAAAGTGAAACAGCACACACACACACGCCACTCAGGCCCCCAAAAAAAAAAAACACACAAAAAAGGCCCCAAAACATATAATGCAGACCAGCATAGTCCCCCCAAGAACAGTGTAACCCCCAAGCACCCCACACAGCCAGCGCCAGGAATGGTGACAGAGAGCGACAATAAAATACAGGGGGAGACAGGGAAAATCCCCCACAGAGAAACACACAGCCTTTTGTACTCGCCTGCAGGCAGGAGAGACTACTTACCCGTCCCCTGAGGGACCCACTGGTGTGTTTGACAGGACTATCACAGTGCAGTACTAAGTAGCTGTCGGCCCGGTCCACCGCAAAAGATAGAGTCAGTCAGGAGCTGTTCAGTCTTGAGAGGACCGTGGGAGCATGAAAGCAAACCCGCCACCCCTGGAGTCATGGGGCATGTCGTGAACTGAGTCTCACGCACACAAGGCAAGGATCAGCACGCTCGATGGTCGGACAGGGAAGACTACGAGGATATCTTGTACCCAACCTGTTGCCCAGCCGACAGTCGATAGAAGATTCTCAAAAATAAAAAAAAAGAATTCCAAAAAGGAACAAAAAATAGGTCAGGAGACTGGCTCCTGAGAGAGCCATGTCTTCTCCTTCTGCTAGGCAGAAAAAAACTGAGGTCTGCTGACTGCAGTGGGAGGGTTAAGTCTGGAGGGACCCCCCCCCTGGGTGGGGCTGTTCAGCTCTGGCTTTTAGAATGTATGTATAACATCTGACATTCTGCCTAGGTCTTCTCCTGCAAGCAGGGACATAACCCACGTGTAAAGTGTAAAGAGACACCGTGTCAGTCCATGGATGGTAAGAGAAATATGCAAAAATGTTTCTAATTTCTGCATATGTACCCAAGTTATACATGTGTTTATGAGGATACTGATGTATACCAGAGTACAGCCATTTATTTCTATAAGCGGCTGTATGCAGCATCCAGCACCTGGGCTGTGTGTGGGTATATCTATGGAATTTACTCTGCACAGGCTCATGCGCTTGTGTGCAGGAGAAATAAAGGGGCTTTCATTCCACGTGTTATGTCGAAGTGGAAGTGATTCAAAACGCTAAAAACTTTGTTTAAATGGAAACCACAGTAGTTTGGGGGTATTTCTTATTTCAGTTTTGGAAGTATTTGAGCTGTCCAAGAGGAGATTCACCCATGACTCATTCAGTTTTGTGCATACATTTCAGTTTGAGTTACTGATCTCTATAAAAAAAGCTTCCTATAATGCTTTGGCGAAGGGGGGTGTGTGTGTGTGTGCGCGCGCACACACACACAGTCGGTAATGACCCATACATGCAAAGAAAAAATTAAATAAAAGTTAAGAAATTAAGTTATGTGGAAAAAAATGGAATGACGCAGGAAAAAAAAAAAAAAAAAAATGAAATGTATTTAATACTTCGTACAAAATCCTTTGTTGGTAATGACTGCTTCAAGACGCCGCCTGTATGGAGAAACTAGTAGCATGCATTGCTCAGGTGTAGTTTTGGCACATTCTTCCACAGTCTTCAAATCGTGAAGGTCCCATGGACCTCTCTTTCTATGAACTCTGATCTTTAGTTCTTTACTTACAATTTCTATTGGATTAAAGTCAGGTGATTGGTTGGGCCGTTCTAGCAGCTTTATTTTCTCTTTCTTTGAAACCAATTGAGAGAGTTTCCTTGGGTTTGGGATTATTGCCTTGCTGAAATGTCCACCCTCGTTTCATCTTTATCATCCTGGTAGATGGCAACAGATTTGTATCAAAAATGTCTTGGTAGATTTTTCCATTCATCCTTCCTTCAACGATATGAAGTTTGCCAGTACCGTATGCTGAAGAACAGCCCCACACCAGGATGTTCCCACCTCCAAACTTCACTGTTGGTATGGGGGTGTTTGGGGTGATGTGCAGTGCCATTTGATCTCCAAACATGGTGAGTATTATGGCATCCAAAGAGTTACATTTTGGTCTCACCTGACCAGACTATATATTTCCAGTAGTTCACAGGCTTGTCTAAGTGTTGTGCAGCAAATGTTAAACCACCTTCAACATGCTTTTTCTTTAGCAATAGAGTCTTGTGTGGTGAGCGTGCATACAGGCCATGGCTGTTGAGTGCATTACTTTTTCTTGGAAACAATTGTACCTGCTAATTCCAGGTTTTTCTGGAGCACGCCACAAGTGGTCCTTGGCTTTTGGACAACTCTTCTGCCAATTCTTTTCACTCCTGTCAGAAATCTTGTGGGGAGCACCTGGTCGTGGCTGGTTTATTGTGAAATGAGGTTCTTTCTGCTTACAGATTATGGCCATAACAGTGCTCACTGGAACATTCAGAATTTTAGAAATCCTTCTGTATTCAATGTCATCAGAATGTTTTTCAACAATAAGGTTGCAAAGGCCTTGAGAGAGCTCTTTGTTTTTACCCATCATGAGATGTTTCTATGTGTAACACCTTGGTAATGAGACTTTTTTTTAGGCTATTAGTTGAGCCTGAACCAGCTGATATTAATGTGCACTGACAAGGGGCAGGATTGCTTTCCAATTACTGATGGGTTTCAGCTGGTGTCTTGGCTTTCCATGCCTTTTGGTAACTCCCTTTCTTCATGTGTTCAATACTTTTACCCTGTGTCATACCATTTTATTACAAAACGTAATTTCTGAACTTATTTGTTTTGGTTTCTTTGCATGCATGGGTTGTTACTGACATGTGGTAAAAAAAATGTAATGCCAATAGGACCTTTAGAAATAGATTTACCTAGAAAAATGGTGATGTGTTTCTCAGCATTGAGGACAACCATTTCCTGGTTAAGGTTTGAAGCTCACTGTGTCACCTCACTACTGCCCCACACAGCTAATTCAATGTGCAACAAGCAGATGAACATTGAAAACTGCAAAGCTGAAGTTGCGGTAACCCTGCAGATTTTCTACACTTGCAAACAATTATAAATCCTGCGGCAGGCAGGACCATCCACATCGTTCTAAATCCAATGGCAGACAGAATAGTCCATATAATATTTTAACTGCATGTTTTGCGGTTTGCAGGCGAAACTGTTTCTCCTGAAATGTTTTTTCAGCCTGCCAAGACATTATTTTTCTTTATTTGTAGAAAGTAAATCAAAAAAGCCATAACGTAGATGACATTTTCCTAATGCAACACAGTGATTAAATCTGCAGCCAATACAGAAGGGCTGGCTGCAGTAATTCTCTAATGTATTCTCTAAAATAAAATTAGTTTCATTCCATTACATGATTCACATTTCTCCTGTGCTGCACAGTGCTCCTTTATGTAACTGCATTAAATAAATAAGCAACCTCACAGATTAAAGCCCAGCCCTGGGATGAACAAAAAATATGCCGTGAGCAAACCCCCCCCCCCACCCTGCCAGGGGTAAATGCTAATTTTTACCATGGCACCATTGTGTACAATGCAGGACTATTAGCCCTGCATTATATGTTAGGAGACAAGTGTAAAATAACAGCTGGGAGTGCCTTAGGGCTTGCTCACTTGTGTTGGTGGTTAGGTTGTGGTGCCATAGGGATTTTTGGGAATTCTCTGCTAGATGGATTTGTATTATTTGAATTCTGATACTTGGCTTGGTCCAGCTCAATCTTGCTGACACAACGCAATAATGCTCAATGCCTCTGCTCTGCCTGTGGCACTGTCAGTATTGTTGACTGGCTTAATTTTTTGGCCTGCACACAGCAGCAAATGGTTTCATCACATGGGTGCTCTATACAAACAGCAATTGACTGGGGCTTCTTTGCCCCAATTCTCAATTTACCAGTGCACTCCAGTATACAGGAACCTCCACTGCCTCTCCCCCAGCACCCAGCCAACACTTTATAAAATGCTTAACCAACACCATAAAGGCTATAGGTGCGATTAAAGCGGAGCTCCACCCTAAAGTGGAACTTCTGCTCATCGGATTCCCCCCCCTCCGGTGCCACAATTGGCACCTTTCAGGGGGAAGGGTGCAGATACCGGTCTAAGACAGGTATTTGCACCCACTTCCGGGAATACACACTACGGGTAGACTGCGGACAGTGTGTCACTTCCCGCCCCCCCCCCGTTGTGTTCTGGGAAACACACTGCTCCCAGAACACAGCGGGGACCAGTGAAAGACACGCATGCGCAGTAGAGAACCGGGAAGTGAAGCCGCAACTCTTCACTTCCCAATTTCCTCACCAATGATGGCGGTGGGGGCAGCCGAGAGACAAGCGATTGCTCGTCTTCTGCTGCCGACGTCGCTGGACTCCAGGACAGGTAAGTGTCCTAATATTAATAGTCAGCAGTATTTGTAGCTGCTGGCTTTTAATTTTTTTTTTTTACGGCGGAGCTCCGCTTTAAGGTGCAACCTGTGTGATCTACACTGTGTAGTGCCCGTTGAAATGTTCACGGTAGGCATTGAGTGAAGGTTATGAGGCTTTAGGAGAGGAAGCTACATGGGATCAGTCGCACAGATCCTACCAGAGCGAGAAGTCAGGCAAGTATTCCACTTTGTTGCTCTACCCCTCGAGTTGAAGAGCATTAAACCCTTGAAGTGTGTGGTGTCCTCTACCGTAAGGGTATTTTCTTCTTGTGCCCGAGTTGGGCTTTAAAGAAAAATGCACACAGTTAATAAAGAAAATTCTGAATGGAAGATTTTGTGATAGTGAAAAATCTAGGCAGCCTTCTAAATCGCTACTGAAACACAGAACAGAAGCTCTGGGAGGAGAAACTTGCAGAGAGAAGGATTTGAATGGCTGTGGTGCTCCTGCTATGACCTTTGAGGATGAATTGTTCCACAGTTCCAGCAGATAGAGTTCAGTGAGGGCCTATTAAAAAGCTAATTTACGGACAATTATAAAAATTTGTAAATGCTCAAAAGTGGGGAGGGATTAAAATTCGGACAGGGTTTTACTATCAAGGACCCTGTAGGACATCATTTCTTGTCACATGCATCATGGCAAGACCTATAACTAAGAGGGCTTTCACATTGAAGAGTAATGTTATACTTCAGACAGAAGTGATTTACATTTAGCACAATCCTGACATTTATGGTCAAGGTGTGAAGAGGTTATCCTGAACCACCAATGTTTATATACTATAACCATTGACAGGTTTACCATAAAGCAATTATAAAACATGAAATTTAGAACCATGCCAAGGTTCAACTACACTTTACAGTATGCAATAAAACATCAGTTATTTTCTAAACAATTTCTGCAACCAACTATGGATGTTTCCAGTGTCTGTAAATGTACACCTGGGGTGCCGACTTGTCTTGGCACTGTTGGCATCCATTCCCGGAGTCATGCATTTCCAAAATGATCAGCTGTTACAGTACCTGCGCCACACCTGTGACGGTTAAAGCTACACCCTCAGCCGTCTCTACGTCCTCACACCTGGGCTGTAACGTCATTATCTCTAGGGAGATCCTGTTAAAAAGGTAAAACATTTGCATATATTTTCCAGTTTGCCATCAACAACTTTACACTTCCTATAGATAACCTTCCCCTTCTAGCCCACAGTCACATTGTACGCAATGCTCAGCTCAGATTTTGAATGCTATCAACACAATATTTCCACTTTTTTGGGTTTAAATGCACCAGCACCAAACAAACTAAGGTTATTTTAAAAGAATTACCCATCAAAAAAAAAAAAAAAAAAAAAAAAGCAGACCATCCACTTTTTTGCCCCCCTCATCAAAAGCAGTGTTAAAGCGGAGGTCCACACAAAAGTGGAACCTCCGCTTTTCGGAACCCTCCCCCCTCCGGTGTCACATTTGGCACCTTTCAGGGGGGAGGGGGGGCAGATACCTGTATAATACAGGTATTTGCACCCACTTCCGGGCATAGACTCCCGCGAGGGTCACGCCCTTCCCGCTGTCTTCTGGGAAACACACAGGTCCCAGAATACAGCGGGGACCAGTTAAGACGCGCAGCGTGAGTCGTGCATGCGCAGTAGAGAACCGGGAAGTGAAGCCACAACGCTTCACTTCCTGATTCCCTCACCGAGGATGGCGGCGGGGGCAGCCGAGAGCCAAGCGATTGATCGGCTTTGGCTGCCGACATCGCGGGCACCCTGGACGGGTAAGTGTCCATTTATTAAAAGTCAGCAGCTGCAGTATTTGTAACTGCTGGCTTTTAATATTAATTTTTTTTAGACGGACCTCCGCTTTAAGGTAAAACAAGAGACATACTAAAAATGACAAGAAATCATTTATTTTCCCTGGAGCTGCAAAAAGTTGGGTCCTTGCAACATCTGATATACAACCTGCTGCTAAGATTAAATGCAAAGTCAAACCAAAATTATTATTTAATTTTTGGTAGGTTCATTTGCCAAACAACTTCCAAAAGACAGTGCGTGTGATTCAACTTCCTGCAACGCCTCAAAAGTTTCAGGAATTCTATAAAAAGAAACTCAGGAATTGGTCTTGAACCTCTTATGTTTCAAATGATTTATCTGATCACTCCAAAAACAAAATAATTTGAAACAAATTAAAAAATATTTTCGCCGCTGCTTAGATTCTGACAAAACACTGCAAATATAGACCGGTGACAGCTTCAGAGAGACATCTCTATCCAGCATGTATGTGAATTATTGGGTGCCTTTTCTAGGACACCCAAGGCTTTCATTAGTCTGCAGATTTTTTTTTTACAAAACCTACAGTTTTAGCCTGCCTGCCAGTCTACAAGATTGTGGAGTTCATACCTTTGACGGAGAAGAATCTAACAGGAGGTTGTGCAGAGCTAGGGAGGCCACACAGCAGAGATCTCAATGGACCATAGACAGGTATGTACAAGACTGACAGGGAGGGCTTTGTGCTTAAATAAATGTATCTGCACTTACACTTTATCTTTTATGTGTTTTAAAGCTATGAGGCAATAAATGTCTGTGATAGCCAAAGACGAGTTGATCTTCTTTGAAAATCACTAGATTGCCTCATCAACACAGCCAGTGTTCATGGGGGAATGGCTCCCGCAGAGATATTGTGATCTCCTGGTGGGGGGCTATAGCCTCTGGGGGAAATAAAAAAATAAAATTAAAAAAAAAAAATTGCATGAAAAACGTCAGACATGCTGGTTGTACCCAATTTGATTGATTGATGGATCGACTTGGGTGCAATCAGCCTGTCCATAGACGGTTTGAATCTTGACAAGTCCCTGCTGAACAGGATGACATTTGAACCATTCATGGCCAGCTTAAAGCAGAGTGCCACCCATTTAAAAGTCAGCAGCTACAAAAAGTGTAGCTGCTGACTTTAACCAGACACTTACCTGTCCCACGGTCCAGCGATCCGGGTGCACGAAGCCCCTCCTCTCCCCGGCATTCTAACTGTGGCAATCTTCTGGGACCTGTGGTGTGTCCCAGAAGATTGCAGGGAGGTGATCTTCCTTCTAGCGCCGCTGTGCCAGGGGAGGAAGTGGGAGCCTTTAAAAAAAAAAAAAAAAAAAAAAGTACCTGCTTCCCTCCCCCAAAAAAATGACATGCCAAATGTGGCATGTCAGAGGGTCACCAAAAAAGCAGAAGTTCAATTTTTGGGTGGAACTCGGCTTTAAGTGAATGAAATGTGCCCATCCACATTCCGCAACCAATGTGGCTTTCTAAACACTCAGCCTCAATGGAACTTGTAACAATCACACAACCTAAAATAGCTAGTTTAGCACAGTATGGCCATTCAAACTGCCCATTTATTATTGCACCATGTTTGCAAATGATTTGACTAATCTAAGCACAGCTTGTAGGGCCTTTTCAGCCACAATCAGAAGGGGATCAAAGTGCAGGTGTAATCTAACTGCTCTCAGGCTAAAATTACAGAAGACAAGGGCAAAAAACTAAGTTGCCCTAGCTATGGAGTGGGGGGCACAGCAGGGAGCAGAGTGAGCTGCCAGCATATTCAAACTGAACCCCAGGGATGATATATTTTGCATACTTGTAGGTATGCATATGTGATCAAGTCTGATATCTAGTGATCATGATCTTACAGGTGCTATGCCGGGTATTTTATCTTCCTGGCATAGAAACCACAGGCAGTGCCTCGCTCAGCAGGGATGCAAATCTGAGTACGCCATACATTAAAAACAAAAATGCAAAGTGTTCTCTGATTTGACGAGGTGAAGACTGACATCACTGTCCCTCTTTATCCAATTGGAGAACACTTATTTCATTATGAAAAAATGCAAGGTATTCTCTTAAGGGTGGCAATGCCGAGCGAGCGACCCCCCCTGTGGTTGGTATGCAGAAGAGCAGCTGCTCAGCATGGCACCCAGAAGATGACGGCCATCACTGCAGTGGCTCAGGCTACTACAGTAATTTACAGCTTCTATAGAAGCGGATCAGGTATCACGTATGCATGCTTGCCCAATGTAAGCATGCAAAATATATTTTCCCTGTAGTTCATCTTTAAGCCAATAAAAGTTCTGTGGTTTTCACTGCATAGACACAAGAAACAGTTGAAAAGGTGATCATCACCTCTTTTGATAGTTTAAAATTAAACTATAGACAGATATTAAAGAAATAAATTAAATCAAACTTGTTGTAAAGTCTAGAAAAAGAAGATATTCTTACCTGCTGTGTGCATTACCCTCCTCTTCTGGGGTCCCCCTTCCAGCATGCTCTGCTCTTTATTTACAGCGTGTGCCCCCACAGCAAGCCATGTACTATGAGGGCACATGTGCAGGTGCGCTCCAAAGCTGGGCTGTGCGAGTCCCCCTGCTCCTTCCTCACAGATTTGCCCAACAGCAGGAGCCAATAGTTCCCTGTGAGACCAGGAAGTGCACAGAGAATACCTGCAGCCAGGCACAGCACTGGATTGCTGATGGGCTCAAGTGTTTGGGGGGGGGGGGGATGATTTTTTTTTTTTTTACCCAAAAGATATTGTAAAGTCTCGTTTTGTTTGTTCTATAAAAAATAAAAAACAACATGTTATACTTGCCTGCTCTGTTGCAGTGACTTTGCTCAGAGCAGCCTGGATCCTCCTCTTGGGTGGCTCTTCTGTGCTCCTGGCCCCTCCCTCCTGTTAAGTGCCCCCACAGCAAGCAGCTTGCTATGGGGGCTCCCAAGCCAAGCTAAAGGTCCGTGTGTCCATTCAGACACAGAGCTGCGGTTTGGCCCCACCCCCTCTCTCTCCCGATTGGCTGACTTTGATAGATAGCAGCGGAAGCCAATTGCGCTGCTGTGTCCCAGCGAATCGACACGGCCAAGACACTCATGGACATCGCTGGACAGAGGGGGCTCCAGTAAGTATTAGGGGGGGCTGCACTAGAGCTGCACGATTCTGGCCAAAATGAGAATCACGATTCTTTTGCTTAGAATAAAAATCACGATTCTCAAAAAAACGGCACTTATGAGACTGCGCAGATTTTTTATATATATATATATATATATATATATATATATATATATATATATATATATACACACACACACACACACACACATACATATACACATATATATACACACACATACACTTTTTTTTTTCTTGAGTTTAATATTTGATATAGATTTTTCTTTTTTTTTTTAAAAACATTTTGAAATGTAGATCTGTGGGTGGTGCACTGTGCAGCATGGTGACATAGGGAGGACTGAGATTACCCCCTCCTATGTCATGGGCTTCCTTACATATATTCACATAATATGTATGCTCACATCTGTGTTGGAAATGCCTGGAGGCTGGCAGTGGCATCGGATCAATGATGGTGCACACTCACTGCAGTGTTTCCAGGCCGAGAAACGTGGTACCGCCCACGACCAGGCATCCATCCAGCAGCGCATCACGCTCTCTGCTGACTGTCGTCAGTTCCGATATCGGCGACATTTGCGTTCCACGGTGGTTCCGTGGCTTCTCCTCTGGTCTGGGCTATATCCCAGAAAAAACGAGCTAATCCAGGCTGGAGATCGCGGGGGGGGGGGGGGGGGGGGGCGGGGGGTGTGTTGTGTTTTACTGCTGCTTTAATCACCATGTCGGATGTCAGAAGTCAGATGGTTAGGACAAGGATCCCACTTCAATGATATTCAATGGGCTGAAGTAGGATCAAAGTAGTACAGGGAGCATTTTCAAAGTCGGACCCATAGGGAAACATTGATTTTCACACGTCATGCGACATGAGCTCCCAATATCTTAATGCATTATAATAAAAAAACCTTCTGACTTTGCAACCCCTTTAATGCAGGGATTGCATTAATGTAAAGAAGAAAAAAGAAAAAACCTTTAAAACCACTTTAATGTATCAGTATTCATTACTACACTATTAAATGTATTTTTTGCAAAAGTAGCTTTACTGTAAGTACCTGAAATTTACCAGGTATAAGCTTCTCGCAGTTCCTGTACAGGAGAGTTTAGATTACAAAGGGAAGAACCAGCTGACAAGAAGCATTCTAATAAAAAGGAGAAATTAGAGGAACAGAGATAAGCTCATCACTGTCCTGCCTTTTCGCAGTTGACAGTAGCTGGGGATGGGCTCATGATGGCCTGGGCCTAGAGGAAGTAGGTTAAATGATGCTGGCTGTCAACCATTCAACCTGGAAGCCTGAGGATATGTTGTGGTAGAAACTACTCTGCAGGGAAGAAAACTCTGGATTCATGCCGAATATTGCAACAGCTCCTTTTTATTTCATCTCTCAATGTGTTTTTTTTTTTTTTTTATAGTTACCATTTAGTCTTTTCCAAGTACGAAAATAATCCTTGAGTGGAAAAAATATTTGACAAAAGTTAGACAGTGATCTTAGTGGTATGTAATGAAAGGAAAAGAAAGTTCACTTCACTTAAATAGCGTCTTCCCAAACTTGCAGGTATCAAGTTTAGTATCGTCTTGGCGAGTAAAATGACACACAAGCATCATTAGATTTAGAAAGTCAGTAAAACCGAAGGTGACTTGATCAGTTACCGAGCATGCATGTTGTCGTCATCTGCCTTACTTCAAGATTCGAACTACAAGTACGGTAACTTCAAGAAATTGTGGTTTGGTTTTAGGATCACAAAAACACTTTGCAAACTTTCTAAGAGCTTCACATTACATCCAAACGTGACTGCTGGACACACAGGGAAAGGGGATAGAATGCATAGGAAGGAAAGTTTAAAGATGAAGGCTGGAATATGTAGAAAAATATGGTTATTATGGTTAATGGAGGATCCTCTTGCCGATGTAGCTGCTTATAATGAAACAAAAAACGGAAACAAAGAGCAGAGTTAGGAAGCTGGAAGTTGATTACCTGTGCAACCCCCGTTACGAACAGAGGGACCCCCTCCGATGTCTCAATATTCTCGCAGCGACAAAGGATGGTCATAACCTCCAATGACAGTCTGAGCAGCATTAAATGAGGGCAGCAAATACACAGAGTGGTTACCAGAGAGCAACACACAAACCAACTCCACCAAAGGACAGAGAAGAGTAGTGTAGTTAGTCTGATTCTCCTTTTCAGGAGCAGCATGCAGAGTGTCCATCCAGAGCTCCAAAGTGGGTTACTAGAGGTGCTGTTCAATGGTGTAAGCAGCAACCTACAACATAAGATAGTGTGACTACATACCCCTACTTACCTACCCTCATCTAGAACTGGCTAGGTTATTAGAACATTTAAATTTTGGAATATAAAAAAAAAAGAAGGACAGTTAGCCCAGGTTCACACTGGGGCTGCGGGAGTGAAGCCGTGCGAGTTCAGCTGAACTCGCACGATTTCACTCCTGCCTGTCAGTCCCGATTTCGGCCGCGATTACAGGGACATCTGTGCAGGTTTCTGCATAGATGTCAATGTAAATCGCGGCCCGAAATCGCAAAAAGTAGTACAGAAACTACTTTTTGAAATCGGTGCAGCACCGCAGATGCGGCGTCGCACCGATTAGGACGGTGCCATTGCCCGCAATTTGCGGCAAATATCGCCGATTTGACATGTCAAATCGCACCAGTGTGAACCAGGGCTTAAGGTTACATGGCCACTGTAGTCAAAGTACATTGGTGAAATAGGTTGTGAATAGCAGTGAAACCTTTGCAGGGGAAGCAGCAATCACGTTTATGCACAAACTGTATAACCGCAAGCTGTCCATTCTGCAATTCACGTTTGCACCATCACATCATTAAAATAAAGCGGTTGAATGTGAGCTGGTAGTTCTGAGATAAATGTGTGTGTATTCTGAAAAACTGCAGAGAACATAAAATGCCAGTAAAACAACGCTTTCAATAGGCCAAAAGCAGCACAACCACAAAAGTCAAAACTTTTTGTTTTTATTTTAGTTTTGGACGGAATAGAGAAGTGAAAAACACACGTCAGGTTTTTATTGTAGCCTGTGTTCCCACTGGACAGCATTACCCCATTTGTAAAATCCAATTTTTCATGCAAACAGTTTTCATTGGTTAACGGTTTAAAGGGGTTGTTTTAAAAGGTACATGTTTTTTCACCTTAATGCATTGAAACATCCGACGATTAGCGCCCCACCCCCGTTTACTTACCTGAGCCCTGGAAAGTCCCGTGTAGCGAACGCAGTTGATCGTTGCTTCTCGGCTCTTCATTGGATAGATTGATAGCACCGCAGCCATTGGCTCACGATGCTGTCAATCAAATCCAATGACGCGGTGCATCGGGGGGGCGGGGCCGAGTCATACACTCGCCGCCGACTGTATGACACGGGAGCACGCCCTCAAGGTAACCCCCCTCGGGGTTAGCTCTTGCGGGGAGAAGCCGCGAGAGCCGCCGTGGGACCCCAGATAGGAGGATCGGGCCACTGTGCAAAACAAACTGCACAGTGGAGGCAAGTATGACATGTTTGTTTTTTAAACACGAACCTTTAGTGCTACTTTAAGAGTGGATTTCTTAGAGGCTTCCTGCCACTTCCTGTTCTGTATATAAGAAAGGTAAAAGAAAAGCTTAAAACGTGACAGCACTGAAGAGGAAAAAGAACCCCACACAAGTGTCTAGTTTTTTTTTCCCCTGTAACCACTTCAGCTCCAGAAGGTTTTACCCACTTCCTGACAATTGCGTGGCCGTGCGACTCTGTACCCAAATAAAATTATGTATTTTTTCCCCACAAATAGAGCTTTCTTTTTGTGGCATTTTATCACCTCGGGGGGGGGGGGGGGGGGGGTATTTTTTGTGTTATAAACAAGAAAAGGCCAACAATTTTGAATAAAAAAAAAAATATTTTTTACTTTCTGCTATAAAACATTCCCAAAAAAAAAAATTATATAATCAAAATTTCTTTAACGGTTTAGGCCAATATATTTTTGGTAAAGAAAATCCCAAAAAGCGGATATGGATTGGTTTGCGCAAAAGTTATAGCGTCTACAAACTATGGGATAGATTTATGGCATATTTTAACAATTAATGGCGACGATCAGCGATTTTTAGCGGGACAGACATTGCGGCAAACAAATTGGACACCAATAAATGGAAAAAAAAAAAAAAAAAAAAAGACTGTCACAGTATAAAAATACATTGGCAGGGAAGGGGTTAACACCATGGGGCGATCAAAGGGTTAAGCGTGTCCCTGGGAAGGTGACAATTGTGTGAGGGATGGATACACTGGAGAAAGGAGAGATCCACGTTTCAGTTTAGCTCTGTCGTGCTTTACTCTCTGACAGATCAGCAGTTTGCCTTGTTTATATAGGCAGACCACTGCTCCACTTCTTCACTGAACGATCGGTGGGACGCGGTGGCCGCCGGACCCGTCGATTGGCTCCCACTGTGTCCAATCACAGCGGGAGCAGCATGCACCCTTAGGCTGGGTTCACACTGATACTACACGACAGTCATACGACTTTCATCCTACTTTGCTCTGCGACATCAGTCCTACATCGGTCCTACATCCACTCAACTTGAATGAACAGGCTACTACTTTGATCCAACTTTGTGATAGTCTGACTTGTCCTTTGACCAATAAAAACAATCCCAGTGTGAGATAAATTCCTTTTACTGCTGCTGTAATCACCATGTCGGATGTCAGAAGTCAGATGGTTAGGACAAGGATCCTACTTCAATGATATTCAATGGGCTGAAGTAGGATCAAAGTCGGACCAAAGTAGTACAGGGAGCATTTTCAAAGTCGGACACATAGGGAAACATTGATTTTCACATGTCATGCGACATGAGCTCCCAATGTCAGAGCGTTTGTCGGACCAGTGTGAACCCAGCATCAGGTCGGTTCGACTTTGCAAATGCTCCCTGTACTACTTTGATCCTACGTCAGCCCATTAAATATCATTGAAGTCGGATCAAAGTAGGATCCTTGTCCTAACCATCCGACTTGTGACATCCGACATGTGATTACAGCAGCAGTAAAAAGAATTTATCTCACACTGGGATGGTTTTGATTGGTCAAACAAGTCAGACTATCACAAAGTCTGATCAATGTAGTATCCTGTTCATGAAAGTCAGATGGATGTAGGACCGATGTAGGACTAATGTCGCAGAGCAAAGCAGGATGAAAGTCGTATGACTGTCGTGTCGTACAAGTGTGAACCCAGCCACACATCGCAAACACAAAATCATGTACAGATACGTGATTTTGCGCAATTGGGCCGCTCTGCGGCAGTATATGCGGTGGGCTGTCCGGAAGCAGTTAAACATAACAAACATGTTATACTTACCTGCTCTGTGCAGTGGTTTTGCAGAGCAGGCCAGATCCTCCTCTTATTGGGTCCCTCGCCAGTGCTCCAGGCTCCTCCCTCCTGTCAAGTGCCCCCACAACAAGCAGCTTACTATGGGGGGCCCCCCAAGCCGAAGCTCTGTCTCTATTCAGACATGGAGCCATGGGATGGCACCACCCCCCTCTGTCCTCAATGGCTAACTGACTGATTGACAAGCGGGAGCCAATGGCACAGCTGCTGTGTCTCAGCCAATTAGGAGGGAGAGTCCAGGAGGGCCGAGGCACTCATGCACATCGCTGGATCGAGACAGGGCTCAGGTAAGTATTAGGGGAGCTGCTGCACACTGTAGTTTTTTTTTTTATCTTAATGCATTAAGATAAAAAAAAAAAAAAAAAAAAAAAACCTTCTGCCTTTACAACCACTTTAAAATGGTTCATTTGGGCCAAGCTGGCCCAAATGCACCATTCACTTCACTACCACAGCGCTGTATATTGTATGTAGCTGAGTGTTGTAAGGCAACATGATTTAATATATTTCTGGTATTTCACTCCCTGGACGATACAGGCAGATGGCCCCCAAGTTGGAATGTAACCAATTACGCATCAGAGCTTTGTAGAACAAAAGCCTGACTACTGTCAGGCTAGTGCAATAAGATGTAAATCATTGATTACCGCTCTGCAGGCAATCTTCAAAGAGAGCCATGGCTGCCAAGATGATTGGTGACAAAGAACAAAGGAGCAACAGCAACAGAGGATACCTGGACAATACTGCCCCTAGAGGCCAATACAGCAGGACAGACAGTAATATAATCTATCGAGGAGGACTGCCCCGTAAATACATTGATTCGTCCAAAAGCCGAGATGGGCTGGCAATAGGGTGGGTCTGGATGGGGTGTGATTGAGGTTTAAAAAGGGCTGACTGAGGCACAGAGCCCTCTTGCTATTCCTGAGCCCAGCTGACGAAACACTATCTTGAGGAAAGCATTATAAGAAGTATCATTGATGTTCTGTTATATGCTCTGTATACTTTCCGTTATTTGTTTCATGTTAGCAGTTCCCTATTTTCTTGGGAAATAAAGATATTGTTTTACCAAGCAGTGCGTTTTATTTTCATCGCTAACCTTATATTATTGTGCTACCAACAGTAACATTATCAGAGTTTTATTATGACTAGCTAACTATAGGAATAGACAATTAAAGCAGAGTTCCGACACGTCACAGGTCCAATTTTCTGGGACACGTCACAGGTCCCGGAAGATTGTCCGGCCATTCAGAACGCACAGCGTGACTCGCGCAATGCACACCCAGCTGTGAAGCCGCAAGCTGTCACAGCCGGGTCTGCCCACATTTGCAATGCCGGTGCTGCGGAGAGAAGGAGAGAAGCGAGGCTTCGAGCGATCGCATCGCTGGACGCTGGAACAGGAGAGTGTCTATTCAAAGTCAGCAGCTACAAATACTGCAGCTGCTGACTTAATAAATCGGACACTTACCTGTCCCAGTGTCAAGCGATGCAGGGGAACGAAGCCCCGCTCCTCTCTGCGGCGCCGGCATCACTACTGTGGGCGCCCAGAGAGCTGCGCTGCGCACTGTGACTGGCCAGGCAATCTTCTGGGACCTGTGACGTGTCCCAGATGACTGCCGAGAGGGATGGGGGAGAGGTGAACTTCCTTCCGGCGCCGCAGAGACCCGGCATGTCAGGGGGTCACCTTCCCTTAAAGCTGAAGTTCCATTTTTGGGTGGAACTCCACTTTAATACATATATGCAGTAAATAGAGGGAATCCGTAACCACCTTCGGAATAGTTATTAATCGTAGCAATTACTTCACTGAGGCTACATGCAGTTCAAATAGCATGCCCAGCAAGGGCACCCGCTTGCCCCAAACTATTTACAGGTACAGTAAAAAGGTGGAGTTAGGCTTTAAAGGGAACCTGTGGCCAACCTGAACGCATTAAACTGTCAGCAGGAGGCCATGGGATCCCTGCTTCCCAAGGTGTTCCATACCAACTGTAGTCAGACTTTAGCTACACTGTTATGTTTTACCTTTCTTGTAGCCAGTGACACAATTGCTGGCCAACTAGAGGACGCAGGGAACAGGCTGCACACTCTAGTCACAACTGGGACTACTCTAATGCCTAAAATAGCATTACCAATAAAGGACAATCTGAGTTTTCCACTTGACTCCATGACAAGCATCAATAGAGTAGACTGACAGATTAAGGGCCGGTTCACACTGCTGCGGTGTGGGAACCCTGCAAATCCACTGCGGGCTCCCACATCGCATGTTTCCCAGCGGCAGTTCACACTGCCCTATGCAAACTGCTAGGGGTGTCAGTTAAAAGTTAATGACACCCCTAAATCAGTTTGCATAAATCGCAGTGTGATCTGAAAACTCGGACAGGAATCAGATCGCATGGGTGTGAAAACCCATGCGATCCGATTCTGCTGCGGACAAAAAAAAGGGTCTTGTACGCGTTTAATGCAAATTCAGTCATACGATCTTTATGGCTGAAATCGCATTGCAGAGAGATCGCATGTGATTTTCACTGCAGTGCAACGCAAATCACATCTGATCTCTGACATCGCAGCAGTGTGAACCGGCCCTTAATCTCAGACTTCAAAACAATGGCTTGAAGAATTTTGACATGAACAGTTAAATTTTTTTTAAATAAAACAAACACACACAGTTCTTCAAGTCAAAATCTATAAAATCTGAGAAATGCCCTTGTGTAATGGAATGTCCAAGAAAAACATCTTAACCACTTGCCGACCGCCGCCTGTACATTTATCTTGGCAGAATGGCATGGCAGTTGTCTCACCAAGCTGTAGCCCATTACAGCCTTGTGCAGGTCTACAATCTTATCCCCGACGTCCTTTGACAGCTCTTTGGTCTGGTCCATGATGGTGAGGTTTGAATGAAAGAAAGATTCTGTGGACAGGTGTCTTTTACACACATAAGTTGTCATTAGGAGCACCTTCTTAAAAATTGTCAAGTCTAATCTGTGTACCACATGCTTTAGCCAGTCTGTGAGAGCCAGAATTATTGTTGGTTGGTAGGGGATCAAATACTTATTTTACTCACTGATCTGCAACTCAATTTATAACATTTGTATCGTGTTTTTTCTGGATTTTTGGTTGATATTTTGTCTCGAATTTAAAATACACCTATGACAACAATTATAGACCCTTCATTTCTTTAAAAGTGGGCAAACTTAAAAAATCTGCAGGGCATCAAAATTTTCACCGCTGTATGCATTCTGAAGATTGATCACCTTACTGAACATTAGGTTTCTATAGACTATGAGAGTAGAAATGGTCACTATTTTGAAACTTTTTGCATTCATGCTTTAAATCAGGAAATTTTTAATGGTTGAGACTGAAGAGCTGTTCACGTTGCAGACCAAGATGATTGGGTGTATCTTTTTACTTAATTTCTGCCTGGGAGACACTATACAAATAAAACGTAGGACAGATAAATATGGTGGATCCAGAACTTTGATCACTGCAACCGAAATCTGCCACTAATCTCAGGACCCTGCAGAGTTTTTCAAAAAATAAAATAAAAAAAAGTGCACAACGGCTACTTTCACACTGAAAGCACCCGGCGTTAGCGGTAAAGCGCAGCTAGTTTTAGCAGGGCTTTTCGGACACTAGCGGGGCGCTTTTAACCCTTGCTAGTGGCCAAGAAAGGGTTAAAACTGCCAGTGTTGCAGCTCTGCCAAAGTGCTTTTCATTTTTCATTTCATTTCAATGGGCAGGGCATTTTGGGAGTGGTTTATACACTGCTCCTGCACCGCCCCAAAGATGCTGCTTGCAGGACTTTCCCATCCCGCAAGTGCACCGCCCCAGTGTGAAAGCACTCTGGCTTTCATACTAGGGAGGCATGAGAGGTGCCTTTCAGGCGCCATTTTTAGCGCTAAAATGCACCTCAGTGTGAAAGTACCCTTAATTTTTTTTGTATATGCACCTGCAAAGCATTGCAAACACGTTCAGTGGATCGCAGGTGTAATGCCAGGTTCCTGTAAACTCTTCCTCCGGCTCCCTGTCCGTACTGGAAAAAGTCAAATGGACAAACAGGACTTTCACTCTTTTACAGGTTCATTCTTTCACAGGTGTCTGCTGTGCAAAATTCAAAAGTGACAGTAGCAGTGGGGGAGAACTTCTCCCACGTGCGGTCACCCTAAATACGGGTGTAACAATGTGTAAGCCTTTAAAGCAGGTACAAACAAAACTCCAATCAAAAGTGTATAGTTGCTTTTAGCAGAAGAAGATTTAGATCCAGCTATAGAGGCATGTAGGTAGCCAGACTGGCACCCCGGTGCACCAATTAAAGATTTACAGGTTATGTCATGCACTAGTGTCAGCTGGATAGTGGCTCCAGGCCTACCTCCAGGCCAACTAGCAGAAAACCTTGTGTATGGCAATATACCAGTCTATGTGTAAAAAACAAACAAATAATAAATGAAAAACACAATCATTACATTAGTACCACATCAGAGCAGAAAAAACAATACATCTCTCACTCCTATCTTGAAGAAAAGACAGACAATCTCAAGTTTGAGGGCTTTGATTCCGCTCCCTTAACAGCAAGGAAAAAAAATAAGATAACATTTTAGCTGGGACTGTCATGCAATGAAATGGAAAAGGGTTGCTTGCTAAAAAGACATGTTAATCAACACCAATTGCTGATGTTCTAAAATACCTTAAAGTGGAGGTCCTCCGAAAAAAAAATTCAAAGTCAGCAGCTACAAATACTGCAGCTGCTGACTTTTGATATATGGACACTTGCCTGTCCTGAGCGCCCGCGACGACAGCACCTGAAGCCGATCTGTCCCTCGGTGCGCGGGTGGAGGCGCCGCCATCTTCAGTAGGGAATCAGGAAGTGAATCCTTGAAAATCCCACTGGTCTATTGGCGTCTCCTGGACCTGTGTGTCTCCCAGAAGACAGCTGGGGGGGGGGGGGGGGGGGACGTGGCGTATACCCGGAAGTGGGAGCAAATACCTGGGATTACACAGGTATCTGCTCCCTCCTCCCCCCCCCTTAAAAAAGGTGCCAATTGTGACACCAGAGGGGGGATGGGAGATTCCAAAAAGTTCAATTTTTGGGTGGAACTCAGCTTTAAAGTGAGGAGAATTTGCTTCCCCTTTTTAAGAGACTCCAAATGACCTGCAATACTTGGTGTAAGTTGCCACTGTCAGTAATTGGTAGGATAAATCTAATCAAAATGGTGTGGTGCCCCCAATTGCTGTACATAATGCATAATTCCCCTCAATGGATACCACGTAGATGGTTCACCCGCATTGACACCCTATTTAGATCCTTGATATGGAAAAAACAAGTAGCTAGGATTCGTCTCTCCACACTGTAGTATGGCAAGGATCGGGGAGGGGCAGCTGTGCCTAATCCTAAATTGCATTTCTATGCCTCTCAGCTACAACACTTGAGTGGTTGCGTGTTATTAAATGAAACCGACCCGATCAATGGCTTATTGCAGACTGGATCACGGCTGGAGACCACTTTAGCGGGCCTGGAGGCTGGTTTACCTCACATGCCACAATCCGCTCCCACCATTCTCCTGTTAAATAAACTTTGGACCACAGTTAAAAACACAGTTTGGGGATCTCAGGATTTCTAGACATCACCCCGCTATGGCATAATCCAAACCTAGTGGAGATTAGGGATGAGCTTTATGTTGGAGTCAAACATGAGTTTGACTTGAACATTGGCTGTTCGCCCATTCGAACAGCGAACAATTTGGGGTGTTCGCGGCAAATTCGAAAAGCCGTGGAACACTGTTAAAAGTCTATGGGAGAAGTCAAAAGTGTTCATTTTAAAGGTTAATATGCAAGTTATTGTTTTAAAAACGTGTTTTATCGGGAGCAGTGATTTTAATAATGCTTAAAGTGAAATAAAAGTGAAATATTCCTTTAAATTTCGTACCTGGGGGGTGCGTATAGTATGCCTGTAAAGTAACGCATGTTTCCCGTGTTTAGAACTGCCCCCCTGCACAAAATGTCATTTAAAACTACTCGCGGCTTTTCATGAATTGTCGGGTCCCGGCAATACAGATCAAAGTCAATTAAAAAACGTCAGGGGTTCCCCCCCAGTCCATCACCAGGCCCTTTTGGTCTGGTAGTAATATTAAGGGGAACCCCGAACCAAAAAAAAAAAAGCGTGGGGGTCCCCCCCCAAATTCCATATCAGGCCCTTAAGGTCTGGTATGGATATTAAGGGGAACCCGCGCCATTTTTTTAAAAAGAAATGGCGTGGGGTCCCCCCCAAAAATCCATACCAGACCCTTATCTGAGCACGCAACCTGGCAGGCCGCAGGAAAAGAGGGGGGGAGAGCGCCCCCCTCTCCTGAACATGGGGAGGGTGTCCCCATGTTGATGGGGACAAGGGCCTCATCCCCACAACCCTTGCCCAGTGGTTGTGGGGGTCTGCGGGCGAGGGGCTTATCGTAATCTGGAAGCCCCCTTTGACAAAGAAGACCCCAGATTCCGCCCCCCCCATGTGAATTATTAAAAACCACACAGACAGTGTTGGGATAAGTCCTTTATTTAAAAAACAAAAACAAAAAAAAAACATTCCAGCGATGTAATCCATTCTCCATGTCCCGCGGTGATCCATTCTCCATGTCCCGCGGTGATCCATTCTCCAGCGACGCTGCAGTCTCCACTCATTCTCCAGCGAGAAACGAAACCCCCATGACGCGCAAGAGGGGGCAGTGTCAACCGCCCACGTCATAGGGTAACCCCCGGCGGCCGGGGGTTGTGTTTGCAATCTGGACCGCTTATCTAGGTTTCACAGTCCCACAGGTTGTCTCACTTATTTTTACTTCACAGGGCCTATCGTACCTATCGCTGGGGTAGGAGGGATTCTTCTATGTGTCCCAAATGCAATAGGGAGGAAGGCTCTTTAATCCACCCGATTTGGCGATGTCCCAAAATGCATCGGTATTGGGGGGAAATAACTGAAGTCATCTTTACTATAATCCAGGTTGAAGTCCCGTTGGATCCCTTAATCTGTGTGTTGGGAGCCATCGATGAAGAAATATATACACCCCCCACTAATATAGCAGTGATCAGACTACTCTATATAGCCCGGAAGTTGGTGGCTAGATTCTGGCTTTCTCAGAGTGTGCCGACTAAAAAAAAAAAAAAAAAACAAACAATGGGTGGACCAAGTTAATTACATCCTAATCGGGGAACCGTTGACATATCAGCATAGAAATGCAAATCGCAAGAAGTTTTATCTTCCCAACAAAAAATAAATAAAAATTAGAGACGCACCAAAGTTTCGGACGAAATAGGCGTTATCGGCATTCGGCTGATAAGAGAAAAAGGTGCCGATAATGGCACCGAAAAACTAATTTACCATGATCTACTGTGTTTATGGTGTGTTTTCTATAGGTCATCTGACTCAAAAACCTCATCAAAAACGTAACAAGGGTGCCTTAATTTGGTCTTGCTGGGTTTTTAATGCATTTGAATTGGGAGGTGCAATTTTTGTGCGTTTTCTTTTTTTAACTGACCAAAAATGCAGCAAGCAGGATTTTTAACACCAATGGAAGCCCAATGAACCAGTGTGCAGACATACATAACATTTAAAAGGGATCTATTTTTTCTTGAGCTTTTCTTGCGCTAAAAAGGTGCCAATAATGGCAGACGATAAATTCATATTTAAAATTTATATTAAATTAAAAAGTCAAATACAATTATATATAAAAACAAATATTTTTTAAAAACAGATTTTCGGCCAAGTGCATCCTGCATTTTTGGCACCAAAATTTCCATTCGGTGCACCTCTAAAAAATATCCCACTCTTCACAACCATGCCTTATTCATATTAACAGTTGTTGGCAGCACTTATATTTGCGATTGTTAACTTGTGATGTGCCCAACTTTTTCTGCTCAGCTATCACTGTATTTATGTGTAGCCCAAGACCGTTCCTCTTCTTCCAATGTGGCCCAGGAAGGTCAAAAGGTTGAAAACCCTTGCTTTACAGGCTCCGAGAAAGAATATGAAATATGGATGTATTAATTATTTTTTGCAAAGAGGTTTTTCTCCTTTAGGCCTCATGCCCATGGACGTTTTTACAGCCACTTTTATGAGCGTTTTTTTGCAGCTCAAAAACGGCTCTCCATGTTAGTCTATGGCCTCATGCCCACCATGACGTTTTTGAGCTGTAAATGGCATAGGCGTTTTTAAGCTGCAAAAAAAAAAAAACCAGGACCAGTGTGTTCTGAAGCTCCAGCGTTAGAGCTGTAAAAGACGTCAGACGCCGGCAAAGGGTGTAAACACACGATGTAACGAGGCTTAACTCTGTGTTAAGCCTCGTCCGGCGTTTCTGTCTCTATTCCAATCAATGGTTCCCTATGGGAGCCCATTGATTTGAATAGAGGTCGCACCAGAAGTCGGATCAAGATGATCCGACTTGCGGGGCGACTCGTGTGCGGAGAATCTTGAAGGGGAACCCCGCAAAAATTAAAAACAAATTTGCGTGAAGTTCCCCCTCAGGATGATACCAGACCCTTCGATCTGGTATGGATCTTGAGGGAGAACCCCACACCAAAAAAAAAAAAAAAAAAAAAAAAAAAAAAGAAGCGGGGGTTCCCCCCAGGATCCATACCAGACCCTTATCCGAACACGCAGCCCGGCCGGTCAGGAGGGGAACGACGACGAGCGAGCCCCCCCCCCCCCCCAGGACCGTACCAGGCTGCATGCCCTCAACATGGGGGGTGGGTGCTTTGGGGCGCCTTGCGGCCCCCCACCCTAAAGCACCTTGTCCCCATGTTGGGGACAAGGGCCTCTTCCTGACAACCCTGGCCATTGGTTGTCAGGGTCTGAGGGCGGGGGGGCTTATCGGAATCTGGGAGCCCCTTTTAATAAGGGGGCACCCAGATCCCAGCCCCCCACCCTATGTGAATGAGTATGGGGTACATCGTACCCCAACCCATTCACCTGGGGGAAAAAAAAGTGTCAATAACACACACACACACACACACACACACACACACACACACACACACCTTTTTAAAGTAATTTATTAGGCAAATTCAGGGGTCTCTCCGGTTCTTCTCCTGCTCTCCGATGCTTTCTGCCGGGCACCTCCGCTATCTTCTGCCAGCTCTTTTGCTAGCGGGGGCCCGGTCTTCATCGTCGTCTTCTTCCCTCTTCTCTTCTTGAGATGTTGACACAATGAGGTCTGCCGCTGTAATGCTGTGTGCCCGGCACGCAACGACTTATATAGGCATGGGGCGTGGTCACCCGTGGCCCCGCCCCCTTATGACATTGCAGTCCCATCATGCCCAGGGACTGCGACGTCATAAGGGGCGGGGTCACCGGGTGACATCACCAGGTGACAACGCCCCATGCCTATATAAGTCGTTGCGCGCTGGGCACACAGCATTACAGCGGCAGACCTCGTCGTGTGAACATCTCAAGAAGAGAAGAAGAGGGAAGAAGACAAAGACCGGGCCCACACTAGCAAAAGAGCTGGCAGAAGATAGCGGAGGTGCCCGGCAGAAGGCAGAAAGCACCGGAGAGCGGGAGAAGAACCGGAGAAGTCGGAAGAAGACCGGAGAAGTCGGAAGAAGACCCCAGAAGTCGGAAGAAGACCCCAGAAGTCGGAAGAAGACCCCAGAAGTCGGAAGAAGACCCCAGAAGTCGGAAGAAGACCACCGGAGCTGCCTATTAAATTACTTTAAAAAGCTGTCTAGTGTGTTTTTTTATTGACACTTATCCCCAAGGTGAATGGGTAGGGGTACAATGTGCCCCATACTTATTCACATAGGGTGGGGGGCCGGGATCTGGGTGCCCCCTTATTAAAATAAGCCCCCCGCCCGCAGACCCTAACAACCAAGGTTGTCGGGAAGAGGCCCTTGTCCCCATCAACATGGGGACAAGGTGCTTTGGGGTGGGGGGGCCGCAGGGCATCCCCCTGCCCCAAAAGCACCCACCCCCCATGTTGAGGGCATGCGGCCTGGTAGGGGGCGCTCGCTCGTCCCCCCCTTCCTGACCGGCCGGGCTGCGTGCTCGGATAAGGGTCTGGTATGGATCCTGGGGGGAACCCCTGCGCCATTTTTTTTTTGGTGTGGGGGTTCCCCCTCAAGATCCATAACAGACCGAAGGGTCTGGTATCGTCCTAAAGGGGGAACCTCACGCAATTTTTTTAAAAATTTTCGCGGGGTTCGCCCTTTAAGAGTTGCCCCGCAAGTCGGATCATCTTGATCCGACTTTTGGTGCGACCTCAATTCAAATCAATGGGCTCCCATAGGGAGCCATTGATTTGGAATAGAGAAAGAACAACATGGCTGAAAGCTAGCGCGGGGAAACGTGCATTGAATTCAACGCAAAACGCGGGAAAAAAAGTGTTAAAAACGCCGCTTTTTTCCTGCTGTCTGTACTAGCTTTACAGCCCGTTTTTTAAAACGTCCGTGGGTATGAGGCCTAAAAGTCCCATTTAGAACCACTCTTAGTAATTTGTTTACACTTTACCAGTATAAAACAAATATTCGGCCAGCGTTTAGTGGGAAATACATGCTTCCCAAACCTGCTGCCCCACAAAGCAAATCTAGTGTGCAAACCATGACGTACAATCACAATAATCTGCAGAAGTCAAATATCTTTTTGATGAGACTAAATTAAAGAAGTCTACAAAAATATAATTTTTTTTCTCCACCATTTTGGTTTATTTCAGGGATCTGTCCTCCGACCATTTCCTACAAACCCTGCCTAACCGCTATTGGGGGATATAAGCAAACAGCAAGTATCCATCTTTTTAGACAATTACTATTTCTAACCCAAAGAATACAGTAATACCTCGGAATGAGAGTAACGCGGTTAAAGAGCGTTTAGCAATATGAGCCATTTTTTTTTTTTAAATCCTGACTTGGTATGCGATCGCTGTCTCACAAAACGAGCAGGATTCAAGCCTCTGCGGTGTGCAGTACAGCATTTGGCCAGAGGTGCGGGGACGTTGGTGACACTCGGAGCTGCTCAGTTGCACTCGGAAACACTCCATTCCTGAGTGTTTCCGAGTGCATCCAAGCGGTTTCCGAGTCTCCGGCACCCCCCCTGGCCACATGCGGTACTGCATACAATAGAAGTCACCGTGGAACAAATTATATGAGTTTCCATGAGTTCTATGGGGAAACTCGCTTAGATATACCAGTGCTTTGGATTACAAGCATTCTTCTGGAATAAATTATGCTCGTAATCCAAGGTACCACTGGAACTCTCCCCTCCCTTATCTGTAGGTTAGACTATGAACATGTGACTGTGCTCATTTGTGCTTTGAATTTTTGTTAGATCAATTGGTTCTTTGATGTCGCCATCTGAAGTCTATACGTAGTTCAAAACTGTGGAAGGTTATAGTCTGTTAAGTCAATGATGTAAAAAAAATATTCTTTGCATGGTTAAAGGCTACAGTGTACAGTATATTTTACAAGCCTGTAAACTCGTTTTTACAAGAGTACAGATCACAAGTTGTCTTAATTTCCAGTAAAAAATGGAAACAGTTCATGTTGTTTAATCTTAAAATGGTTTTATGTTTAAGAACAGATAGTTACTTGACATTTCAAACAGCAAAACTCTTTTTAATAACTTTGGCAACCTCTATTTTTTCTATTTTTGTTGCTGGTGCATTTAAAAAAGGAGACCAGATACAACGAATATGGTAAAGGCATAAAAAGCAGCACAACTCTACCTAATAACTGGGCTATTAGCTGCAAGTCAAAATATAATGCCACAATATCTGAGCATGCCATTGGTTGAAATTTTAACCAATTTACTTTAATTCTAACAAATACGTGCTCAGCAAAACTAAAACTACAAAAAGATTTAATATTCTACTCATGGCCTATGTGTTACACAGAAGGGTCAGTCCACCCAAAACCAATATTTACATTTTTGTCAGATGCCTGGCAGTTAAACACTTTAGTACCTCACTGTGACTCCAGCCGCAGAGGCCTCAGGTCCAGTTGAGCAAACCTGTTGCAGCCACTGAGAGAGTTAGTCCTACCTCTCAATATTTCTGGACTTTTAGAAATTTGTGATACTACTAATAAAAAGGGGCACTAGTCAGGTGGTTCATGCCCCTGCCAAGCAGCTTGTAAATAACAGATTCAATTGGGCGCACGGAGCTGAGCTCCCCGACTGGAGTCGCCAACCGGTATAAAAAAGGGGATGATAAATGTTACTTAAATCTGAAATATCACTGGTGAGTGGACTTACCCTTTAAATATTACAATAAAGGTTTTTAAAAAGGCAGGGTCAACTTCCTTCAAAACAAAAATTAGGCCCTCAATTCCAAAAGAGCACATTTTGTGATGGGGTGCCCAATGGTGCTCATTACAGTGCCTCTTTAATACACATTTGCAGTGTATGTGCATGCCACTTTTATTAGACACATACAACATGTGCATGACTAAACATACAAGTTCCTCAGAGTAATGGGGGTTTAGAACATGCACCTCAAAATGCACAGGAATGAGAGAAAAACGTGCACCAACCATTCAGAAATGGACCGTTGTGTATGGAGACACACAATATAATGTGTTGGGTGTGTTAGTCTTGCTGGGATATACTTGACTACAGCAGCCCTTGTATTTGGTCTGGTTGGAATTTATAAGATTTACCTAGCAGCTTAAACACTGTAGACCTATACATCTGCATTAAAAGCAGTCAAAAAAAAGAGTAAAAACCAGACCTCACACATTTGTCTTGAGGCTGGCTTTTCAGATTCCAAACCAATCAATCAGCAGAGTTTACTCCTTGGGTGAATTGCATTGTTCTAGTAATGATTTTACAAAAACTCTGTATAGGAAAAATCTGTAGAAACCAAAAACGCTGCCAAATACCAGGGGTGATACAGATTCACCTCAAGAGGAAAGCAAGTAGTGATGGTGTCACATTAGTTTGGACCCTATACACAGCGGGATCTGAGGAGTGCCATCTTGGAGCCTAGCAACCCACCCTGCATCGAATATGTCTGGTGTACAGTGGGAGGCCACTCAGGTTTCTGGGAGCCTCCTGTGGCCCATCGTTGTGCGCTATGGCAGGACAACAAACTGGTTTACTGAAGAAATACAGGTTAAGGTGTTTATAAGACCTAATTTTTTTTTACCTTAATGCATTCCTTGCAATAAAAGGTAAATAAAATGTTTAGAACCAAGTATCGCCCCCTCACCAGCACTGTTCCTGTCTGCAGCGGCTCTTTCCTCTCACTTCCTGGTCTCACAGGCTTAGCTGAGGCAGCAGGAGCCATTGGCTCCCACTGCTGCAAGTCAAATTCTGTGACGAAGGAGCGGGAGCAGGGCCGAGCCACACTGTGTCTAAGAAAACAGGCAGCATGGCTTGGGATAGAGCCAGCAGGTATGTCACTATAGGAGGCAGCTTCCTATGGTGGCACCTTCCTATAGTGGCACACTGAACAGCAGGAGCGATAGCGAGGGACCCAAGAAGGAGGAGGTTGGAATTGCACAGAGGAGGCAAGTTCAACCTGTTTTTTGTTTATATGCTTTTACAATCACTTTAAGGGGAGAGGGATTGTAAAGGCTTCTACATATTAGCTATAGCAACCTGAGGTTTCTTCAGCAAGTTGGTCCTCCTACCTCTGGTATTACCAACAGCAAAAAATGCCATTACACACAGGGCCCTAATAAAATTGCTCCAGATATCTCAAGTGCTGCACATTTGGAGATCCCCCAATTTACCCTAAAGTTTCAGTTCTAAATTGAATTATTCCTTAATGGGACCTTCCAGCTTGAAAATACATTATGCTAACCCACTTATAATAGAGCCTCAAGGAGTGTGACAATTGAGGAGTGTGTGCAAAGAGGCTACAAAAGATGCCACAAGACTGAAGCTGTAACATCTGAAAACATGCAAGACATGAACTATGAAGGTAACTCTCCAAGATCAACAGGTATTTGGTATCTCAATCTATGGCAGGTGTTTCCAAAAACCCATCAAGGAATAACAGGACCAGTCCCAGATATAACCTCTTCCAGAAAATGCTAGCTGACTAGCGGTTATGACAACCATTAGCCTTAATAATGGACTAGAAACAAGTATGTCGATTAGAAAAGCCAGCTCAAGAATGCCAAATAGATTTTTTATGGAAAATGGTATTAAGGAGAAATAAAGCTGCAAAGCAGCCTTATGCCGCGTACACACGACCGCTTTTCTCGACGAGAAAAACTGCATTTTTTTTTTTCGCCGAGAAAAACGATCGTCTGTGGGCTTTATGTCGTTTTTCTCGTCGAGAAAAACGGCATAAAAAACGACGAGAAAAATTAGAACATGTTCTAAATTTTCTCATCATTTTTTCCATCATTTTTTCCCGCGGCAGTTTTCCCCATAGGGAGACACTGCCGCGGAGCCCACAGACGGTCGTTTTTCTCGTCAAGAGAAAAAATGACGGGAACGACCACCATGTGTAGGGAACCCTTGGAACCGAAGCGGTTCCCTCGTTTTTCCTGTCATTATTCACGGCGGTTTTTTAACCGCCGTGAATAATGATCGTGTGTACGCGGCATAAGATGTCGTATATTGGAATGGTGCTACAAAAAGGATCAACAGACTGTGGTGGGCTACAGTACTTTCATGAAGGGCATAAAACCGTAACCTGGGATTCTGAAACGAAAATTTAATTAAAAGTGGTAGTAAAGGCCAACTATACTAAAATCACTAGAAGTAAATCAACCAGTGTTAACAGGAGGTTTCTCTCCCAGCGCACATAGAACTCTCTCTCTCATATGAGAGAATTAGCACTAATAGCAGCTTCTATAAATAAAACCAATCACACATGTGTAGCGGGTGGTTACATTTAGGGGAAGTACCCGAGTGGTAAAAAGGCTCAGGTACACTAATTGTTAGGGTTTATGGACCATTTCTGTGCACAGGGGATTATATTGGTGCACAGTTCCCTGGGGCCTACAGGTGGCGCTGTCGCCATAGGCCAGGGTTAAACCACCAGTAGAAGGCTGTGCCTTTTGTGTCCCCTCTCGGCAGTAGTACGGCGGGGCGGGGAACCTTCTGTGCCTGTCGGAAGAGGGTATAAAAAGGGGGCGACCATCTTCCGTGCGAGGTCTGCGCCCAGGCACCTTCAGCCTGGGTGTGTGTGCGCGTGTCGTCTCCGGGTGCCCTAGGCCCGGAGGCCTGGTTCGAGGTCCGAGCCCCAGGCACCTTCAGCCTGGGGGCTGCTGTTCGTGACACCCAGGTGCCCTTGGCCTGGGTGTGTGTGAGGATGGTCTCCGGGTGCTCCTAGGCCCGGAGACTGAATTGCTGTTCCATCCGCAGACACCTTAGGTCTGGGGGTGAGGTACTTTTGAGAAGGCCGGGGACCCAGCGACCTTCAGCTGGGTCTTCGCGAGGCGACCCGTATCAAGGACGAGGAGGCAAGGGAGGTGACCCTTTCTGAAGGCCCAGCGCAGAGTCGTGGTGACAGAAGGGGCCTCTGGTAACTCTCCGGAGGGATGGTTTTTCCCTACAGAGGCCTAACTATTCAAAGAAGGATGATGTCCATAGTGGACAGCAGAAACCATTACCCACGTCACCATGCGGTTTATTCCGTAGAGCGTGACATGGAGTTTGCTCTGCATTGTAAAAGCTTTGTTAAAGGAAAGGCTGGTCACATGACTATGCCTCTCCAGGATGGAAGCCTACAAATGCCTGCTTGGTATGTTTATTCAGCACCTCAAAAACATATTTACTTTAAAGCCGAGTTCCACCCAAAAGTGGAACTTCCTCTTCCGCTCAGCGTGGCGCTGAGCGGAAGTTCTCCTCTCCCCCCCTCCCTGCAATCTTCTGGGACACGTCACAGGTCCCAGAAGATTGCCTGGCCATTCAGAAAGCGCAGAGCAACTCACACCCGGCTGTGAAGCTGCAAGCTGTCACAGTCGGGTTGCCCACACTTGCAATGCTGGTGCTGCGGAGAGAAGGAGAGAAGTGGGGCTTCGGCGGCCGCATCGCTGGACCCTGGGACAGGAGAGTATCTGTTTATTAAAAGTCAGCAGCTACACTTTTTGTAGCTGCTGACTTCTAATAAACACAGAAATGGGTGGAACTCCACTTTAAGCTGTGCCAATTTTTAAGAATTTATGCAATATCACTATTGACTGGAGAGTGTACCATGCCAATATCACTATGTCAAGACAAGGCAAACGTTAACACCTAAGCTTCTGCTGAACATCTTTTTCTTTAACGTTCAACTGGCGTTGCTCTTCAACAACTTAAGTCAACGATGTCTATCCCATCTGAAATCTTTACAAAGAATCTGTTGTAAAGGCATCAGATATTATTTAAAGAAACAGAGAATGTGTGTCCAAGTGTTGCCTTGTCTTTAAAATGTTCACAATAACATATTTTCTATCATGAGACAACCAAGTACATGCAGTGAAATATTTGGCATAATTAATTTAAAGGTGCAAAACTTTACTGATAAGAGATTACAAAATTAGGGGTGTGGCAATAAATGGTAATTTGACTTAATTTGTATTTCTGGATATCAATGCAGTTGCATGAAAGTCTGCACCTTTAAAATAAATTAAAATGGCAAAATAGAGTAACATGCAACAAACTCGGCACAGCAATAACTGCCCTGGTTTTGCACACACTGCAGTTTTTGCTGACTTAAATCTAAGTTACGCACCTCTGAGTATCGGCGATACACCACCAAGCCCAGGCCCATCCTCCGTAAACATACTGTTTAGAATCGGAGCCACAGCAGCCACCTAGAACAGAAGGATACAGTCAGAAATGTACATGGATCACACCAAGAAACCACAACATTTGTCAATGTCTGAAGAAAGCTCAGGTCTAGACTCAGGTCACTGGTTTCATTTTGCAGAATCCAGTAACCAAAGTAAACCAGTCACAAATCTAGACAAATTTAACATGTGATGAAAAATGCAACAGTTACCTTCAGTAAATACTATATGTAAAAACAACACTTCTAGGCAGTTGAAATATTTAAAAAATACCGTAAATAAAATAAAAATAAATGTCAAGCTTGACATTGCTTATTAAAAAAAATGGTTGCTTTTCAGGGTGTGTGCAGAGAAGACTTAGGCCCCTTTCACACTTGTGCGACTTGGGACTGCAAAGTCGCATGATAAGTCATACTCCATGATTTTCAATGGAGTACCATTCATATCTGTGTAACTTTGGTCCGACTGAGGCGACTTGAGGTCCCTAGACCTCAACATTATACAGGAATTTCTTCAAGTCACGTCAAAATTGCACAACTTTCAGGTCGCACAAGTGTGAAAGAGGCCTAACCCCCACAATGAAGAGTTCAGCCTCAGACACACGATGGGATTTTCCAGACAAAGCATCGGACTTTTGTCCGAAGGGCGTTGGCCAGGTATTTGTCTTGCATGCAAACGGCACACAATTGTCGGCCAAACACAAAACTACGTGTTTTTTCAGCTCTTTAGCTCCACCCTTTGGGCACCTTCTGCTAATGTTGTGTTTGGTGAGCATTGCTTCCGAGCATGCGTGTTTGTACTTTTGTACACACGATCGGAAAATCCAACAGACCGTTGTCCACGGAAAATTTTAAAGCCTGCCATCCAACATTTGTCCACGGAAAATCCAACAACAATTGTCCGATGGAGCATACAAATTGTCGGATTTTCCACCAACAGGCTGTTAACACACAATTCACGTCAGAAAATCTGATTGCGTGTACGAGGCTATAGTCTGTTAGCACAGGACTGTTAATGTGCCTTGCATTAGGAGGTCTAAACTATTCCTGGCAGCTCACCTGGACAGGCATCCATCAGTAAGGTGCACTGAACAATGAATGAGCATTCTGGCTTAATTTCATGACGACAGCAGCAGTCTAAAGCTTCGTACACATGATCGGATTTTCCGACGGGAAAAGTGTGAGGACAGGCTGTTGTCGGAAAATCCGACCGTTTGTATGTGCCATCAGACTATTGTTGGCGGAATTTCCACCAACAAATGTGGGATTGCAAGCTTTAAAATTTTCCGACAAAAAATGTGTCTTGTCGGATTATCAGATCGTGTATACAGAAGTCCGTCGGGAAAAAATCCAAAGTACAAACACGCATGCTCAGAAACAATGCTAACCATAACACATTAGCAAAAGTTGCCCAAAGGGTGGCGCTAAAGGGCTGAAAAAACACATAGTTTTGTGTTTGGACGACAATTCTTTGCCGTTTGTATGCAATACAAGTTCACGGCCAACACCCTTCGGACAAAAGTCCTACGCTTTGTCCGATGGAAATCTGATCGTGTGTATGAGGCTTTACACTACTTCCCCTGGGAGCCTCCTATACATACAGGAATCAGAAAATGCGCAGAACAATGTCAGAGTAACATCAGCACTAACATTCATCGGCATCCACATTCCAATAAACAGCCTGAATTTGTTGTTTTTTTTACTCTGAATGTGTACTGGGTCTCCACTAAACTGACCCGTGAAAATATTCTGTAACAAACCAATACAATGCAAACGGATGCAGTTATTTAATCATTTATTCTAACGCAAACTTATTTTAAAGTGGTTGTAAACCCACATAACCTTTTTCTTCTTTCTAGCCCACCTGCAAGACAAAGCTATAATGAGCTAGTATGACTAGCATACTAGCTCATTATGTACCACTTACCTGAGATCGGGGCCCCCAAAGCCATCCGTGCCCCTCTCTCCAGCCGCAGCCATCGCTGCGGCGATAGCCGGAATGTTACTTCCGGGTATCGCCTCTCCAGCCAATCACAGCGCCGCTCCAGAGCGGCGAAGACGTCACTCCGCGCATGCGCGCGGGAGCCGTCAAAGTTGGCTAAGCCCAAGCATTGCTGGGACTTAGCCGAATTTGTGAATGGGATTAACCCCATGAATGCGCCGTTGTCTATGGCGCGCATGCGCCGTAGACACGGAGCAATGTCATTTTTAACAAATATCTCCTAAACCGTGTAGGTTTAGGAGACATTTCTTGCACCTACAGGTAAGCCTTAATCTTACCTGTAGGTGCAAGTTGCAAAAGTGGGTTTACAACCACTTTAACCCACTTGTGTCTTTACAGGTTTGCCATCTACTTATGTGACGCAACATCATCTTTTACATTTTACAAAAAATGGGTAATATATTGTGTTTGTGCACACTAAAATTCATGCGTTTTTTTCCCCCCTGAAAAATTGCATTTCATAAACCGGCTGCACAAATATTGTGCGACAATCAAAATGGCAACATCCATTTTATTCTCCAGGGTCTCTGGAGAGTCCTTCTGTCACAATACAATATCCTGACTGGTTGGAGGTTATTCCTCTACCCAACTCGCTTGTGTGGAAGGAATCTGTGCCTTCTTTTTTCCCCCTCTTCAGTCTACTGGCTAAACAACGACCACACAGTGTACACTATAGTCTGAAAAGTATTACAATGCAATCCCTGTGCCTATAGATGACAACCGAGGCAAACCCTACACATCTAGGTTAGTAGGTTCCGGGTAAAGCCTCCAAAACACCAATCCAGATAGCTGCTTTACATAGGAGCAGCTCAAGCAGCGAGATTTTTTTTTTTTTTTTTTAAGTTCCACAAAGCAATAAAGACTAGCAAAATGGACATTTTTCGGCAGAGCTGAAGAAAAAGGCCCCCATCCTTTTAGTATATTAGCAAAAGACTGGGCCATGCCAAGTAGAGGAGGGGTTATAGGGGACTGGATCTTAGGACTACAGAATGAGTAGCCTTTATGGTTCTTGAGATGAAAGAGTAGGAGAGTCTGAGCAGGCAGACCATAGATGGTTTGAATTTCTTTCCTGAAACCGCTGGGAGAAGACAGCGATTATTGCTAGTGGCTATAGCAGCTGCTAGTGAAACTGGAAGGCTGGTTGTACCCAAGCAGATCAACCAATCAATTTAGTAATTCAGCTTACCCATACACTGTTCGAATCTCGGCTGATTCCTACTGAACAGGACCATCTATGGCCAGCCTTGGTCTAGTCTACAAAAATGTGGGTTGTCAACCCACAACAGAGGATGTAAGAGCTGAGTGCATTTTTGGCAAAACATAAACCACTTTAAAGGGGCACTATAGCTTCCCTTTTTTTTGCCCAAAAATAACAAACATGTTATACTTACCTCCACTGTGCAGCTCGTTTTGCACACAGTGGCCCTGATCCTGGTCTTCTGGGGTCCCTCCCCGCAAGGACTCCACACACTATAATGCGAGTGAGCTTGCATGGTGTGGAGTGATTGCGGGCGCGCTCCCGTGATACAGCGGCGGCCATAGCCGCCGACTGTATCACTCGGCCCCAGCCCCCCGCGTCATTGGATGTGATTGACAGCAGCGCCAGCCAATGGCTGCGCTGCTTTCAATCCATCCAGTGTAGCCAATCGGCAGCCAGGCTGAAAAACGAAGAGGATGACGGGGACGAGCGTGGGACTTTCGAGGGGCCAGGTAAGTAAAACGGGGGCTCGGGGGGGGGGGCGGTATTGTCGAATGTTTTTTCACCTTAATGCATAGGATGCATTAAGGTGAAAAAACATGTAACTTTACTACTCCTTTAACCTTTTCACTGCCACAGATATTACGGTGTCTTGTCGAGCTGGTTCCCCTATCGATATGGTTCTCCCCTTGACTGTGCAGGCGCTGCCGAACAGCTGTTAAAGTTTGGAGATTTCCGTCGGCTCGGCTTGCGCAGTCAAGAGGGAACCAGATTGATAGGAGGAACCATAGGCTCGGCACCTGTGGACGCCGTCGCCTCAGATTGTGCCTGCGCAGTCAAGGGGGGGAACCATATCGATAGGAGGAACCAGCTCGTCAGAACAACGGCTCTGGGATGTTGCAAGTTTTGTTTACCTTTTTAAACCTGGCTATAAGGCCCCTTTCACACTGGGGCGTTTTTCATGCGGTTTAGCGCCAATATTACTGCTATTATACCGCATGAAAAATTCCTGCCCTGTAGCCTTCAATGTGAAAGCCCGAAGGCTTTCACACTGAAGCGGTACGCTAGCAGGACCGCTCCAAAAGTCCTGCTAGCCGCTTCTTTACAGCGGTGAAGGAGCGGTGTGTTCACCGCTCCTTTACCGTGGCTGCCCATTGAAATCAATGGGACAGCGCGGTAATACCGCCCGCAAACCGCGGCAATAGCCGCGGTTTGCGGGCGGTATTAACCCTTTTTCGGCCGCTAGCAGGGGTTAAATTCCACCCCCCTAGCGACCGCATACCGCGGTAAGAACGACGGTATAGCAGCGCTGAAAATCGCGCTGCTATACCGCCACCGCACCTGCTCGCCCCAGTGTGAAAGGGGCCTAAGCGGTTGTCCCTCCCTCCCCCATCCCCTTCCCAAATTCCAGGTTCAGAGCTGCCTGTGCTTAATCTCTCCCTCAAAAACATCACCTTTGGACAATTTTGAAACTGTAGTTTTAGGCGGTCTCACAGGTACACACAATTTTTAAAGCTTTGGTATCCATTTACCTGACAACCTCAATTTTTAGAACTTGCCCAAAATTTTTTATAAATAAATAAAAAAAAAAAAAAAAAAAGGGTATTATGTGTTTGTGTGTACTAAAATAAAATTCATTTTTTTTTTACTGAAAACTGTGGCCCAAATATTGTCACATTTTATTCTACATGGTCTATGCTTTCAGAAAATATATATATTACGATTTGGTTTTTAAATGCTTTTTGTGTATGGGTATGGACATAATGGCTCTGGCCATAGGAGAGTTACAGGAACGAAACATAGAAAAATCGGGATGTATTGAGGAAATGTACTTCATAATTTATTTTGCACTTTCATACACTTAGTCACATAAAACATTGCATAATTTCCCTACAATGCTGGCAGAAGTATGACCCCGGCTGGGAATTTCTAAACACATGACATGACCTCGCTGTGCTACAATTCTCACATTAGTCAGAGCAGAGAAAATTTTAATGCATATAAAAGTAGCTTATTGCTGCCAGACCAAAATATCATAAAAAAGGGAAATCAGAACAATTACCATATATACTCGAGTATAAGCAGACCCGAATATAAGCCGAGGCACCTAATTTTACCACAAAAAAACTGGGAAAAACCTATTGACTCGAGTATAAGCCTAGGGTGTCCATCTGCATGCCTCACTGTGTCCATGCCTCACTGTGTCCATGACTAGACTGACGTTTAACATGGGAGTCTATGGAAGTGGCAGGGGCGTACCTAGAGCATTTGGCACCCGGGCCGGATCCTATATCTGGCACCCCCCCCCCACATTAAAATGTAAAAACACCCCACTGTGCCCCCGGCATACCTCTGCATCCTTCAATATTTCTTTGTCACTACTGTGTACCCCCTCTCCACAACTGCATCTATGGGCCCCTTTACATTACACAGCCCCCTGCCCTTCTGGGCCCCTTTACATTACACAGCCCCCTGCACCCCTTTACATTACACAGCCCCCTGCACCCCTTTACATTACACAGCACCCTGCCCTTCTGGGCCCCTTTACATTACACAGCACCCTGCGCCTCTGGGCCCCTTTACATTACACAGCACCCTGCGCCTCTGGGCCCCTTTACATTACACAGCACCCTGCGCCTCTGGGCCCCTTTACATTACACAGCACCCTGGACCCCTTTACATTACACAGCACCCTGCGCCTCTGGGCCCCTTTACACAGCACCCTGCGCCTCTGGGCCCCTTTACACAGCACCCTGCGCCCCTTTACATTACACAGCACCCTGGACCCCTTTACATTACACAGCACCCTGCGCCCCTTTACATTACACAGCACCCTGCGCCTCTGGGCCCCTTTACATTACACAGCACCCTGCGCCTCTGGGCCCCATTACACAGCACCCTGCGCCTCTGGGCCCCATTACACAACACCCTGCGCCTCTGGGCCCCATTACACAGCACCCTGCCCTTCTGGACCCCTTTACATTACACAGCACCCTGCCCTTCTGGACCCCTTTACATTACACAGCACCCTGCCCTTCTGGACCTCTTTACGTTACACAGCCCCCTGCACCCCATTACATTACACAGCCCCCCTGCACCCCTTTACATTACACAGCACCCTGCGCCCCTTTACATTACACAGTCCCCTGCAGCTCTGGACCCCCTGCACGTTACGCAGTCCCCTGCAGCTCTGGACCCCCTGCACGTTACGCAGGCCCCCGTTCAGCGCAGACCCCCGTTCAGCGCAGACGTCGCCGCGTTCAGCGCAGACGCCGCCGCGTTCAGTGAAGCCCCCCCTCGTTCAGTGAAGCCCCCCCTCCAGTACCTCAGATCAGCGCAGCGGCACATGTACGCAGGTCCCCTCCCCCTGTTCACACAGAGAGGAGGGGGAGGTGGCTTCACTCTGCTGCTCTGTGCCTGTGTGACATCCGGGATCACACAGACAGGCAGCCCGCGGCCGCGAGAGGAGAGGAGGGGATGGGATGGTAGGTGCAGCGGTGTCACTCTGCACCCCCCCTCAACCCCCTCTCGCCACTGTAGCTAGCTCGCCAGCCTCTCTCTGCCTGTCAGTGTGCCGCTGCCTAAACCCGCGGCGCTGCTACCGTGGGTTTAGTACAATCGCGGAGGGGGGTGCCCGTCTGACACCCCCCCCCCAGTGTGTGGTACCTGGGGCCCCCTGCCCCCCTCTTAGTACGCCTCTGGGAAGGGGTGCCCGGCTTTGAAAAATCGTTGCTCCACAGACGTAGGTCCCACAATCAACAAACTTTGCACACTTGTAGAGGAAGAGTGGGGCTACATATGTGCCAGGTTTGGCGGCCAGGGGACCTACGGCCGGCCGGTACCGGGTCCCCAAAGTCCGGGAGATCAGGCGCAAAAAGGTGACTCAAGTATAAGCCGAGGGGGCATTTTCAGCACACAAAAAAAATTTAAAAATCGGCTTATACTCGAGTATATATGGGAGTTAATTTTTAAAAGTTTTTAAAGTATATAAAGTTCCCTATTTTGTATACTTCAGTGCTATAAAAACACATTTCCTCTTTAAAAAAAAATATAGCTCAGTACTAGTTTCATGCTTTCTTGCAGACGGTGTCAATAGACTGGGATAAAATCTGTGTGGTGCATTAAAGCGTGTTATGTTACACAGCAGATTTATTTTGAATATGCTGGCAATACCTCTATTTGGGAAAGGAAGTGTGCTGCCTAAAGGCCCGTACACACGGTCGGACTTTTTGCCAACAAACTTCAAAATGAGCAAGTTTTTCAAAAAATCCTACTGTGTGTACGCTCCATCGGACAAACTTTTTTGGTTTTCATCGGACAAAAGTTCGCTCTGCAAAAGGGACAAACTTTTCGGCAACAAAAGTCCGATGGTGCAAAGTCCTATCGTGTGTACATAAATCCATCAGACTTTTGTCTGAGGTACAAATACGCATGCCCAGAACCAATGTTAAAATCAACCAACAACAGCAGAAGTTGACCAAAGGGTGGTGGTCAAGAGCAGAAAAACCACGTTTGCAGAAAAGTCCTGCCGTGTGTATGCTATGGGTGTGCCCAGCCAACTCCCTTCGGACAAAAATCCACGGAAAAAAGTTTGTTTGAAGTCCGACCGTGTGTAGGAGGCTTTAGACCCCTTTCACACAGAGCCGCCCCGGGCGTCGGTGGTAAAACGCTGCCATTTTTAGCGGCGCTTTACCGTCGTTTTTGCGGCACTATTGGGCCGCTAGCGGGGGTTAAAACCGCCCGCAAAGCGCCGCTACAACAGCGCATTGCTGGCAGCACTTCCTATTGATTTCCTAATGCGCTCCAAAGAAGCTGCTGGCAGGACCTTTTCTGACGCCCTGCCAGCGCACCGCTCCAGTGTGAAAGCCCTCGGGCTTTCACACTGGAGTGAATGGAGCTGCTGTTTCAGGGCGTTTTGCAGGCGCCATTTTTAGCGCTATAGCGCCTGCAAAGTGACTCACTGTGAAATCCCTCCTCTGACCCACACAGGTCTCTTATAGCACAGCACCTCTTTAGATTTGCTTAGAGCTCCACTGTAAGTGCTTGTTATACAATATTTATATGTAATATTTACAATTTTCTTTTCTTTTTTTTAACTATTGAATGTAAAGTGGAAGTCTAAGCTAGAACCCAGCTTAAAAAAAAAACTGCCCTCAACTACCTTTCTCTTTACCAACTACCCTGTTGAAGGAAGAGGTCTACATTTACACATTTTCAGAGCGCTCTGGTGCAAACCACATGATCTCTCCCCATAAAGCCAGACACTGGGGAGAAGAGGAGTACCAACAATGGATGGAATTGTCTGGGTGGTGATGGCACCCATAGGTGTTATAGAGCATCTGTCGTTGGTTGGCGCTCCTCTCTCCTGAAGCCAGCTGCTGGGAGCCAGTCACGTGACCGCACTGAACCGGCGCGCACTGAGAATAAGTATAAGCATCTTCCTTCTACAAGGTACTTGGTGTAAGAGTTAAAAGTTGGTCAATAGCAGTTTTAAGCTTTAGTTCTAGGCTGGACTTCCACTTTAAAGTGATAATAAACCCTTCCATAATCCCATGACTGGCCTCAGGTTATACACACAGTGATGAAGCAAATCCTACTACAAAATCTGTACCTTTTTATCTGTAGCCTTTTCTTCTCCAGAGGCAAAGTATACAAAACAAAGGGTATTTCTCAGGTTGCAGGAGGCATGGATATGACCGCACAACTGGCACGGCACAAAGCTTCATGTAATCTGAGACCTGAGTGGAGGGGAGGGAATGGACTCGCCTCTACCCAGTTTCATAGGCATTGGTGTGCGCAACCTATAGCATTAGGGTGTGCACCCCAGAGCACAAATACACTTGGGTGTATATCAGCAGAGCAGTGGACGGTGTCAGAGAAAGATTGGTGTCAGAAGGGCAGTGGACGATGTCAGTTTATTTTCATAAATACAATTTTTTTTTTTTCTTTAGGAGTTATGTGGGGACAGGAAGCGGGGGATCTGCACACCCATCACACCCTGTGCGCACGCCTACGTTCATAGAAAAACCTGCGTAGCTGAGGCTATCACCTGTTATGTGCTGAAGCAGGGTGAGGCTTTTCTAAGAATTTCGATAAAACCGGAATATCTGCGCCAACTAAAAAAATGGTGAAAATGAATATAGCAGCTAGCACAGTCTGTTGATAGCAAACAAAAATATATAATCCAAAAATGCAGTGCTTCAATGTGATTCAGTGAAAATCAATGTGGCAAATAAAAGTCCAAGCATAAAACACAGTTAAGCATGTGATAGATGCAGGATTGCTGTGAAACCACCACCAAACTTCAAGCCCTGTACACACGATCGGTTTGACTGATGAAAACCGTCCGATGGATGGTTTTCATCAGACCAAACGATTGTGTATGGGACCCATCGGTCTTTTTTTCATCGGTTTTAAAAAATAGAACATGTTTTAAATTTTTCCGATGGATAAAAAACCGATCGAAAACTCAGATCGTCTATGGGCAAGTCCATCGGATCAAAAACCCACGCATGCTCAGAATCAAGTCGACGCATGCTCAGAAGCATTAAACTTCATTTTCTCGGCTCATCGGAGTGGGCAGCGTCCTACCCGCATGTTTAGTTTTAATGTTTATATATTTTTTATATTTTATTATTTTTTTGGTATAGACAACTCATGTGTACACCTTTGGGAGCCTCCTTTTATCTCCTCCCTTTAGTGTTTATACTTGAGTTTTATTTTAGTTATTCATTTTTATATTTTTTATTTTTCATTAAATATAATATTAATTGAGTAATTTTTAAAGTTTTCTATTATCATTAATTTGATGATGTCTTATCCATTGTTTTTTTCTGGTCTATTAATACAGTGTTAGTCTGTGCTTCATTCACTTTACCTGTGTACCCTTGCTGTTTTAGTCAGGATGTATGCTGCCCTATCCTGATGTCCCTCACCTATGTAACTTCCGGGTCGGAGGTTTGGTCATCTGACAGGATGTTTACATCTTTGTTAGGGAGGTGGCTTTCATGAGATGGCCCGTACCTATACTACTTCCGGTGGATGTAGATGCTAGTCCGTCCACCCGGAAGTGATACTTACTATGCTGGTTTGTTCTTCCTGCCCTTCTGGTTTGCGGCCGTACTGCGCATGCGCGGCCGCGAGTGACCAATCAGTTTGGATCTCTGGTTGGCGCGATTGCAGTGTGCAGGATCTGCTGGCTTTTTTAATGTGAGATGTTAATTTGTTATTTTATTCAGCTGATGTCCAGCCATGCTGTTCCTGCATTGGTCAGCATGATCTGGATCATTATGTATATATGTGGGCGTGCTTACATCTTTGGCCACGCCTCTGATGATATCCACATAGGATGAAACATGTCAGGCTGGCTGGTGGAAGCACGCTGAGAGCCGCGGATGTGTTACCTTTTTACATTCCTTTGATGATCTTGTACACCTGTAAGTAGACTACAATAAATTCTGTATGTTTTTACATTACGGGCTTCACTAGGTCAGTCTCTTTCTTCATATTTGGGTTATACCATCTGCTGAGACTTGTCCAACATCCATGCACATCGTTTAAGTTCTGGAATTTGCTCTGTTACCAATGCTGATGATTGTTCCTGTGATTGATCCATCCGATCTGGAGCATTTTGCCTCAACATCAACCCTCTGCATTGTATGATTACATCGCCCATTACCTTTCACTTTCTGGTAAGCAGATTGTGAGCACGTTGGTGTGGTGTGCCTTTTTGTGTACACTGAAGTTTGGTGGTGGTTTCACAGCAATCCTGCATCCATCACATGCTAACTGTGTTTTATACTTGGACTTTTATTTGCTGCATTTTTGGATTTTCTAAGAATTTACTGGCGTCTATAAGGCCCGGTTCACACTGGTGCAAAGCTTGAACCCTGCAAATCCACTGCGGGTTCCCGCAGCGCACCTGACTCGCACCTCGCACGGCAGTTCACACTGCCATATGCGAACTGCTGGGGAGTGTCATAAGTTAGACACCCCCATTTCGGCTCGCGTATCGCAATGCAAACTAACAGTTCGGACATGAATCGGATCGCATATGTGTGAACACACATGCGATCTGATTCTGGTCCAAACAGAAAAAAGGGTCCTGTGCGTGTTTGGACCGAATGCGGTGCGATATCAGCTATACAATTTGTATGGCTGAAATTGCATGTAATGTGAACAGCAGTGCGCGGCGAATCACATGCGATGTGTGGCATCACACAAGTGTGAACCGGCCCTTAAAACTGCCAGCGTGACTCATGCAGATGAGCGAGAGCACGCGCGTGCGAGAGAGTGAGAGAGACCACACTAGGTGCTATGGACTGAGGTAAGTACACGCAATATAAGGATATGTTTTGTTCATTTTAAGGATTAACCACGACTTTATATTAATACAATAAATATACCACAAGTTATAGCTGTTACTCTAAAGTTCAGCCAAGTGTACTGTCGAAACAGAACTTTTCAAGCGGTAGTAAACCACGGCATTGAAAAAAAAATAAATAAAAAAATCCCCTGCAAGGCAATTACATAATGTGCTCTGCATACTAGCATATTCTGAAATACTTACCTTAGAACAAAGCCCTCCAGCAGTACACTATCGACAAGGCTTCCATCTTCACCCGTTCTGCCTTCTGAGTTTGCGGGCTCCGGCAGCTCGAATTACCGAGCTGCAGTGACATCAGTCCTGCGGCACAGCGTTCTGCAGGAACAGCACAGGTATGCTGTTCCTTCAGAGCGCATGCAGCGGTGAAATTAACCAGCTGCTGCTCGCTAGAATATTTCATAAACTGTGCAGGTTTAGGAGATATTCATTATACCTACAGGCAAGCTATATTCTAAGCTTACCTATAGCTAAAAATCAAAATGAGAGTTTACCACCACTTTTGTATCTTACATATACACTCCAGCTCTACATGCACACACAGCCATATTTACTGGCTTAATTTCAGTCCGGTTCCTACTTACTAATGAATGCAGCAGAAAAATCGTGCTTCACTACTTCCCACTTTCAACACCAGTCTGCTAAAACTATCAAAGACCTGTGAACTTTTTATCATTTATCTCAGCAGATGTTCAGTAGGATTTACATTCAGCCAATAGATGGACCCAACTATCTATACATTTTATAAATGGTACAGCAAGTTTATAAAAAATAAATAAAAAATTGTGAATACAAAGAATTTTTTCAATGTACAAATGACGGGACACACTACAGTTTACAGTCCGACAGGTTATACAGCTCAAAGCAAACAGATTATACACCTGCGGCAGAGGAATGCAGAGGAATGCGTCCAAGTAGTGATGTGCCCAATAGGGGAGGATTTCATCTACAGCTCACCTGTATTCTTTGTACAGTGTATGCTCAATGACACAAATTCAAAGGAAATGGTTTGTGGAATTCAGTGAACAGGTAGAACCATTTCCTTTCAGAATTATGTAGGTCACAAACCACCTACTGAATACTTAAAAGACAAAAAAAAAAAAAAAAAAAAAAAAAAAAAAAAAGTCTTCCTCCCACTCACATTTTCCTGTATAACATCCGCTCTTAAAAATGTCACCTGTACCGGTTTTTAATGGGGGGGGGGGGGGGGGGTTTAGCCATGATTAAGGTGAATGTGAATGAACAGACCATCATAAGGGTCACCATACACATTACAACCTGACCATACAATATCTCTACAATCTTAAATTTACCAAAACTATGCAATAGGAGGACCTGCATAAAGCAGCTCATAGATTATGCAATTTTCTTTCCTACCACCACTGGTGGTAGGAAAGAAAATTACTCGATTTCCCCATCAACACAGTCAGTGGTCACCATTACCTTCCCTGCCAGCAGAACACAATTATCACTGCTGGTGGCGATAGCCGCCGGCAGCGATTGCATGCAAAAAAAAATAATAATCAGACAGGTTGGTTGTATTGAAGTTGTCAAGTTGGTCGATATACGATGTGGTCATCGTACCAAAAAGTTCAGAGACCCCCTGCTCTACAGCATAAAAAATGTACAGCCATCAGCCAAATTGAGGAGGTCCAGGAGCATAGCTGGACAAATCTCATGTGCCACACTGCCAACAGTCCAAATTGAAGAACTGCCGCCATCTAATTTGAGTATCTGGTATGTGTGGGGGGGGGGGGGGGGAAACACGGGAACACACGAACACACACACACACACACGTGTTACTTGGCTAGCAGTACAACATCTGAAAGACATTTATTAGCCCACCCTCAGACCCAATTCCATTCACTTTCCCAGTGCTCCCCCATAGCTCTAACCCTGCATAACCTTTGTGTCAGATGGTTTTGCAATTTAAAACATTTGGTCAGTTATTACAACACCACAACCCCCAAATGCAGAAGGAAAACTGCAACAATCAATATATTGGTGCAGATATTTTCTTACAAAGTCTCTCTCTGTGGTTTGCTTTCTTTACAGTCATTATGCAGACTTTAATTTTTTGGTTCTGTGAACTACCTGATAGAAAATCATTTACCAACAGTTTTGAAATTGTTAAATAACGGGTCTTAAACCACATTAGATGAAATCCCTGTCCCATATGCTTCCTTAACACAACTGTAGTGAAGGGAACATACATTTAGAAGTCTTTCTTCATATGCTACAACCATTTGTTTCCTCCTCCGGCTTTAGAATAGAACGGTGACCTGGAGGTCCCAAAGAGATTCCTTTCATTTGCAGGGATTTCCTCTGACTTCCAGGGGGGACAGGAAGTGAAGGTAAATCTCCACAATGGGACAAAGATAGCAAAAATAAACCTTAGGGCCCTTTCAGACGTGCGGACCGTAAGTCCGTATTTCATCCATCCGTTTTTGGATGAAATACGGACATACATGTATCCCTATGGGATAGCGGGTGTCAGAGGATGAACATTCGCTGACACCCGATATCATCCGTCTCCGCTATGGTCCGATTCTGCAGATGGAGGAAAATCCTATTTTTCATCCGTCTGCAGAGCGGATCGGATGAACACGGACAGATGGTCCATGTTCATCCGAACCCCCCATAGAGGAGAGAGCAGAGATCAGACAGGGGAGTACCTGCACAGTGTCCAGGTACCGCCCTGTCATCCGCCGGCTCAGCGGGGATCAACAGAGCGATCCCCGCTGAGCAAGCGGATGTTCACGGGACGGATCATTACGGGATCTGCCCGTGTGAAAGGGCCCTAACTCTAACCAAAATGAAAGAAAAAAAAATAAAGTTTTGCCTAAAGTTCTACTTTAAAGAGTCATTAAACACAAAATCACGTACCTTCAGGCATCATCCCCAGTACCATTTTTTAGAGCCAACGGTCGTTTTTTGTGAGAACTGATGCGACTGGGGGTCTCTCTCTCTCTCGTCTGGCACGTCCGCCGGCTGGCCGGAGACCCAAACAAAGCCCGAATTGGCTTTGATCGGGTCTCCGATGTAGTAACCCAGATGCAACGTCACTTCCAGTTTACCTGGCAGCCAAGGGACAGTGTAAAAAAAAAAATATGTTTAAAAAAAAAAAAAAAAAAAGTGCCCCATCCCTTCGTGCGCCAAATAAAACCCAAGTCGAGCCCGCAAATGTTCACATCACACATGTGAGTTATCGCTGTGATCATTCGAGCAATAAAAAAAAATTAAAGTGTCGCCTATGGAGATTTTTAAGTACCGCAGTTTGTCGCCATTCCATAAGTGTTCGCAATTTTAAAAGCGTGACATGTTAGGTATCCATTTACTTGCCGTAACTTCATCTTTCACATTATACAAAAACATTGGACTAACTTTACTGGGGTATTTTTTTTTTTTTTTTTTTTTTTTAATTCAATGAAGTTCATTTTTTTTTTTTTCACAACAAAAAATTGCATTTGAGAGACCGCTGCACAAATACAGTGTGACATAAAATATTGCAATGACCGCAATTTTATGCTCTAGGGTCTCCGATAAAAAATTATATATAATGTTCGGAGGTTCTAAGTAATTTTCTAGCAAAAAATACTGATTTTAAACTTGTAAACAAGTGTCAAAAATAGAGCTGGTCTTAAAGTGGTTAAACCCAAAATCATCAAAGGCTGATAATACAGGCTATATTACATGCGTTCATACGCACTCATCCACTAAAGCATTCGTTTTCAGTAGACCACAAAAATTGTGGTTGATCCTGCTAATCACGGTCCCTCCCTCCTTGTCTGTGTCCCCGCTGTTGACAGCTACTGATCATGCCTCAGTTTCAGTTCCCTTTTAAACTGTTCAGTTGCTTATTTTTCTTATATGTGCAGCTCATGTGACTATAGGAGTCACATGTAGTAAATTATACTCCCCTCCCTCCTAAAAGTCCTCAATTTGATAAACGCTAAGGGTGCTGGATATACGATTGTGATTGATGGTGGCTTCACCTCCCCGTTAGTCCCAGCACATACACAGGCTGGAAGGGCATGACAAAGCCTGTGGATTGGCAGAACCTCCTCCAGATTTATATAGCGTGAATAAAGTAAAACTTTATGTCAGTCAACTTAAAGCGCCACCTACCCCATGTTATTTCAAATAAAAAACATTCTTCGAAATATGGGATTTATATGAAGCTTTAAAACACTTTGTTGCCATTTTATTCTCTATTCTGAAAGCCTTTATGTCATGTGACCGGCAGAGCACCAAACAACGCTGTCCAGACACAGAGTCATACATCAGCAGAGTACTAAAAATGATATACAAACAAGTGTAGCGCCGGATAATAAAGTGTGCAAAAATACAAAAATTAAGAGATTGTGCAACCCCTGATGACGTCAGTTATAACAAAATGGTCGTAGGATCGCCACGTACACGCACTGCGCATGCTTGAACCGGAACTATTTTGATACTAGCTGAGAGACGTTTAACCTTGCAAGGAGCTTTTATTTGTATGAGGACTTGGTCCCATCTTTTGTACCTTTTTAATAAAACTTTGGAGGAACTTCTACACTATTGGATCACTTTTTGTTTTTCGTTTTGATCAACTTACTGGTTATCCACCGGACACCTGCCCCCGCATCCATGGAAGAGTATACACACTGAGGTGTATGGATTGCCTCTCGGATGTCTGCTTGTGATCACAGGCTCAGCGCTTACAGCTGACCGCATGTGGAAGGAACATCCCATAATCCAGTGAGCACACCACTCTGCTAAGCCTTGTCTGACCCCCTGAATAAGGGTGGTCGCAGGCTTTTTGGTAAGCATTATCACATATGTCTCTACAGTGCTGTTCTTCACTGGACACTCACACTTGAACTGTTCACATATTTTAATAAGAACGTCATGTTATTTGGACTTTGCACAATCTCTTAATTTTTGCACACTTTATTATCCAGCGCTACACTTGTTTGTATATATTCTAGTTTTGCCCTATATCAGGGTTATAGTGTTTTAGCTGTAGGTTATCCGTCATAGATTTGTTTCAATACTTTACACATTTTTTTTACTACACACCTAGCGTGTTTTTTTCATTTATAACTACACAGAGTACTAGAAACTGACATACAACCTCTGAGCAGCAATGATTAAATAAGCAGCAGTTTTTTTTAGATTAAATTAAATTTTATATTAAATCAAATACAGTGGCATCACCTTTATACAACAATTTTGTGTTTAGTATCACCAAGTTCTAAAAATTCTAGATTCTATGCATGGTCTAGCCAGGTACACACGGACCAAATTTCAATCTGTGTGTTCTCCTCTCTGCTCAACAGAAGTAGAAAGTTAGACCAGCTTCTGCTGAACAGTGTTGCTGGAAAACCAGCTTTTTATTTTTTCTGTTTACTTTGAGATAAGTCAGAAGCAACATTAAAGCGGAGTTCCAGCCAAATTTGGAACTTCCGCTTTATCCACTCCTCGCCCCCTTAGGCCCCTTTCACACGGAGGGTCCGTTTTTTTTAGGCGGACCTGGACGGACACTCCATGTAGCCCTATGGAGCCACGGATGTCAGCGGTGACATGTCCGCTGACATCCGCTCCGCCAAAGTGTGACGGAGGAAAACCCTAATTTTTCCTTCCGTCGGCGGAGCGGACCGTGTTCATCCGATCTCCCCATAGGGGAGAGCGGCGCTCTGACAGGGCGGTCCCTGCACAGTGTGCGGGGACCGCCCAGTCATCCGCTGGCTCAGCGAGGATCAACTGAGCGATCCCCGCTGAGCAAGCGGAGCTTCACGGGGCGGATCATGACTGATCCGCCCCGTGTGAAAGAGCCCTTACATGCCACATTTGGCATGTATTTTTTTTTTTGGGGGGGGGGGGGGGAGTGGGGGCTTCAGTAGGAGTGGGACTTCCTGTCCCACTTCCTCCTTTCGCCCTGGAGCCGCCTAGGTGATACGTCATATCGCCTTGTGGCGGCTCCTCCCTGTAGGCGATCACCTGGGACGTGACAGGTCCCAGGCGATCGCCTGTCCACTCACAGAGTGCTGCGCCGTTCGCGCATGCGCAGTGAGTGCCTGGCCGTGAAGCCAAAAGCTGTCACGGCCGGGTGCCCACACAATGAAGGGGGGGGGGGGAGAGGAGCGGAGCTCCGGGCGTCGCGTCGCTGGACAGTGGAGCAGGTAAGTCTATGTTTATTAAAAGCCAGCAGCTACACTTTTTTAGCTGCTGACTTTTAATAAACATAAAAAAAGGCTGGAACTCCCCTTTAAAGCGTTTGTGAACCCAGGAAAAAATAAATAAAAAATTGATCCTGCTCCTTTAAAGCATGTTATATGACACGGTGCTTGTTCTGTTTCATTTGGTTCCCTGTAACACCTAAAAAACCTGGCTGATCCTGCCAGTTTCTCCCCACCCCTCTGTAAACTGACCACGGTGTATCATGGCTGCTGAGAGCAGACACTGTGGTCAGTTTACGTGCCTCTGTCAGCAGCCTGCTATCCTCTCCTCTCTGCTCCTGTGCCCGCCTGCTGCTCTCATAACACTAACCTGTATACACCATCAGCACTTCCCCTCCCCCTCCGTGAATGATTTATAAATAGAAATGCTGTAAATACCTAATTTAAGAGCCAAGATTGTTATCACATGACCAGCTCTCTCCACCTCCCCTTCAAACGGACATCAGCAGAGGATCTCAGCCCCGCCCGCTGCATCTCTCAGAGGAGAAAAGGAGAAAGATGGCCAGTCATGTGATCACAATCTCAGTAGTGAAATTGGGTATTTTCAGCATTTATTTTTTTATAAATCATACACAGAGGGGGATACTACAATAGGAGGCAGTGCTGATGGTGTATACAAGTTAGAGTGGCTTAACCACTTTAACTGCCTAGAGGCAGATCTCCCAGCATACACTGAATAATAAATGCATGTCAGGTGACGAAAAGAAGTTCAACAGGTGCATCCATGTGTACATGCCAGGCACAAATAAAAGGAAAAAAAAAAAAGGAAGTTCCATGGGTCAGAAATCTCAAAACAGACAAAATGGTTTCACCCTAAGCAATATGGCTTTTCTACATGGGCAACTCTGACAGTGCTACTAAACAAGAATTGCTTTCACTCCCAAATGATAGATTATAGGCTTTCAAACCAATATATGCAAATCCAAAATTTAGAGGAACTGACCGTCACTGTAAAAAGGTTGTGGTTTAGGGTGGGACATTGCACTGTAGTTTTAGTTCAATCTGATTGTATTGAAAAAAAGTCCAAAAAGGGAAGTTAACCATAAAATTAAAGAAGATTTAAAATAAAAAATAAATAAAAAAAGAAGTAGTACAGAAAATTATACTAAAATCAAGGGACATTGCACTGTAGTTTTACTTGTTGCAAAAACGGTCAATCAAAATTCTGTGTGTGTGTACACAAACACCTTCAAAAACCCGAAAGTGCCGAATCGTGTGTGTATACACACACACACACACACACACACACACACACACACAGGATTCTGAACTTTCGGGTATTGGAAAGTGAGTGCATGCCGCCGAGACTCGTCGATCGTCATGGAGAGAATGCCAATCTGTCTATGTAAACAAGAAAGGTGGTCCATTCTGTCACTACAGAAGACAAGAATCCTGTGTATTTGTAAAGCAGAAACACCGATCCAGGACTTCCACTAGTAAAAGCACCTCTCCCACAGTAGTAAAGCACTGGTCAGGCACACATTCAACCCCTTGATCGCCCCTGGTGTTAACCCCTTCCCAGCCAGTGTTATTAGTACAGTGACAGTGCATATTTTTAGCACGGATCACTAATAATCTCACTGGTCCCAAAAAAAAAAAAAAAGTGTCAGTTAGGTGTCCGATTTGTCTGCCACCATATCTCAGCCCTGCTATAAGTTGCCGATCGCCGCCATTACAAGTAAAAACAAGCAAATAGATTAAAATATCCCAGTTTGTAAACACTATAAAACTTTTGCGCAAACCAATCAATATAAGCTTATTGGGATTTTTTTTTACCAACAATATGTAGCAGAATACATATTGGCCTAAACTGATGAAGAAATTTGTTTAACCTTTTTTATTGGATGCGTTTTAGAGCAGAAAGTAAAATGTTTTTTTTAATCAAAATTGTCTGTCATTTTTTGTTTAAAAAACCCAGAAGTGATCAAATACAACCAACAGAAAGATCTATTTGTGGGAACAAAAAGGACATAAATGTTATTTGGGTACAGCGTCACACGACCGCACAATTGTCAGTTAAAGGAATGCAATGCCATATCTCAAAAAAAATGGCCTGTCAGTAAGGGGGAGTAAACCTTCGAGGTCAAGTGGTTAAAGCAGTAGTAAACTGTAGTTGATGCAAAAAAAAAAAAAAAATACCCTGCAAGGCAATGTCATGTGCTAGCATGCATTGCATACTAGCACATTAAAGAGGTTGTAAACCTGCAAGAGAAAAGGGCATAACAACCTGGTATGCAATACGGAGTTAATTTCGGGTTCGCGGGCTCCGATGCTGTGATTGGCCGGAGCCACGATGCTGTCACTCCCGCACAGGTGCCACCAGTCACGGCACGAGCCCTGAAGAAACGTCACGAGCGGGCCAATCCTTCAGTGCGCATGTGCCGATGACGTCGGCGGCAGCGCATATAGTAAATATCTCCTAAACCGAGATATTGACACTACCTACAGGTAAGCCTTATGGCTACATAAGTGGCAGGGGGCGTGATGACGTCACTCCTGCGAATGCGTGCCGGAGTGGCCGCTTACAGCTTGGGCTCTGAAGGTCCGGTACTGTGTGCCAGACCTTCAGGGCGCATGCGCCGGTAATGTCACCGGCTGCATGCACCCTTAATATCTAAGGTTTAGGAGATATTCACAGTACCTGCAGGTCAGCCTTTCTATAGGCCTACCTGTAGGTACAAGTGATAGTAGTACAGAGTTCACTACTACTTTAGGCACAGAAGGTACTTATCATTTGTGAATGTAAAGCTTATGTAATTAAAGACTCGTGCCAAGTAGTGTCTCAAAGCTTTTTAGCAGCTTATGTTCAATAACAGTGAGAGAAAGAATGACCACAGAGAAGTTACTATTCATGTTCATGTGTGTTTATTATCAAACATTTAGAGGTTTATCTGTAACAAGCCAATCAGGTCATCGATGGATTGAATATCACCCAGTTCAGCAGGGCCCATCCAAGATTCGATCAATCTATGGGCAGGCTGATTGTACCAAAGTTGAATCATTGATCGACTTCAGTTCAAACAGCCCATCAGATTTTTTGCATGCAAATCACTGCCAGTGGCTATAGCTGCTAGCAGTAATCATTGAATTCTGCTCCCTACCGGCAGAACACAATAGCCTGGCGGGAGGCATTTACCTGTAAACCACTGACTGTGGAATCAAATAATTTTCTTTCCTTCCACTCTATGGCCTACCTTAGCCAAAAACTAAAACACCTGCTGGAACTAACCAGTAGTTCGCTATCCTCTTGCTTATTTTGCTACATACAAAGCCAAATCAGGAAAAGCACACCACTACCTGTCAAAAACGTATGATTTTTTTTTTAATTTAAAAAAAGGTTAAACCTAACCTTTTAGATACAAGTTAGTATACAAATTTAGGGTTAATGTTCAGATAAGAGGAAAATGGAAGAGGCCAGGCTGCTCTCTTCCTAGAATATACCATTGGAGGGTGGGTACCTAGTTTTGATAGGTACCAGCTCCCACTTTTGGCCGGATCGCCTAGGTGATTCCACTGGAAGTTCAGCATCCCACACTCACACCCCCCGGCCTGCAGGTTTCTGAGATTGGACACACAGCCTGCTGAGACATGTGATATATCCCACAGCTCAGCGCACATGACACAGGGAGAAGTCACACCCGGCTTCCCACACTAAACATGCCAACGCCAGAGACCCAAAAACTGGTGAAGTACCAGCTGGGATAAGGACGGGCTGGGTCCCTGAACTGGTAAGAGAGAGATAGATATATATATAATCTCTATATCTATTCTATATCTCACACACACACACACACACTCTAACTTCTACAGTATTATAGCTGCTTTTTAGACTCCTTTCACACTGAGGCGCTTTGCAGGCGCTACAACGCAAAAAATAGCGCCTGCAAAGCGCCCTGAAAGAGTGGCTGCTGTCTCTCCAATGTGAAAGCCCGAAGGCTTTCACACTGGAGTGCTGCGCTAGCAGCATCTTTGGAGCGGTGAAGGAGCAGTGCGTATACCGCTCCTGCCCATTGAAATGAATAGGCACTGTGGCTATACCGCCGGCAAAGCGCTGCTGCAGCAGCGCTTTGCGGGTGGTTTTAACCATTTCTCGGCCGCTAGCGTGGGGGCAAATGCGCCCCGCTAGCAGCCGAATAGCGCCGCAAAATTGATGGTAAAGCGCCTCTAAAAATAGCGCCGATTTTCCGCCGACGCACCCACCGAAAGGGACCTAACTTTTTTCAAACACAGTGAAGAACTGCTTTAACCTCTTGCCAACTGCTCAATGCATACATGTGGCAGCAGAGTGTGTGGGCTTTAAAACCCACATGCTGTACATACGCTGAGCCAGCTAGCAGTCCAGGCATCGGGATAGATAAGTGGGGATCTTTCCTGAGCCTGGACTGGCTGAGTGATGTTAGCCAACAGGATTTAGCTCGCTATCGGTAGAAAACTGAACAAACTGCACTCCTGTGATCCATAGTTAAAGTATGGCCAAAAAACCTTGGGCCATGCTTCATTGAAAGAGGTGCCTGTAGCAAGTTTTCAACTCCCGGATCCAAACGACTGGGCTGAGTAATACGGCTCATAACTGTACACATATTTTACATTAGGCTGGTTTCCTATCAAAGGCTTCCTGCAACATTCAGGCCACTCCTGAAACACTGAAATGTCTAAAGCTGCTTCCTCCAGAATCATATGAGCAACTGTAAACACTGGCGTCTGAAGAAACGCACTCCTACAATAATCAGCCAAGTCATGTGAGCAAATGTTCTCCAACATTCTTATTCAGTAATGAAATCCAAACAGCACAGGCCAAATGTACAATATACCAGCGCAATCAGGAACCCTGCTATATACTACATGCATTCTTTGTAATGGGGCAGAATTTGATGTTATTACAAAAATACTTTACTCCACACATTTGTTGACATATCCTGCTAATTACATGCTGTAGTCCTGTATCATTTCAGACGCATCCACACAAAGCAAACCTAAATAGACAATGCACTTTAGCTGGTCGTACACAAAGAACTTCAAGAACCTGACTAACTTCACTCCATGGGGGTTATTTACGAAAGGCAAATCCACTTTGCACTAAAAGTACAAATTACAAGAGCACTTGGAAGTGCATTCGCTGAAGATCCGAGGGGGACATACAAGGGGAAAAAAAAAGCATTTTAGCTTGCACATGATTGGATGATAAAATCAGCAGAGCTTCCCCTCGTTTCAGATCTACAGCGACTGAACTTCCAGTGCAATTTCAAGTGCACTTGTAGTGCAAAGTGGATTTGCTTTTTGTAAATAACCCCCCATGTGTGGCCAACCTTAGGGCAAGCAGACTTTACCCTAGATCAGTGGTCTCCAAACTGCAGTCCTTTGCTTGCTCTTATCTGGCCCTTGGAGCACCATTCCACTCACAGATAGAAGGTATTATTTCTCCCAGTGATACCAATGGACGGGCATCATTTCTTCCACGAATACCAATGATGGGGCACTATTCCTGCCACTGATGGGGCACTATTCCTCCTCCTGCTGACTACAGGTGCTATAAAAATTTTATACTCGCACTGACCAAACCTGAGACATTTTCTACTTCCAATTGCCACATTGCGGCCCTCCTGTAGTCTGAAGGACAGCAAGCTGGCCCTTTGTTTAGAACGTTTAGAGACCACTGCCCTAGATAAACCCTCAAAATAACTGAGGTCTCCGGGAATCTCTGTTAAAAATGAATAGATCTACATTTTACTGTAACATGTACAGTAAGCTGTTGAAAGTTTTAACTATATGAAGAACATGACATACCCAGAATATCTGACACCCAGAGCTGATTTTACAACCCTCCTTGCTCTATATGCCAATAACGAACAATCATGAAAATGATTAATAATGGGCAGAAAAAAAACAGACTGAAAATTGTAGCATCCGCCTACATTTGTGGTCAGTGGAGAAACGCCTGTTTACATCGGTGCTTAGTCAAAAAAAAGCCCCCTTGCACTGATGATCACTGACTCTTTCCATTACATGGTAATGTGAAACTGCCCCCTTTATTATTTTACAGGATTTATATAGCGCCAACAGTTTGCGCAGCGCTTTACAACATCAGGGAAGACAGTACAGTCACAATACAATTCAATACAAAGGGATCAGAGGGCCCTGCTCGTTAGAGCTTACAGTCTAGAAGGGAGGGTCAAGTGAAACAAAGGGTAGTAGCTGTGGGGGATGATCAGGTGGACAAAATGAAAATACAGTTGTTAGGTGTGGGTAGGATAGGCTTCTCTGAAGAGGGTTTTCAGGGATCCTTTAAAGCGGTTGTATACCGCAAAACTTTTTATTTTTTTTTGGTCAACCTGCAAGGCAAAGGTATAATGAGCTAGTATGACTAGCATACTAGCTCATTATCAATCACTTACCTTAGATTGAAGCTCCCGCAGCGGTCCTCGGACGCGTCCTCCGTCGAATCCATGATACCCGGAGTGACTTCCGGGTATCGCCGCTCCGGCGCGGTGATTGGCCGGAGCGGCGATGACGTCACTCCCGCACATTCGCGGGGAATGGCACGATCCCCGCGCATGCGCGAATTTCCGGCAGGCTCCCATTCAAGAGCCGCCGCGCTCAGTGCGCCTGCGCCGTTATCTACGGCGCGCATGCGCCGTAGATAGCGGTACAGTTTTTTTTGCAAATATCTCCGAGACTGTAGGTCTCTGAGATATTACAAGCACCTACAGGTAAGCCTTAATGTAGGCTTACCTGTAGGTGCTTGTACAAAATTTGGGTATACAACCACTTTAAAAGCTAATGGAGAATGAGATAGACGGACAGATTGGGGTAAGGAGTTCCATAGGCTTGGAGAGGCTCTGGAAAAGTCCTAGAGGCGAGCGTGGGAGGAGGTGATGAGAGAGCAGGAGGTCTTGAGAAGAACGAAGAGAACGATTAGGTTGGTATTTAGAGACTAGGTCAGTGATGTAGCTGGGGGCAGTGTTGTGGATGGCTTTAGTTTGTATTTATTGTAGGTGGGAGAGCTGTCATTGTTTACAGCTCAAGGAAGCCCTAAGAACCTCTGGAGGGGCCTTAGGCGCCTTTCACACGGACGGCTGTTTTGCCGCAGTTAAAAGGCATGTAAAATGTTCTGTGAAATTCAAGGCTCCATGCACTGCGATTAGCTGCATTTGTACATTGCGATTACCTGCGGTTACATGCAGTAGTCATTCCCATAGCAACCCTTTTTATACCTACTGATTATGATGTGCTTCCTGATTTATTTTTTCTCACGCTGCTATCCGCAGTTGACACAAAAGACTGCCAATACCTGCGGTTATGTGCATATAGCTGCGCTACATCGCACCTGGATGCATTTAATTCAATTTTTTCTATTCGCACCAAACCGCATGCAACTAAATCGCAGCTAAACGCTGTGTGTGAATGGGGCCATAGGAAAGCATTGTGAGCTTTTAGCTGCGGTAGAAAACTAGAAAATCTGCAGCTAAAAGCACCATTCTATCCGTCCGTGTGAAAGGGGCCTTAGGATTCCACAGAACCCTGGCTAGGAGAGGCAGCCTCAGAGTAATACAAGCAGATTGATTACTGGATAGATAGATCCTGCAAGCTCGCCATACAGACTCAGGATGCAAATGTAAGAACCTGAAGCACACATCAAGCATCCTGATCGAATTTCCTCTGAGTGAGCCCAGGGAGAACACACACAGTCCTAGGGGAGCCGCAATACGAATGTGAAACAATCTCCTCCAGACAGGAGAGGGTCAAGCCTTGGACCTATTGGGAATAGGATGATTACACTGCATGGAGCCAATCCTAAGTGCTGCCACTCCCTGCAGAGTCTACATCTTCTATAAACAAGCGTCGGTCAATGGAGGAGAGCTCCGTGGTCCTCACTGCATTTGTCCTCCCATATTGATCACACTAGACGTAGGATGAAGAAGGCACATTATGGAAACAATTAGCTCTACAAACCAACAGGTTAGCAAAACAACAAATTAGGACCAATAGAATATATATCTGGGTGTGTATCCCCTCCAGACTCATGTATTTGGCAGTGATAACAACTAGTTACATGTCAGAGATCCTGAAATGCTGAATATATTGAATATTAATGTTGTTGGGTTTGCAAGGTAATCAATTGCCTCTACGAGCGGAGACAGGTTTACAAGTAGCTGTAATATATATTATTATATTTACACATAAAAGGGCTTTTAGTTTCTTCTGGTTCACCTTCTGATCAGTGTCAGACAGAGAGGAGTTAACACACCAATGAAGGAACTGACGCTGAGCTGTCACCAATTAACGCAAACACAAGATAATCCAATTAGAACTGGGCGATAAATGAAGAAGGATCAAATCAGGAAATCAGAGACTTTCTTTTAAAAAATCCAATAAAATGAGAAAGGTGCACAACCATTCTCCTCATCTGATCAGCGCCAAGGGATTGCTCCATAGGCGTGTACACTGTGTGTGTGTTTACCATCGGGTGCAGGGGGTGTGCCATCATTGGGCTGCATCTACAGCAGCCCCCCTCCCCCATATGATGTGTAATAGGGATCACTATACTGTACCCCACAAGGAGCTGTGCAACTATCTGATGTGTATTAAGGGATTGCTATACTCTAAAAGGAGCCATCTACCTATATGATGAGTATTGTGGATCAATATACAAGGGGCTGTCCACCTGCCTGACGTGCATTAGGGATCACTATACAAGGAGCTACCTAATGCATTGTAGGGATCTCTGTACTCTACAATCAGACATTTACATGCGCAATAGGGAAAACCACATGCTACAAAAAAAGCCACCCACCTACCTGATGCCTTTTAGGGATCACTATACAAGGGGCCACCCACCTACCTGATGCCTTTTAGGGATCACTATACAAGGGGCCACCCACCTACCTGATGCCTTTTAGGGATCACTATACAAGGGGCCACCCACCTACCTGATGCCTTTTAGGGATCACTATACAAGGGGCCACCCACCTACCTGATGCCTTTTCGGGATCACTATACAAGGGGCCACCCACCTACCTGATGCCTTTTCGGGATCACTATACAAGGGGCCACCCACCTACCCGATGCCTTTTCGGGATCACTATACAAGGGGCCACCCACCTACCCGATGCCTTTTCGGGATCACTATACAAGGGGCCACCCACCTACCCGATGCCTTTTCGGGATCACTATACAAGGGGCCACCCACCTACCCGATGCCTTTTCGGGATCACTATACAAGGGGCCACCCACCTACCCGATGCCTTTTCGGGATCACTATACAAGGGGCCACCCACCTACCCGATGCCTTTTCGGGATCACTATACAAGGGGCCACCCACCTACCCGATGCCTTTTAGGGATCACTATACAAGGGGCCACCCACCTACCCGATGCCTTTTAGGGATCACTATACAAGGGGCCACCCACCTACCTGATGCCTTTTAGGGTTCACTCTACAAGGGGCCACCCACCTACCTGATGCCTTTTAGGGATCACTATACAAGGGGCCACCCACCTACCCAATGCCTTTTCGGGATCACTATACAAGGGGCCACCCACCTACCTGATGCCTTTTCGGGATCACTATACAAGGGGCCACCCACCTACCTGATGCCTTTTCGGGATCACTATACAAGGGGCCACCCACCTGATGCCTTTAAGGGATCATTATACAAGGGGCCACCCACCTACCTGATGCCTTTTAGGGATAATCACACTCTAAAAATAAGCCATCTACACATCTGAAGATTAGGGATCACGATACAAGGGGCTGACCAACTCCCTAATGCCTTTCATGGGTCACTATACAAGGGGCCACCCACCTACCTGATGCCTTTTAGGGATCACTATACAAGGGGTCACCCACCTACCTGATGCACATTAGGGATCACCCACCTACCTGATGCACATTAGGGATCACTATACCAGGGGCCACCCACCTACCTGATGCACATTAAGGATCACTATACAAGGAGCCACCCACCTACCTGATGCACATTAGGGATCACTATACTCTACAAGCAGCCATCTGATGAGTATTAGGGATTACTATACAAGGGGCTGAACACCTCCCTGATGCCTTTATGGATTACTATACACTACAAGCTGCCATCAACCTACCTGATGATTTTAGGGATCACTAAACCCTACAATCATTTATCCCGTAGCATTAGGCAATCTATATAAGAAACGCCCCCCATTATGGCTCATGCACACAGGTGTAATGGGCATATCATGTAATAGACGTCTGTATTTTGGTACCCAGGAGCCACAGGTGTGTGGTGGAGTCGCACATACAAATGAATTACAGGATACAGCTGTATGAAGCTCTGAATGAAAATATCTGTACATGCATTTACACTAGCGTTGCTCTCTGAAGAGCGATCTGTGTTTGGATCCCTCTTCACAGAGCTTTTGACAGGCGGTAAGGAGGCACTGTATCGCCTCCTGCTTTAAACCCCCCAAATGCGGGAACAACCATGCTAAAGTCGCACACGCTGTGCGCGGTTGCAGCGTGGCCCCATTCACTAGAATGGACTGTGTTTAGCGGGTGGTACCATCTGCAGAGCGTGACGGGGGGGCATAATGCTTACCAAGGACATGAAGCAAAGCACCACCACCACAGTCTCTGCATCAAAATAGGGGAGGTAAGACCGCAGCTAAGTGGTGGGGTTTTACCGCCAACCCTAGTGCAAGTGTGGACGAGACCTTAACCCTGGGTCACACTGATGTGATTTCAGATCTCACAATGGAAATTATATGGCTTCCAACAGTGCCCCTTCACAGCAATGCAGCCAATGTTGCCATGAGACTTAGGTGCTATTTGGCCCTATATAATAGGTCTATCCACATCCAAAATGCAACCAAAGTCACATCATCGCACTGCAAATCACATCAAAGTGTAAACCATGCCTTAGAGCCATGTACACCCGCATACCCAGGTATCCTGAGATTCATTTGTACATGCCGCTCCGTGCCACGCTTCTGGGCACCAGAATACAGACGTCCATTATGTTATATGCCCCACTATATCCGTGTACATGACCAATGATGGGGAACCTTCCTCCGTTCTACCCGTTGTAGGGTATAGAAAGCCCTAAATATCATCAGGTAGGTGGGCGGCCCATTCCGAGGTACAGTAATTCTTAAATATGATCAGGTAGGTGGGCGGCTCCTTCTGGGGTACAGTGATCATCTATTATCCGGTAAGTGGGCAGGCCATTCTGGCGTATATCGATACTTAAATATGATCAGGTAGGTGGGCAGCCCCTTATGGGGTACAGTGATCCCTTAATATCATCAGGTAGGTGGGCGGCCCATTCCTATTCTATATCCGTGTACATGACCAATGATGGGGTAACTTCCTCCGTTCTGGGGGGACCTCCACTTGTAGGGTATAGAAAGCCCTAAATATCATCAGGCAGGTGGGTGGACCATTCCGAGGTACAGTAATTCTTAAATATGATCAGGTAGGTGGGCGGCCCCTTCTGGGGTACAGTGATCCCCATCAGGTAGGTGGGCGGCTCCTTCTGGGGTACAGTGATCATCTATTATCTGGTAAGTGGGCAGGCCATTCTGGGGTACACTGATTCTTAAATATGATCAGGTAGGTGGGCAGCCCCTTATGGGGTACAGTGATCCCTTAATATCATCAGGTAGGTGGGCGGCCCATTCCGAGGTACAGTGATCCCTTAATATCATCAGGTAGGTGGGCGGCTCCTTCTGGGGTACAGTGATCCCTAAATATGATCAGGTAAGTTGGCGGCTCCTTCTGGGGTACAGTGATCCCTAAATATGATCAGGTAGGTGGGCGGCTCCTTCTGGGGTACAGTGATCCCTAAATATGATCAGGTAGGTGGGCGGCTCCTTCTGGGGTACAGTGATCCCTAAATATGATCAGGTAGGTGGGCGGCTCCTTCTGGGGTACAGTGATCCCTAAATATGATCAGGTAAGTGGGCGGCTCCTTCTGGGGTACAGTGATCCCTAAATATGATCAGGTAGGTGGGCGGCTCCTTCTGGGGTACAGTGATCCCTAAATATCTTCAGGTAGGTGGGCGGCTCCTTCTGGGGTACAGTGATCCCTAAATATGATCAGGTAAGTGGGCGGCTCCTTCTGGGGTACAGTGATCCCTAAATATGATCAGGTAGGTGGGCGGCTCCTTCTGGGGAACAGTGATCCCTAAATATGATCAGGTAAGTGGGCGGCTCCTTCTGGGGTACAGTGATCCCTAAATATGATCAGGTAGGTGGGCGGCTCCTTCTGGGGTACAGTGATCCCTAAATATGATCAGGTAAGTGGGCGGCTCCTTCTGGGGTACAGTGATCCCTAAATATGATCAGGTAAGTGGGCGGCTCCTTCTGGGGTACAGTGATCCCTAAATATGATCAGGTAGGTGGGCGGCTCCTTCTGGGGTACAGTGATCCCTAAATATTATCAGGTAGGTGGGCGGCTCCTTCTGGGGTACAGTGATCCCTAAATATGATCAGGTAAGTGGGCGGCTCCTTCTGGGGTACAGTGATCCCTAAATATGATCAGGTAAGTGGGCGGCTCCTTCTGGGGTACAGTGATCCCTAAATATGATCAGGTAAGTGGGCGGCTCCTTCTGGGGTACAGTGATCCCTAAATATGATCAGGTAGGTGGGCGGCTCCTTCTGGGGTACAGTGATCCCTAAATATGATCAGGTAAGTGGGCGGCTCCTTCTGGGGTACAGTGATCCCTAAATATGATCAGGTAAGTGGGCGGCTCCTTCTGGGGTACAGTGATCCCTAAATATGATCAGGTAGGTGGCTCCTTCTGGGGTACAGTGATCCCTAAATATGATCAGGTAGGTGGGCGGCTCCTTCTGGGGTACAGTGATCCCTAAATATGATCAGGTAAGTGGGCGGCTCCTTCTGGGGTACAGTGATCCCTAAATATGATCAGGTAAGTGGGCGGCTCCTTCTGGGGTACAGTGATCCCTAAATATGATCAGGTAGGTGGGTGGCTCCTTCTGGGGTACAGTGATCCCTAAATATGATCAGGTAGGTGGGCGGGGGAGGGGCACTGACGCAGGACTAGCACCTAGTCACCATAGTGACCGTTGCAGAGAGCCAATAAGGGGAATCCCACATTCACATGTGGTGAATGATATGAGTGTCCCGTTCTCTCCTCCATCACAGGATCTCTCCGCATTAGGACTCCATCTATACCCCACAATGCACCGGGCATGTCACACTGCGGGGAGGGGAGAGACCCCCGCCAGGCCCCGCACTCACCAGACACCACCAGCGCCTCGTTGGGCCCCACCGTATGACAGTTCCCCATGACAGGCTAGGCTCTTCTCCGGTACAGAAATTCGGCCGAGTCCTCCCCGCTGCTTTCCTTCACAACCAAAACAACGAGCCGCCCGTCCGTCACTGTCTGCTCTCTCACACACACACCCGGCCTAGGCGGAGCCCGCACACAGAATGAGCCCCCCACCTCCTCCAATACCCGCCCACTGGGTGTGGCCCAACCATTTCTACCACTGTAGAAGAGAGCGGGCCTGATGGTGAAAGTGTTAAAGGGGAGGTCGTGAGTAATGGACACAGAGCTGGCGGCCAATCAGCGCGCAGGAAAAAGGTCTGCGCCTCCGAGGTTAACGCTTTGTAGACCAGCGGAGAGCGTTATGCAGAGACGCAGACAGCCGCCCATAACCCCTCCCACCTCCCCCCTCTCGGTGTTTATGTTGGGCTAGAATGCTGACGACATCCGTGTGCTGGAAGAGATAACATTCCCCGATCACCCGCTCACTGCTCGCCATGCTGGAGATATGGAAAGCAGAACTTCATAACCAGAAAATGTCACACCGAACATATGTGAGGGTCAATGGGCTGCGATCAGCGCACACAGTATATGTATAGAGAGAGAGAGAGTAAATAACAAATATAGAAATGTAATGTAGAAATAATAAATATATAGAGAGTTTAAATAATAAATATACTGTATATGTGTGTGTATATATAAAATATTTGTGGAGAGAGAGAGAGTATTGATAACATATGTATATCAGTGTTGCCAACCGCCCGTGTTTTTACGTAATTTTTTCCCTGTCCGTGATAGGGCAAAAGTGCCCGTAAAAATAGCCCTGACCTGGTCGACTTTGAACTCCGGGGAGCTGCCGACTCCCAACTGATCCGATCCTGCATTCGGCCAGCGCCGGTGTGTTGTCATATTCCGCTCCCCATCATAGAATGCTCCAGAAGTGGCGTTGCGGCCAGAAATTTCGCACTGCACATGCACGATGCGTTCCAAACCCTTGCGCTATGCGTTCCAAATCATTTGCGACAATACAGACCAGTGAAACCATCAGATAATGTCGGCTCTCCATCACAGATTGCTCCGGAAGTGACGTTCCGTCGCCGCCATCTTGCTACAGCCCACACTCCTGCACAGTAATGATAGAGTGAGAAGGGGGCAACCGGACATCTTGTTACACCCACCGGAGTTTTAGATTTCAGTTATTTTCAACACAAAACTTTGCATATGTAGCAGGGTCTCTAAATTTAGGTGGGGTACACCTGGGTGGAAGTCCAGGTGTGTAAGTATGGGAGTAATGGACCATTTGTATTCGTGGAGGATTGGGCGGTGTAATAATCTCCTTGGCCTGTGGGTGGCAGATGCCCGCAGGCTCGAGGTAGATTCACTGCCATAGTGCTGTCCTTTTTGTCCCTTCTCGGAGATGGTACGGCGAGGGCGGGGAACCTGCCGTGGCGTCATTGGAGGGGATAAAAGGGGGAGACGCCCTGGTCACGAGGTCTTGCTCTGGTGGAGGTTCTTCTTCACGCGCCCAGGTACCTTAGGCCTGGGTGCGGGCGGTTCCGGATTCCGGTTCAGGTGCCCTAGGCCTGACCGGAATGGAGTTGGAGTCCATCCCAGGCACCTTCAGCCTGGGGTGAGGTACTAAACCAGGAGGCCTGGGGCCCAGTGACTTCGACTGGGTCCCGCGAGGGTGGAGAAGTCCGAGGGTCCCTGAGGTGGATGGGGCCCATGTCTGAAGTGAGGAGGCCGGGGAGGTTACCCATTCGGAGAGTCTGGAGCAGTATCAACCCAGTGACGGATGGGCCTCTGGTAACTCCCTTGGAGGGACATCTTCCCCTGACAGGGGCCACAACGCAGCAAAGGTACTCCTATCTACGTTCTCTTGAGTCGCTGGTAGAGACTCTCAAGTTCTAAGTTCTCTCTTAGCCGATGGCTATAGTAACCGCTGGCGAGATCGCAGTGGTTTAGCTGACAAATCAGGATAGTGCCTCGACCTGCTCATCCCCTGTATCAAAATGTTATCAAGTCGCAACCAGTTGGCTACTGAAGCACTGTTTATTGTGAGATATGCAATAAAACAAGAGTTGGACTGTGATGGATGTGTGGAACTCTGGTTAATGGGAGCAAAGGGAAGTGTTGGCACGGCAGGACTTAATCCTTTACAGAAGCACACAGGCCCGAGGAAATATCTGGTACTGGCCTTCACCTCACCCACAGTTATGGGGAGGACATGGGCCGTAGCGCATCTCACCCTGTCGTGTGTGATACCCCTAGAAGAAAGAGATGGGGTGAGGCCGCTACAGTGGGGGCTCGTGAGTCCGGGATGATGTGTGTTTTGACTTTGGAAGTAAGAATGGCTGTGTCTAGACTTTGCTGCCCGGAGGAGTTCCGAGCAGGTCGGCCAAAGTGCATCCCTGCTCAAAGTCGTGGAAATGACCCTAAGACGGGAAAGGCCCATGCGGAGGAGCGAGAAGAGGGAGAACTCCAGCCGTGTGACGTACTGCATGTGGGGGCTTTTACTGCACTGCGCCATGAGGCACCCCGTGACTACATAGTTCGTGGGCGGAAGCTTGATGGAAGCCCGCAAAAACGTGCAAGTCGTGGGAGGAGTCTGGCCATGTGGAGGAACTCACGTGGAGACTTCGGCGCGTGGTCAGTGCGTGATGGAGCAGCAGACAGTCGGGATGGCCTCAAGCTCCCCGTGGATTCCGGTTCCCTACCCCACAAAGATGACTACCTTTGCTGCTCCCCTTACAGACACGGGGATAAGACTCAGGCCCCGAGGACAGTTGGCTCTGAACACCTGCAGAGACACGAAGGCCCTCGGCGTGATCTGTCCCGGATGCTCGGGACTGGTGGTTCACCTGAATCCATTTGGGCATTGCGAAGCATGCAAAGAGGTGGAGCCATCCACAGTAAGGCCCCGGGCCCTTCGCCTCAACAGCCTCACAGGTACCGCTACTCCGGAAGGGGAGATCCAGGCCTTTGCGGAGGTTCCCGTATGCACTGACCAGGGCGATGTGACTGCCCAATCAGAGACTGAGAAGGAAAAATCAGAGGATGCTGCTTCGGTCACCACAGATTCTCTGCTCCCACCTCCGAAGAGGAAAGTCGGCCTGGTGCAGGCCTCCTATGGTCGTGGAAGAGCTTCACCCCGTCGCTTGCCTGGCCTGGATGGATCTGGTTGAAAGAGTCCTGGACATCCCAGTTCTACAAAAGGTCAAGGTGAGCCAGGGGCTGGGACTGTGGTGGTGGTTGGAGGTGTTGGGGGTCCACAGTCGGTGGAGCCCGCTAGGGAGGGTAGTACCACGTCTACCAGAGACTACCTTCCTGCGGAGATGTATGACACCTCCGACCTAGAGTCACTGTCGGATTGTGGAGATGACGGTGAGATTGATGAACTGTTTCACCAGAAGGGCTGGGACAAACGCCCATTACCTATGCTACGTGCACCCCAAGATTCGCCTATGTCCATAGGAGACAGCACACCCCGGGTGGAGGCCCCAGAATCTACGAGGAAGCCTAGTCCTCCAGTTGCTCTTCCACAATCCACGGTATCACCCGTTTTGTTGGCGGGGAAACAGCGAGCATCACTACGGGCACCGAGAGAAAAGCCATCCGAGGTAGTGAAAGTACCTCTGCACCCGGAGGCCATCGTTCAACCAGGAGAAGGTGAGCGGGCCACAATGCCTCCCTTGGCCCGATTGCAACGACTCTTTTCTCAGAGGGTCGCTCACGAGTATGGATGGGAATATCCTTACTTGCCCAGAGACTTGTTGTTTGAGGTTGAAGTTCTGCGACAGCGATGGTACGATGAGTTCGTTTGGGAGAAACTAAAAGTGCCTCATGCCCGGCGGTACTTGTCCTGTTCACCACCCGTGTCGAAAAAGTTTAGAGACTGCAGAGCAGACTGGATGTGGGGCCGCCGTATGCACGCAGACAAGGTGCGCATCTGTAGGAAAGATGGAGAGGACACTGACTATTCGATTGAGGTTTTCGATAAACATCTGAAGCCTTTGTTTTTGCCTGACCCGAGGTTTTATTTGTGAGAAGAGACTCATTTGTTTTTCCCGTGACAACTTTCCGGAGGTGTTGTTGCCGGAGCATCGAACTGTACCCTAGTTTTTTATTTGGGTTTTTTTTTTTACTCTTTGGAGGAATGAGAGCTGTTTGTTTGTTCTCTCTTCTTCACAGTTCAAAGACAGAGACTTTGGGGGTAGAATCAGAATAGGGACGCAGGAAGACTGAAGATTTTACCAAGTGTCATCACTGTGGCATCGTCACTAGGTGGCGGTGTTGCGCAACGGCTGTTGCTAGTACATTTGCATCACTTTACTTATTGGAGCGAATGGGTCTCTTGGCTGATGGACCCATTCATTCCAAATTTTCACAGAATGTCAGGATGTGGTTTTCTTTGTGTGTTGTTTTCTTTTCCCTCTGCAGGAGATTCGTCTGTCAAGACTACTGAGTATGGGGTGGTTCTTAGACAGTAGAGGGAGGGATTGTATATGTGTACATGCTTAGAGGGTTTTAAAAAAAAAAAAAAAAGTTTATTGTTTTATGTTCCCCTTCCCTTTGAGCAGGTCTTGGTATGGTTAAGGTTCAAATTTTTAGGGATGCCTCTGGGGTCAGACTTATGTCACCACCTTTGGGAGACATGAGTTTGCACCAGACACTGGGGACCAGCGTCAAATCACAGGGGGGAGTATGTAGCGGGGTCTCTAAATTTAGGTGGGGTACACCTGGGTGGAAGTCCAGGTGTGTAAGTATGGGAGTAATGGACCATTTGTATTCGTGGAGGATTGGGCGGTGTAATAATCTCCTTGGCCTGTGGGTGGCAGGTGCCCGCAGGCTCGAGGTAGATTCACTGCCATAGTGCTGTCCTTTTTGTCCCTTCTCGGAGATGGTACGGCGAGGGCGGGGAACCTGCCGTGGCGTCATTGGAGGGGATAAAAGGGGGAGACGCCCTGGTCACGAGGTCTTGCTCTGGTGGAGGTTCTTCTTCACGCGTCCAGGCACCTTAGGCCTGGGTGCGGGCGGTTCCGGATTCCGATTCAGGTGCCCTAGGCCTGACCGGAATGGAGTTGGAGTCCATCCCAGGCACCTTCAGCCTGGGGTGAGGTACTAAACCAGGAGGCCTGGGGCCCAGTGACTTTCGACTGGGTCCCGCGAGGGTGGAGAAGTCCGAGGGTCCCTGACGTGGATGGGGCCCATGTCTGAGGTGAGGAGGCCGGGGAGGTTACCCATTCGGAGAGTCTGGAGCAGTATCAACCCAGTGACGGATGGGCCTCTGGTAACTCCCTTGGAGGGACATCTTCCCCTGACAGGGGCCACAACGCAGCAAAGGTACTCCTATCTACGTTCTCTTGAGTCGCTGGTAGAGACTCTCAAGTTCTAAGTTCTCTCTTAGCCAATGGCTATAGTAACCGCTGGCGAGATCGCAGTGGTTTAGCTGACAATCAGGACAGTGCCTCGACCTGCTCATCCCCTGTATCAAAATGTTATCAAGTCGCAACCAGTTGGCTACTGAAGCACTGTTTATTGTGAGATATGCAATAAAACAAGAGTTGGACTGTGATCGGTGTGTGGAACTCTGGTTAATGGAAGCAAAGGGAAGTGTTGGCACGGCAGGACTTAATCCTTTACAGAAGCACACAGGCCCAAGGAAATATCTGGTACTGGCCTTCACCTCACCCACAGTTATGGGGAGGACATGGGCCGTAGCGCATCTCACCCTGTCGTGTGTGATACCCCTAGAAGAAAGAGATGGGGTGAGGCCGCTACACTTATATGCTTAAATACAGTCTTTGTAAATCCGACGGACTGTTTACATGTTACATTTTAAAAGCAGCAGCAAACCTGCTGACCTTACATGGTTGCTAATGTGACAGAACACCTCTGATTTTCACATTTAACATGTAAATGGTCCGTTGGATTTACAAATACTGTATTTAAGCATATAAGCTCCGTTTTGTGATGAAAATAACTGTGAAATCTAAAACTCCGGTGGGTGTAACAAGATGTCCGCTTGCCCCTTCTCACTCTATCATTACTGTGCAGGAGTGTGGGGTGTAGCAAGATGGCGGCGTCGGAACGTCACTTCCGGACCAATCTGTGATGGGGAGCCGAATGTGACGAGACAGCTGGTCTGTATTGTCGCAAATCGTTTGGAACACATCGCGCAAGTGTTTGGAACGCATTGCGCATGGGCAGTGCAAAAGTTTTCGCCGCAACGTCACTTCCGGGGCATTCTGTGATAGGGAGCGGAATATGACAATACACCGGTGGGCTGGACCACCCAGGGGGGGGCAGATTTGACAGAGGCTGTGTGGCGCGCTACTGGCAGCGAAGCGAGTGATGTCATGGCGCATCCCGCCAGGCGCGCCAACCTTTAAAAATAGTCACCATGAGGCAGGAGCTGAGCAGACGGAATGGAGGAGCCTTGCCTGTCAGACAATCCAGTGATAGCCCAGCACAGCAGCTGCCCAGGCAACATCCACAGCACAAGCGGACCAGCTCATGGCAAGCCTGCATTCTCAGACTTCCATGCTTTAAGGTAATAAAGAAGCTGGTGGTGGCAGGAGGTGATGGTGGCAAGAGCTGGTGGTTACAGAAGGTGATGGTGGCAGGGGGTTATTGTGGCAGGAGCTGGTGGGGGCAGGAGATGATTGTGGCAGAAGGTGGTGGTGGTGGGTGCAGGAGGTAGTGGGGCAGGAGGTGATGGTGGCAAGAGCTGACAGGAGGTGGTGGTGGGGGCAGGAGTTGTTTGTGGCAGGAGGTGGTGGTGGCAGGAGGTTATTGTGGCAGGAGCTGGTGGTTGCAGAAGGTGATGGTGGCAGGAGGTTATTGTGGCAGGAGCTGGTGGGGGCAGGAGGTGATTGTGGCAGAAGGAGGTGGTGGTGGTGTTTGGGGCAGGAGGTGGTGGGGCAGGAGGTGATGGTGGCAAGAGCTGACAGGAGCTGATTGTGGCAGGAGGTGGGGGTGGTGGGTGCAGGTGGTGGTGGGGGCAGGAGATGTTTGGGGCAGGAGCTGGTGGTGGTAAGAGGTTATTGTGGCAGGACGTGGTGGTGGGTGCAGGAGGTGATGGTGGCAAGAGCTGACAGTAGCTGGTGGTGGCAGGAGGTGATTGTGGCAGGACGTGGTGGTGGGTGCAGGAGGTGGTGGGGGCAGGAGGTGATGGTGGAGGTGGTGATGGTGGATGTGGTGGTGGCAGCAGGTGATGGTGGCAGGAGCTGGTGGTGGCAGGAGCTAGTGGTGGCAGAAGGTGGTGGGGGCAGGAGGTGATGGTGGCAAGAGCTGGCAGCAGGTGATGGTGGCAGGAGCTGGTGGGGGCAGGGGTTGATTGTGGCAGGAGATGGTGGGGGCAGGGGGTGATTGTGGCAGGAAATTATGGTGGCAAGAGATTGTGGGGGCAGGAGCTGGCAGGAGGTGGTGGTGGAGGAGCTGGTGGAGGTGGTGGTGGCAGGAGGTGATGGTGGCAAGAGCTGACAGTAGCTGGTGGTGGCAGGAGGTGGTGGTAGCAGGAGGTGGTGGGGGCAGGAGGTGGTGGTGGCAAGAGCTGGCAGGAGGTGGTGGTGGTGGAGGTGGTGGTGGCAGGAGCTGGTGGTGGCAGAAGGTGGTGGTGGGGCCAGGAGGTGATGCTGGCAAGAGCTGGCAGGAGGTGATGGTGGCAGGAGCTGGTGGGGGCAGGGGGTGATTGTGGCAGGAGATGATGGTGGCAGGAGGTGGTGGGGGCAAGAGGTAGTGGGGGCAGGAAGTGATAGTGGCAAGAGCTGGTGGGGGCAGGGGGCGATTGTGGCAGGAGATGATGGTGGCAGGAGCTGGTGGGGGCAGGGGGTGATTGTGGCAGGAGATAATGGGGGCAGGAGGTGATGGTGGCAAGAGCTGACAGCAGCTGGTGGTGGTAGCAGGAGGTGGTGGGGGCAGGAGGGGATGGTGGCAAGAGCTGGCAGGAGGTGATAGTGGAGGAGCTGGTGGAGGTGGTGGTGGTAGAAGGTAGTGGTGGTGGGTGCAGGTGGTGGTGGGGGCAGGAGGTGATGGTGGCAATAGCTGGCAGGAGGTGATGGTGGCAGGAGCTGGTGGGGGTAGGGGATGATGGTGGCAGGAGGTAGTGGGGGCAGGAAGTGATGGTGGCAAGAGCTGGCAGGAGGTGATGGTGGTGGGGGCAGGAGCTGACAGTAGCTGGTGGTGGCAGGAGGTGATTGTGGCAGGATGTGGTGGTGGGGGCAGGAGGAGGTGGTGGGGGCAGGAGGTGATGGTGGAGGTGGTGATGGTGGATGTGGTGATGGTGGCAGGAGCTGGTGGTGGCAGGAGCTGGTGGTGGCAGAAGGTGGTGGGGGCAGGAGGTGATGGTGGCAAGAGCTGGCAGGAGGTGATGGGGGCAGGAGCTGGTGGGCGCAGGGGGTGATTGTGGCAGGAGATGGTGGGGGCAGGGGGTGATTGTGGCAGGAAATGATGGTGGCAGGAGATTGTGGGGGCAGGAGGTGGTGGTGGAGGAGCTGGTGGAGGTGATGGTGGCAAGAGCTGACAGTAGCTGGTGGTGGCAGGAGGTGGTGGTAGCAGGAGGTGGTGGTGGCAAGAGCTGGCAGGAGGTGGTGGTGGCAGGAGCTGGTGGTGGTGGGGCCAGGAGGTGATGGTGGCAAGAGCTGGCAGGAGGTGATGGTGGCAGGAGCTGTGGGGGCAGGGGGTGATTGTGGCAGGAGATGATGGTGGCAGGAGGTGGTGGGGGCAAGAGGTAGTGGGGGCAGGAAGTGATGGTGGCAAGAGCTGGTGGGGGCAGGGGGTGATTGTGGCAGGAGATGATGGTGGCAGGAGCTGGTGGGGGCAGGGGGTGATTGTGGCAGGAGATAATGGGGGCAGGAGGTGATGGTGGCAAGAGCTGACAGTAGCTGGTGGTGGTAGCAGGAGGTGGTGGGGGCAGGAGGTGATGGTGGCAAGAGCTGGCAAGAGGTGATGGTGGAGGAGCTGGTGGAGGTGGTGGTGGCAGGAGCTGGTGGTGGGTGCAGGTGGTGGTGGGGGCAGGAGGTGATGGTGGCAATAGCTGGCAGGAGGTGATGGTGGCAGGAGCTGGTGGGGGCAGGGGATGATGGTGGCAGGAGGTAGTGGGGGCAGGAAGTGATGGTGGCAAGAGCTGGCAGGAGGTGATGGTGGTGGAGGCAGGAGCTGGTGGCAGGAGGTGATGGGGAACAGAAACCGATGGACTATTATTATATCGAAAATAACAGAAATATGTTTTTGTTACCTTAATATGTACCTTAAACCACATTGCTATTTGCATAGTGTACTTGTTTGTAGCCTAAATACTGAAATTTGCACTTAAAACTGTAATTTAGTAACTTTTGTGAAATGTCAGCAAAAATGTGCCTGTGCCAGTAAATTTTGGGTGTTGTGCCAGTAAATTTCAATCTGGTAGGTTGGCAACACTGATGTATATACAGTATACATAATAAAGATATATTGAGTATAAATAATACATATATAAAGTATAAATAATAAATGTATACACATACAGTATAACTAATAAATATATAGAATATAAATAACAATGATATAAATGTAAAGTATAAATAATAAATATATAGAGAGTTTAATATATATCAGGGGAGCCCAACCTTTTGAAGAGCGAGGGCCGACTTAGTAACCGGTTGTGGGCCACAATGAGCGTAGCGGGTGGATGGCAGGTCCGTGTCTGCTCTGCATATGCAGAGCAGACACGGACACAGCCCACTCTACTCTATAGAGCCCACTCTACTCTTTTTTTTTTAAGCAGATCGGATTGCAGGTAGGCGGTTGTAAACTGACATCTGCCACTCCTTAGAGGTGAATGGAGGGTCTGATTGGGTCATTTATCAGCCTCCTGGACCAGTGTCACGCTTTCTGGATGACTTCTCTGCATGGCTACCCTATTATCTCTCCTCTGAAGTGCCTGCCATCAACCTAGGTGACTTTAACTTTACAATCAATGTTAATTCTGCAACCACTTCTCAACTACTCAAACTAACCTCCTCTTTTAACCTCACACAATGGACACAAACCACCACTCACTCCAACGGCAACACTCTCGACCTCGTATTCTACCATCACTGCACTCCCTGCAACCTCTCTAACCCCCCTTTCCTCTCTCTGATCACAACCTTATCCGTTTCACACTCTACTTGTCTCCTACCTCCCAAGCTGCCACCCACAAACCACTACCCGCAGAAACCTTCGCAACCTCAACCCTTCCCTTTTTCACTCTGCTACTGATGGCCTTTACAACAAAATCACACCCCTGTCCTGCCCAGACCTAACCACTTCCATCTACAACAACATGCTGTCATCCTCCCTAGACGTTCTTGCTCCTCTTTCTACACACAGAACCAGACCCCATCTGTAACAACCCTGGCAAACAGACGACACCAGAAGTCTCAAGAGACGCAGCTGTGCTCTTGAGCGAGCATGGCGTAAATCTAAATCCCTGCAAGACTTTACCCTCTACAAATCTGCCCTTCTCAAATACAACTCCTGCCTCCACACTGCTAACCAAACCTACTACAACACCCTCATCAAAACCCTCTCATCCAAACCTTGTCAACTCTTTGCTACCCTTAAATCCTTACTTTACCCCCCCCCTGCCCCCACCCACCAACTTGCTTACTGCTCAACATTGCCTTCCATGGTGATGGTACAGAGCTGGAATGGCCTTACGTGAAAATAAATAGTGACTGGGAACCTGCCATTGTGGTTCAGCACATTCTGCAAACTCATGGAAGGAGGCAGAATCCAGTAGAAGGAAAGGCAGGAGTTGTAAAGCCAGCAATTTGGACAAGCTTGGATTTAGATGCTGGGCATGTGGGTGGCATTGACTGTTTTTTTTTCCCGCTGCAGCAGCTGGGGCAGAGAAATGTGCCTGCTCTACTCTACATCTGGTGGTGTGCTGCAAGGACCTGGGACAGCCTGCGCTATACGGTCATCCCTGTCAGTGGAGGCTTCTGAGAGGTAATGAGATATAGCGAGGGTAGACCTGGAAGGTGAGGAGGAGAAGAATATTGTCTCGTTTGTGTGGCTTTCAGGTGCTCTTGCCAACGGGCTAAGTGGTGGGAGGTTAAATGCCTGGTCAAGCATGTGCTAAAAAAAGCCCAGATAGCTGAGCAGGAAATAACAGCTCCACAATGTGATGGAATAGGGTGGCTGCTCTCTACTCTTCCATGATGGCTGCCTCGTTGGGGTTGTTTCTCCCCCTCACTTTCCTCCTCTGCTCTATCCGGCACCCAAGTCGCATTAGCGACCTCATCGCCATCATCCCCTCCATCCTCGTCATCACTGGAGCCATAGGTGTGCGCAGCCTATTGCATTAGGGTGTGCACTCCAAAGCTCAAACAAAGGGAAGGGGCCGGTAAATTATATATTTACCGGCCCCTTCCCCCACTCCTTTTAAAACTTCCCCAGTGTGTGCCAGCAGCAGCAGCCTTTGGGACAGAAGAGGAAGGGAGCCGGAGTGCAGGGGCAATCTGCACAAGGTGATTAGGGTGTGCCCAGGCACACCTGGCACACCCTGTGCGCACGCCTATGACTGGAGCCAACTTGGCAATATGCTGCGGCTGGGGGAACATGACTGCCAATTTGTTGTTTACCAGTGTTCTCCTCTCTCTATAGGTTTTCTCAACCTCAGAACCAACATCAGAATCAAGTAATGCCTGTGCATCATCAAGGAATAAGTAGTTGACGCTGTGTTCAAATAACTCAGCTGACTCCTCCATGCATGATGCTGGGGCTATGGCAGGAGTAGCTGTGGACAAGGAGGCAAAATAAGCTGCAGTGGACTGCGCACTAGTCTCTGCTTGGATGATAGAGGGTGAGGATGGTTTGGTAAGCCAGTCCACCATCTCCTCTGCATGCTGTGGCTGGATAGCATGGGAAACATCACTAAACAGAGAAAATAGAGCCCTGCCTGAAGACAGACCACGTATACCTTTGCCTGTGGACACATATATGCTGCTGGCCCCCTCACAGTGGCATGGGAACGTCTGTCATTTTTGGCCTCCCAGACATGATGGGGGGACTATTACCGAAATGTAATAGAGACAGGGAAATGTGTAATTGGATGCACTTTAATCAATGGAAGTTGGTGTTTGGTACACTTTGACTTGAGGACTGCCACTGACAGAAATGTAAAAAAAAAAGGGGGAACAACAGCGGCTCACAATTTACAACGAGAGCACAGGCACGGGACAAAAAGAAAAACGTGCGACGACAAAGAAAAAAAAAAAGCGGGTGGTGTACAGCACTGTATACAGCACTAAATGTTATGCAATGCGGTGTTATGTAAAACACTGCACTACACAAACATACTCCACTGACGCACTTTAATATACTGCAGTAAAACTGCACTGATGCACTTCAGTATACTGCAATAAAAAATGCACTGACGCACTTCAATATACTGCAGTAAAACTGCACTGATGAACTACGACATACTGCGGTAAAACTGCACTGACGCACTTCAATATACTGCAGTAAAACTGCACTGATGAACTACAATATACTGCAGTAAAACTGCACTGATGCACTACAATATACTGCAGTTTAACTGCACTGATGCACTACAATATACTGCACTGACACACTTCCCTATACTGCAGTAAAACTGCACTGACGCCCTTCACTATACTGCAGTAAAACTGCCCTGACACACTTTAATATACTGCAGTAAAACTACCATGACACACTACACTGACACTACAGTAAAACTGCACTGACACACTACACTGACACTGCACAATCACTATATTCCCATTACACTGACACTCTACACTCACAATACAATCACAATAGCACACTGACTCGATAGTAGCAACGAACAGAGCCCTTTTCTATCTATCTCCACTCCAATATCACCTTTTAAAGTGTAGAGTGGGTCTATAAACAATGAGCCATGATTGGGCAAAGTTATCATGGCTTTCTCCAATTATGGCTCTGACAGTGCTCTGTGCCCTGATTGGGCAAAGCCTTCATTGCTTCAGCCAATCAGGGCTTATAATGCACTGTGCGGCACACAGTGCATTGTGGGGCATTTGGCGAGCCAAACAAACAGTTGAACACCCTGCCAATTCTGGTGTTCGCCGAGCAGCCAATGTCCGGGCCAAACTTTTGCTTGGCTTGAGCTGTTCACCCAACACTAGTGTAGCGGGCATTTAAATTTGGGGGGGAGAATCTGGGTTATTCAACCCAGATGTACTAATTGTTAGGGAGTCTGAGAATCCCTTTAGTGGTTTTTGGAGGACTCTGGTGGTGCAAGGTTCCCTGCGGCCTGCAGGTGGCGTTGTCGCCCTGGGCCGGAGTTGAACCCGCACCGCAAGACTGTTCCTTTTTGTCCTTTCCTGGCGCTGGTACAGCGGGGCGGGGAACCCGCTGTGACGCAAAGGGAGAGGAGATAAAAGGGGCGGACGCCCTGACCTTGGGGTTCAGAGTTGGAGGACGCAGCCGCGCCCAGGCACCTTCAGCCTGGGTGCTGGCGTTCCGAAGTTCCGGGCCCAGGTGCCCTTGACCTGGCCGGAGCGAGGGATGGAGTCCATCCCAGGCACCTTAAGCCTGGGGTGAGGTACTATGACCAAGGCCTGGGGCCCAGTAACTTCGACTGGGTTCCGCGAGGGTGGAGGAGTCCGAGGGGCCCTAAGGTGTTGGGACCCGTATCTGAGGTGAGGAGGCCGGGGAGTGTAACCCTTCCAAATAGCCCGGTACAGCATTAATCCGGTAACGGCGGGGCCTCTGGTAACTCTCTTGGAGGGATGTCTTCCCCCTGACAGGGGCTGCAACGTAGCAAAGGTAACTCCAGTTCCTGTTCATTAGAGTCGCTGGAAGAGGCTCTGAAGCCAAAAAGTATGTTTTACAGCCACTGTGCTTAGCAACCGTTGGTGAAACCTCAACGGTTTAGTTTCTTTGAGGATTGTGCCTTGACCTACTACCCACCAATACTGAACTGTTCTATGGGTCTCAAACTGTCTGCTCGCATGCCGTTATGGAATAAATAAGTGTTGGACCTTTTCAGTGTGTGGTACTCCAATTACTGGGAGCAAAGGGGGTTATCAGCAGAACAGACTTGGCTCTGAGCGTATACACAGCCCGAAGGTAATCTGGTGCTGGCCTTCACCTCTACATGCAGTAATCTAGAGGACATGGGCCGTGGCGCACCTCGCTCTCCCCTTCAAGGTACCCCTAGACCGGAGCCAAAGTAACCGCTAAAGAAGAGAGAGAGGGTGAGGCCGCTACACTAGTTATACAGATGAAACTCAAAAAATTTGAATATCGTGCAAAAGTTATTTTATTTCACTAATGCAACTTAAAAGGTGAAACTAATACATGGTATAGACTTATTACATGCAAAGAAAGATAGTTCAAGCTGTGATTTGACATAAATTGTGATGATTATGGCTTACAGCTCATGAAAACTCCAAATCCACAATCTCAGAAAATGTGAATATTGTGAAAAGGTGCAATATTCTAGGCTCAAAGTGTCCCACTCTAATCAGCTAATTAAGCCATAACACCTGCAAAGGGTTCCTGAGCCTTTAAATCCGGGGTGCCCAACCGATGCCCACATGTGGCCCGCGGTGCCCTCCAAAGTGGCCCGCCATGTCTTGCTCTGAGATGGCGGGTCGGCAAGCCCAGATCGTGGGTTCCCAACCCGCCATCTCCGAGCATTAGTGCGAAGAATGGGGTCATGTGCGGCGGGGCTGGCCTATCCGTGATCGCGGTGGGGCTGGCCTATCTGTGATCACGGTGGGGCTGGCCTATCTGTGATCGCGGTGGGGCTGGCCTATCCGTGATCACGGTGGGGCTGGCCTATCCGTAATAGCGGCCAGGCTGGCCTTTTCGCGATCGCGCTTGCTCCTGGAGTCCCGCCTCTGCATCCACCGCATAGTGAACACCGCTGCCTTCACCTCCTCCAGGCTCCCCCTCTCCTCCGGACTGATGGAAGATACAAGTTGCAAGTGAGGGGGTGGATACGGTCTGGGGAGAGAGGGAGCAGCCAGCCAGAGTTAGTATAAAAAAAGAAAAAAAAAACGTCTGGTGTTAGTATAAGTGTAGTGTAGTGTAGTGTAGTAGTCAGTGTAATTGTCAGTGCAGTGAAGTGGACAGTGTAGTGGTCAGTGCAGTGAGGTGGACAGTGCAGTGGGCAGTGTAGTGTAGTGGTCAGTGTAGTGAAGTGGATAGTGTAGTGGTCTGTGTAGTGTTGTGGTCAGTGTAGTGGTCAGTGCAATGGTCAGTGTAGTGTAGTGGTCAGTGCAGTGAAGTGGACAGTGTAGTGGTCAGTGCAGTGTAGGTGACAGTGTACTATAGTGGTCAGTGCAGTGGACAGTGTAGGTGACAGTGCAGTGGTCAGTGCAGTGTAGGTGACAGTGTAGTGGTCAGTGTAGTGTAGTGTTGTGGTCAGTGTAGTGTAGTGGACAGTGTAAGAATCAGGTAGTGTAGTGGTCAGGATAGTGGACAGGTAGGTCAGTGTAGTGGCAAGTAAAGGAAGCAGGTAGGTTAGTGTAGGTATCAGGTAGGTCAGTGTAGGGGTCAGGTAGGTCAGTGTAGAAATCAGGTAGGTTAGTGCAGTGGTCAGGTAGGTCAGTGTAGGAATCAGGTAGGTAGGTTAGTGTAGTGGTCAGGTAGGTTAGTGAAGTGGTCAGTGTGGGAATCAGGCCAGTCAGTACTATTGTAGGAAGGGATGGGACTCAGGGAGTGCTAAAAGTCCACAGGTTAGGGGGCGCAAATTACTTGCCTTGCCCCGGGCGCTGACAACCCATGCTACGCCACTGATGCTCATTGTGGCCCGCGACCGGTTACCAAGTCGATTAAGTGGCCCTCGCTCCTCAAAAGGTTGGGCACCCCTGCTTTAAATGGTCTCTCAGTCTGGTCCAGTAGGAATCACAATCATGGGAAAGACTGCTGACCTGACAGTTGTGCAGAAAACCATCATTGGCACCCTCCATAAGGAGGGAAAGCCTCAAAATGTAATTGCAAAAGAAGTTGGATGTTCCCAAAGTGCTGTATCAAAGCACACTAATAGAAAGTTATGTGGAAGGGAAAAGTGTGGAAGAAAAAGGTGCACAAGCAGCAGGGATGACCACAGCCTGGAGAGGATTGTCAGGAAAAAGCCATTCAAAAGTGTTGGGGACTTTAACAAGGAGTGGACTGAGGCTGGAGTCAGTGCATCAAGAGCCACCACACACAGATGGATCCTGGACATGGGCTTTAAATGTCGTATTCCTTTTGTCAAGCCACTCCTGAAAAACAAACAACATCAGAAGCGTCTTACCTGGGCTAAAGAAAAACAGACCTGGTCTGTTGCTCAGTGGTCCAAAGTCCTCTTTTCTGATGAGAGCAAATTTTGCATCTCATTTGGAAACCAAGGAGCCAGAATATGGAGGAAGAATGGAGAGGCACACACTGCAAGATGCTTGAAGTCCAGTGTGAAGCTTCCACAGTCTGTGTTGATTTGGGGAGCCATGTCATCTGCTGGTGTTGGTCCCCTGTGCTTCATTGAGTCCAGGGTCAACGCAGCCATCTACCAGGAGATTTTGGAGCACTTCATGCTTCCCTCTGCAGACGAGCTCTATGGGGATGCTGACTTCATTTTCCAGCAGGACTTGGCACCTGCCCACACTGCAAAAAGCACCAAAACCTGGTTCAATGACCGTGGGATTACTGTGCTTGATTGGCCAGCAAACTCGCCTGACCTGAACCCCATAGAGCACAGGTGTCAAACACAAGGCCCGCAGGCCAAATCCGGCCCTCCAGGCCATTTCATGTGGCCCTCGCACGTCTCCTGCAGCTGCAGGAGAGCTCCAGCCCTTCTCTGGTCCTCCTCCAGACCCCTACTTTCTGCTTTCAAGCAATGCATCCAGCTTCTTCCCAGCAGCAGCATAAGGAAAGGGGGGTGCACTGTGATGTAAGAGAGAGTGGGGGACTCAACTTCTGATGGTGGGGTGGCTCTTGACATCTAATGTAAGGGGAGGGGATGCGCTGGACATCTAATCTTACAGATACAACTGGCCCTTTTGAGAACAATCATAATGCTGATGCGGCCCACGATAAAATTGAGTTTAACACCCCTGCCATAGGGAATCTATGGGGCATTGCCAAGAGAAAGATGAGAGACATGAGACTGAACAATGCAGAAGAGCTGAAGGCTGCTATTGAAGCATCCTGGTCTTCCATAACACCTCAGCAGTGCCAGAGGCTCTGATGGCTTCCATGCCACGCCGCATTGAGGCAGTAATTACTGCAAAAGGGGCCCAAACCAAGTACCGAGTACATATGCATGCTTATACTTTTCAGAGGTCTGATATTGTTCTATGTACAATCCTTGTTTTATTGATTGCATGTAATATTCTAATTTTCGGAGATTGTGGATTTGGGGTTTTCATGAGCTGTAAGCCATAATCATCACAATTATGACAAATCACGGCTTGAACTATCTTGCTTGGCATGTAATGAGTCTATCTCGTATATTAGTTTCACCTTTTAAGTTGCATTACTGAAATAAATTAACTTTTGCACGATATTCAAATTTTTGAGTTTCACCTGTAACCCTGTAATTGCTTTTTAGCCATCTATGACAAATTGGGGAGAATACTCCTCACTTCCTGTCTCATAGCTAAAATGGGAAGTGGGAGAAAATCCTACCAAAGAGGGGAATCTTTGGTTGCTCCAGAACTCTGTCCTCAGGGGCCTCCCTGAGGACATGCATTTGCATGAAACGCGTTTAGTGGAGCCACTTTGTTGTGGCAGCGAAAGAAGTGTACATTGCCTGTATTTTAGCCTGTCAGAGGGTTTGATGGATTTTATGCATTACTCTGTTACTTGTGGTGAATCTGTTTATAATAAATGCTACACTACCGAGTTATATTTTTTTTCCTGGTGTGTTGCCTTTCTTCATAAGTATAAGAGTAGATGACAGCCCCTAACAGAGGATAAAAGGGAGAAGTTGGCCATACCTGTGGAGACTGGTTGGAGTCAAAATTGATGCCCAGTTGTCTGTAATAAATGCTGTTTTGCTGCTTATTACATGGCAGCAATTCTTTGGGGTGAGTGTGCATTTTGCCAATCCGGTGGAGAAGTGTCACAGCATCTTCGGCGCAATAGATTCACTGAGGTAGTGGGTCACAAAAGACTCATGCCGTGTACACACGATCGGTTTTACCGATGAAAACAGCCCGATGGACTTTTCTCATCGGACAAACCGATCATGTATGGGCCCCATCGGTCTTTTTTCCATCGGTAAGAAAAAATAGAACATGTTTTAAATTTATCCGATGGGATAAAAAATTATTGCAAATTTCCGATCGTCTGTGTGAAACTCCATCGGACAAAAACCCACGCATGCTCAGAATCAAGTCGACGCACGCTCAGAAGCATTGAACTTCATTTTTCTCGGCTTGTCGGAGTGTTTTACGTCACGGCGTTTGGGACGGTCGGATTTTTGACTGATGGTGTGTAGGCAAGACTGATGGAAGTCAGCTTCATCGGATTTCTGATGGAAAAATCCATCGGATTAGAATCCATAGGAAATCCGATCGTGTGTACAGGGCTTTACTGGGATTTTCAACTGAGATTTTTTTTTCAACCTGACTAACTATTTTTTGGACACTGTTGTGGCTCTTGAGTTAATTGGAACTTTATTATTTGAGCACTTTGTTGTGTATCATTTTAACATTTTGTTTGTGTCACGTACCTGACGGTGACGAGCCCGGATCTGCAGAGGGAGGCCTCTCTTACGGCTTCCACCGGCGGCCCCTGGTACTGAAGACAGGAGGCACGGAGGTAGAAGGGGTACGAGTGCCTGGCAGGATGGATCAAGGTAGAGTAGAGTCTGAAGACTGGGACGGATCCAGGCACCCAGGAAGTATGGCAGGCTGAACCGGAACCAGGAACACAGCAACTGGACTGGAACTGATGAGACTGGCTGGACTGGAACCAGGATACAGCAACTGGACTGGAACCAGGAACAAGCAACTGGACTGGAACTAGGAACAAGCAGCTGGACTGGAACTAGGAACAAGCAGCTGGACTGGAACTGATGAGGCTGACTGGACTGGAACCAGGACACAGCAACTGGAGAGATTGGTCGGACAAGCCGGGTCGGTAGTATTGGCTGGCGGCAAGGTACTGGAGGATCAGGCAGAAGATTGGTCAAACAAAGCCGGGGGTCAGAGGCAGGCAGGAAACTGGAAGGGTCAAGGTAAGCCGGGTCGGATGCAGGTAAATACACGAATCAGGTCTCTTTGGGTACTACACGCTGTAGAGCAGACAGCAGGGACTGTCTGTCACAGGCATGTTTAAATAGCTCTTCTGGCGCGCTTTGTGGAGCGTGTGCGCGCCCCCGCTAGGCGCGTGCGCGCGCACGTGCTCGCCATCGCGCGCGCGTGCCCGCGCGCGTGGACGTGCCCGAGATTCGGAATCAGGAAGTCCAGGAATCCTGTAGCTGACAGGATTTCTATGACATTGCCCCCCCCCCAAGGGGCAGCCTCCGGATGCCCAGCCGGGTGAACCTTCCAGGGTGAGTCCTTTTGAAAGCCTGTATCAAACTCCTGGCATGGATATTCTCCTCGGGTTCCCATGAGTTTTCCTCGGGTCCGTAGCCCTTCCATTTAATTAGGAATTGGTTCTGGTTATTTCTTCTCCTGAAGTCCATGATAGCTTCTACTTCGAATTCCTGCTCACCGTCAATAATGATCGGATCAGGGTGATCCGGCTTCCGATCTGGAAACGGATTAGAGACTGTGGGTTTTAGGAGAGAGACATGAAAAACTGGATGGATTCTAAGAGAGTCAGGAAGTTCCAATTCATAAGCTACTTCATTAATTTTCCTCTTAACAGGGAATGGACCTAAAAATTTGGGGCCCAGTTTTTTAGAAGGGCATGCCATTCTTAGGTTTGTGGTAGATAGCCATACTTGGTCGCCGGGTACCAACACTAATTCACCCCGTCTCTTCTTGTCATAGATTGTCTTGTTGCGTTCTTGAGTCTTGGTCATGGTCTCTTGTAGAAGCTGGTTATTGACCGAGAAAAAATGTAACTTTTCCTGGACTGCAGGTACAGGACACTCAGGAAGGGAGTTAGGCAGAAAAGTAGGATGAAAACCATAGTTTGCAAAGAAAGGAGTCTGGCAGGTAGCGGAGTGGATGGAATTGTTATACGCAAACTCGGCCAACGGAAGTAGGGAAACCCAGTTGTCCTGAGCAAAAGAGGAGAAGCATCGCAGGTATTGCTCGAGCATCTGATTCGTTCTCTCCGTCTGTCCGTTGGTCTGTGGATGGTAAGCAGAGGAAAACGATAATTCGATTTTCAAGGTTTTGCAAAGGGATCTCCAGAATCGAGAGGTAAATTGAACCCCGCGATCGGAAACAATATTGGCTGGTACCCCGTGGAGTCTGACTATTTCTCTGATGAATACCTGTGCGGTTTCAGGAGCGGAGGGAGTCCCTCTCATAGGGATGAAGTGTGCCATCTTGGACAGACGGTCCACAATAACGAAGATGGTGGAATGGTTCTCGGCCGGGGGTAACTCGACAATGAAGTCGATGGACAACATTCTCCAGGGCCTATCTGGAACGGGTAAGGGTTTTAGTAGTCCCCAGGCCTTGGATCTGGAACCCTTGTTTCGGGTGCAAGTTGTACAAGAATCTACAAACCTCCTACAGTCTTCACGTACTCGAGGCCACCAGAAGGTGCGCTGTACCAGGTCAGTGGTCTTGGCAACGCCAAAATGCCCGGCCAGGGCGTGGTCGTGGCAGAGTTCTAATGCGGTTACTCTTAGTTTCTCAGGTACGTAGATTCTGTCTTGGTACCACAATAGTCCATCCTTAACCTGCAATTCCGGCTCGGAGAACTGTCTCTGCCTGGTGGAAGCTTGTTTGATTTGAGTGAATAGGTTCTCCTGTAGAAGAAGGAAATTTCCGGGGGCAAGGATGGTATCAGGCGGAGAAGTCTCCTTGGACTTATGGAACATCCGAGACAGGGCGTCAGGCTTAATATTCTTGGCCCCAGGACGATAAGTAACATGAAAAGAGAACCGGGAGAAGAAGAGTGCCCACCTGGCTTGCCGTGGATTCAATCTTCTCGCGGCTTTCAGGTACTCCAGGTTCTTGTGGTCAGTGAATATTAGGATCGGATGAGCCGCGCCCTCCAGCAGGTACCGCCATTCTTCTAGTGCAGACTTGATCGCTAGTAGCTCCCGATCCCCCACGTCGTAGTTCCTCTCTGCTGCAGAAAGCTTGCGGGAGAAGAAGGCTACTGGGTGGAGCAAGGCTTTGACTCCCTGTCTTTGGGACAGTATTGCTCCTACCGCTATTTCGGAGGCGTCTACCTCAAGTACGAATGGTAGTGAGGAGTCTGGGTGTTTCAAGATAGAGGCTGAGGTAAATAGGGCCTTCAGGCGTTCAAAAGCTTCTTGGGCTTCAGGAGACCAGTGAAAACGTGTTCCTTGCTTGGTGAGTTGAGTAATGGGTGCGATAATAGCTGAAAACCCCCTGATGAACTTGCGGTAGAAGTTGGCGAATCCAACGAAACGTTGGATTCCCTTCTTGTCCACCGGTTCTGGCCAGTCCAGGATTGCGGTAATCTTTTGAGGATCCATCTTGATGCCCTAGCTGGAAATGATTAACCCCAGAAATGATATACTCTCTTGCTCGAACTCGCATTTTTCGGCCTTCGCATACAGGCCATGCTGGCGGAGCCGACCCAACACATTTTTGACATGTCTGCGATGAGAATCAAGGGAGGAAGAAAAAATTAAGATATCATCAAGATAAACAATAACAAAGAGGTCTAGGAAGTCCCGTAGAACATCGTTGATAAAATACTGGAAAGTGGCAGGGGCGTTACACAACCCGAATGGCATTACCAAGTACTCAAAATGTCCATACCGGGTATGGAAGGCGGTCTTCCATTCGTCACCTTCTTTGATACGGATCAAGTTGTAGGCTCCGCGGAGGTCAAGTTTGGTAAAGATGGTGGCAGTTCCTAGTCTCTGAAATAACTCTGGTACCAGGGGGAGAGGGTAGCGATTTTTTACTGTAATTTTATTCAATTCCCGGTAATCCACACAAGGTCGAAGGGTGTGGTCCTTTTTCTCTACAAAAAAGATGCCTGCGCCTGCTGGGGATGTGGAAGGGCGGATGAACCCCTTTTGCAAGTTCTCATCAACATAATTTTATAAAGCCCCTTGTTCCACCTCCGTTAAAGGGAAAACTCTACCGAACGGAATCTTTGCTCCAGGAAGTAGGTCGATGGGGCAATCGTAGGCCCGATGGGGCGGTAGAGTCTCTGCCTTTTGTTTACTAAATACGTCAAGAAAGTCGTGGTAAACTTCTGGGATGGATTGACGGGTGCCATCTTCGGTGTCAATGCATAGTAACGAGGCCGGCCCAGGAGGTTTATATGAGCCACAGGACTGTTGGCAATAGGAAGAAGGAAAGGCAACTATTCCCGTAGTCCAGTTGATAGTGGGATTGTGGGCTTGTAACCAAGGCATACCAAGGATCAAGGGAAACAACGGGGAAGAGATGATGTCCAGACACAAGCATTCTTGGTGGGTTCTAGAGGTGGTAAAGATGGTAGCGGGTATAGGAGTGGTCTCCTGGGTCACAGGTCCGGACTTAATGACGGAACCATCAGCCAGATGGACACGAAGTCCGTGGGTCTTGGTACGAAGGGGAATTTGTTGTTTAATGGCAAAGGTTGAGTCCATAAAGCAGCTGCATGCTCCGGAATCAATAATGGCGGGTACTTGCAAAGTCCTTCCTGGGAGCTGTAATGAAACAGAGAGGGCAAGGTGAGATGTGGTTTTGGCTTGTAGGTTAGTCATGTTAGAAGAAACTGAAAGAAACTTACGAAGCTTCAGGGGACAGGTTCTAACGAAATGTCCGGGGTCCCCGCAGTACAGGCACAGATTATTTATTCGGCGGCGCTGGCGTTCCTCAGGAGCGAGGGATGGACGAAGGAGCCCGAGCTGCATTGGTTCAGGCGTGTCAGATGTGGGAGTTGGAGGTGTAGCAGGAGCCGAGTACAGGTGACTAGGAGCCCGAGGAAGCATCCAGGTTGGGCGGGAGAAGCCAGTGGTCCTCTCAGCCCTCCGTTCCCTCAGACGTCGGTCAATCTGGATGGTTAGATCAATCAACAGGTTGAGTGTCTGTGGTACACCAACTCTAGCTAGCTCGTCCTTCAAGGAATCGGAAAGTCCTAAGCGAAACTGATGGCGGAGGGCGGCATCATTCCAATTGGTATCCGCACTCCACCGCCTGAATTCTGCCACATAGTCCTCCGCTGGTCTGCGTCCTTGTTGAAGGGAACGCAAGGCGGCTTCTGCGGTTACTGAGAGTTGGGGATCTTCGTATAGCTGGGCCAGGGCATCGAAAAAAGCAGCGAGGTTGTTTAGTGATACATCCTTCTGTTCAAAGAGACGGTGGGCCCAGCTCTGAGGGTCTCCAGCGAGCAAAGAGACCACAAAGCCCACCTTGGTGGCCTCTAGAGAAAAGGTACGGGGCTGTAGGGCAAAATACAGTTCACATGAATTCCGGAAGGCCCTAAACTTGCTCCGATCCCCGGAAAATCTTTCGGGTGTAGGAACCTTAGGTTCAGGAGGAAGCATGACCACTGTGGGTGAGGAACTTGTTCCGGCTGTGGAAGCAGAGGCGTGGGGCCCCTCTTGGATGGCAGAAGGATTGGAGAGGACCCGCACTTGTTCTTCCAAGCGGGTGTATCCTTGTTGAAGACTCTTGACTGCTTCAGACAAACCTGCCAGGTGCCGACAGAGTTCCTCCATAGGTGAGGCTCCCTGCCCGGGCTCAGACATGGCTGTCTGCTACTGTCACGTACCTGACGGTGACGAGCCCGGATCTGCAGAGGGAGGCCTCTCTTACGGCTTCCACCGGCGCCCCTCGTACTGAAGACAGGAGGCACGGAGGTAGAAGGGGTACGAGTGCCTGGCAGGATGGATCAAGGTAGAGTAGAGTCTGAAGACTGGGACGGATCCAGGCACCCAGGAAGTATGGCAGGCTGAACCGGAACCAGGAACACAGCAACTGGACTGGAACTGATGAGACTGGCTGGACTGGAACCAGGATACAGCAACTGGACTGGAACCAGGAACAAGCAACTGGACTGGAACTAGGAACAAGCAGCTGGACTGGAACTGATGAGGCTGACTGGACTGGAACCAGGACACAGCAACTGGAGAGATTGGTCGGACAAGCCGGGTCGGTAGTATTGGCTGGCGGCAAGGTACTGGAGGATCAGGCAGAAGATTGGTCAAACAAAGCCGGGGGTCAGAGGCAGGCAGGAAACTGGAAGGGTCAAGGTAAGCCGGGTCGGATGCAGGTAAATACACGAATCAGGTCTCTTTGGGTACTACACGCTGTAGAGCAGACAGCAGGGACTGTCTGTCACAGGCATGTTTAAATAGCTCTTCTGGCGCGCTTTGTGGAGCATGCGCGCGCCCCCGCTAGGCGCGCGCGCGTGCCCGCGCGCGTGGACGTGCCCGAGATTCGGAATCAGGAAGTCCAGGAATCCTGTAGCTGACAGGATTTCTATGACAGTTTGGGTGTTTTTATTATTAGATTTTTGGGTATATATGCCCATTTCCTGACAGACTCCATGGCAGACTACGTGTGGGTTAACCCCGCCTCCTCTCCACAGCTATAGGACCCCTTACCCATAAATTTGAGCTCACCTCCACAGACAGGTGTTCCTTTTTTATCCTCCTCACATGGACCTTCATCATGCAATTCTGTGCGATGTCCAGGATGTGGATTGCTCGGATGGATCGGTACTGCTTGCGGTGCACCCAGGGCCCAGCTATGAGCGGGCGAGTGGTTTAAGGGCTGGAAAATACCCCTATGGTGGAAGGGATGTGGCCCCAGAGTACCGGATCGGATATCGCAGGATTCCTCGGCTGGCAAGGTCTGAAGATTTTGTTTTTCATATCTTCTTCATGGCAGACAAGTTTATGTTTGTTGTCCTGTTTTCCCTGTCTTTTCCTCCTGTGTTGCGGCATGTGGAACGCTTTTTGCGTCCCAGGACGCCATTACTTCCTGGTTCTCGGTCCGCCGCTCTTCTGCGCATGCGCGAACTGCGGTGAAACCGAGGCTTGGTTTCCGCGCATGCGCAATGCGGCGGAGGGGTCAGGGGCCGCGCAGGCGCAGTGGGTCTGGTTTCTTCGGCGCATGCGCGCAGCGGGACCGGCCGTGACGTCATTTCGGCGGTTTATTTAAACCGCTGAAGAGCCCTATACAGGTGGGATAGCCTGTGGGCATAGAGCGACAGCCTCCCGGAGCCTCATTACTGCTAGGACGGGGTAAGCACTTCATTTTGCAATGTATGCTTGTTATGCTTAGTGTCTCTTAAAGGGACAGTTTTAAAAAAAAAAAAAAAAAAACTTTTTTCTTTTCTCATGCTTCTTTGCATTGATTTGCTTATCCTTAGTCTAGGCAGTGTAGTACGGATTCCTGTCTCCCTCGTCATGGACTCATCCTCACCGCCATGTGGCCAGCCCTCCCGCACAAGGTATGTGCGGAGTGGGTAGGGGGTTGGTGTCTTTTGTGCCTATCTGGTGGTTGCTAACGGTTACATCCTGCCCACCTCCCCTCCCCCTCCCTCTGTCTGTATTATCTCTTACAGCCCGGCAATTTCAGTTCATCGGTCACAAGAAAGGGACCTTGCCAGGCCGCATCATCACTCATCATCCAGGTCTAGACGCGACACTACGTCTAGGACCCATCGTCATAGGGGACGTTCACATACCCCTCTAGACATAGGAGATGTTCCCATTCCTCCTCTAGTCACCGCCACCACCACCGCGATGATCGCTCTGACCACAGAGCCTGTTGGGGATGCAAGACCAGAATCCCGGAGGGCAAATCGCTATGCGACCCATGTTATGCCCGAGCGGTTGGTGAGAAAGAGACCGAAAATCAAAACCTTGAGTCTCTTGGGAAACGTGTGGTACAGCAATCTATGAAAGAAATAGTTGCCCCCCCACACAAGGAGCCAGTCCACCACCTTGTCTGGCTCCTTGGCTGACGAGGCCCAGGAGGATCCCGGCCAATTCCAGCCCCATGATTCCTCCCATTATTCCTCGCAAGACGAGATGGAGGGAGATGATTCTGTGATTCCTCCCATGATTCCTCGCAAGACGAGATGGAGGGAGATGATTCTACGGTGGGATTCGACTACGCTTTAGTCTCTCCGCTGATCAAGGCAGTGAAGGAAACTTTGAAGTTGGAGGATACCACTGCCCCCCCAGAAAAACAAAGAAAACTGTTTAAACAACTGGGGAAAGAACGCTCCAATTTCCCACTTCCCTCTGAGCTGAAAGGAGTGTTTGAGGAAGAATGGAGCAAGGGAGATAAGAAGGTTTCCATGCTAAGGTAATGCGCCTAGCGAAGCATGTCACCCTCCCGCTAGATGACACCGTATCATTTAAAGATGGTCTGGATCGGAAGATCGACCAGGACCTCAAAAGAATATATAGCCTGGCCGGAACGGCATGCAAACCAGCTTTGCCCTTGCAGTAACCTCCAAAGCAATGGAGGCCTGGGTGGAAAATGTTGACTCCGATCTGAAAGGTGTCTCGGAGGAATTGGCACAAAGTTCAGCAGTGCAAGAGCTTAAACTGGCTATTGCCTTTTTGGGAGAAGCTTCAATTGATCTTATCCACTTGATGGCTAGATCCATGCTATCTTCGGTCACAGCCAAACGAGCACTATGGTTGCGCCCCTGGCTTGTTGATCCTGCCTCAAAGTAGGCATGGTGCAAAATTCCTTTTGAAGGAACTTCCTTGTTTGGAAACAAGCTAGATAACGCTATTTCAAAGGCTACAGGCGGAAAGTCGGGATTCCTCCCTCAGGACAAACGTCCGTTTTACCAAAGAAGGCCTCAGCGGAAACGCAGCACAGAGCGTTCAAGAGAGGCACGCTCCTATAGGCCCGGACGGGATTTTAGGAGAAGCTGGAACTGGAATAGGCAGATATCTTTCCAAAAAATCTGGCAAGAAACAGATGCCCGGTGGGCGCGAGCCAACCAAGTCCTTTTGAGATTGGGCCCGCCCAAGCGGGTCAGGTAGGGGGCTCGCCTACGTTTCTGCCGGCACGTCTGGGTGACCTTGATCTCAGATTATTGGACCATCAAAACGGTCTCAACAGGTCACGCATGGTCCTTCACCAAAGTCCCTCCATGCAGACCAATGCAATCTTCACTGCCTCAATCAGAAGAAAAACAACAAGTTCTTCTTTCATATGTGAATGCCCTGAAAGATCAAGGAGCAGTGGTGCCCGTCCCAAAGGACGAGGAATTCCAGGGGGTATACTTCCCCCTCTTCCTAGTACAAAAGAAGAACGGCTCTTGGCGTCCAGTTATAGATCTCACTTTCCTGAACAGGTACATAAAGCACGAGAAATTCAAGATGGAATCACTCTCATCCATCCAAAAAGTCGTTCAACCAGGCGACTGGTTGATCTCAATAGATGTTAAGGACGCGTATTTTCATGTTCCCGTGGCAGAAGAATTCCAAAAATACCTTCGATTTCAGGTCGAACAAGAGCACTTACAATTTATTTGTCTTCCATTCGGACTAACGACCTCTCCAAGGGTCTTTTCCAAGGTACTGTTGGTAATTGTGTCTCTTATCAGAATACAGGGTGTGCGTCTGTATCATTACCTGAACGTTCTGCTACTTCTGTCCCAAGCAGCAGCTGCTGATCCACAAAGATCAAGTGATCTCTACATTGATAGAGTTCGGATGGCTCTTAAACCAACAGAAAAGTCAGCCAGAACCGACCCAACGCCTAACCTACCTAGGAGCTCAATTCGACACAGTAGAGAATACCATGTCTCTTCCGGAAGAAAAAATCCCGGTCATTCGGGTAAGAATATCTTTAGCCCTAGACTACTCTAACCTAAGGGCGTCACAGTGCCTGAAGATAATCGGCACGATGGTGGCCACGTTCCCCATGGTCAAATGGGCAATGTGGAGGCTTCGGCCTTTTCAATCAGGATTCCTTCAGCAATGGAAGACAGACGATCGCAATCAGCTGATCAGGACTACTCAGTCAATGAGGAACAGTCTTCTCTGTTGGCTTCAGCACAAAAACTTGTTAACATGCCACTCCCTTGCTCCCATCCAATGGATGATTGTTTCATCCGATGCCAGCAATGCGGGCTGGGGAGCACATTGTGGGGCAGAACTGGCTCAGGGCAAATGGGATGCCCATCTCCACATTCCAGGGTCAAACGTTCTGGAATTGCGTGCGGCATGGTGCGCCCTTCAAGCCTTCTCCCACCTTCTGAAAGGGAAGTCGGTCCTACTCAAAATGGACAATACCACCGCCGTGGCATATGTGAAGAGACAAGGGGGCACTCGGAGCCCCACCCTTCTCCAAGAGGTCGAACCTATCATGACCTGGGCTCAGAGGAATCTACAAACTTAACAGCAGTCTTCATTCCAGGGGAACAGAACATTCAAGCGGACTTCCTGTCACGCAGCAACCTAGACAACAACGAATGGTCACTGCATCCACAAACCTTCAAGTGGATCCTATCGCTGGATTTCGATCCAGAAGTGGATCTGTTTGCATCCCCCTGCAATCACAAAGTAGACAGATACTACACTCGAGGTCGGTGCAGTCAAGCCTTCGGAGTAGATGCATTAACAAGCCAATGGAAATTCAACAAGGCATATGCCTTCCCTCCACCTCCGATCAGGCAAAAATTCCTGCAGCGGCTCCAGTTGGAGAAAGGCGAAGTGATAACACTAGCACCATACTGGCCGAACAGGCCATGGTTTCCTCTCCTGAATCTGATGAGCTTCAGGGACCCGCTAGAGTCTCTTGGGTGTGCTTTAGGGGTAATCTCTACCCTTATGAGCTCCAGAAAGCCTAACATGAACAAAACCTACAACAGAATCTGGACCAGGTTTGTCAGCTTCATGACTTCTGCTGGAAAATCTTTCAGAAATCCTGGAGTTCAAGACGTTTTGAGTTTTCTACAATCAGGCTTGGATCTTCCTTTGTACTCTGAGGGAACGGATTGACAAGTTTCAGCCTTATCGGCATTTTCAGGAACATCATGGGCAACTCATCCCCTGGTTCAACAATCCTTTCAGGGGGCTTCGAGAATCAGGCCTCAGAGGAAACCTAGATTCCCCAAATGGGATCTTCTGCTCGTCCTTGACGCTCTTTCAGCACTCAACAACAAGGATCTTTCTATTAAGGACTTATCAATCAAACTGGCCTTTCTAGTGGCCATTACTTCAGCCAAAAGGGTTTCAGAAATAAGCTTCCTGGGTTGTCAAGAACCCTTTTTGACTTTCTTCCCGGACCGAGTGGTCCTTATTCCCATGCTTGGGTCTAAACCAAAAGTCAAGTCAGTTTTTCATGAGAATCAGGAAATAGTCCTTCCTACTTTCAATTCTCCAGAATCAGCAGATGTTCATCCCTTGGAGGTAGGTGAGACTCTGAAAGAATATTTGTGAGTCACTTCATCTTTAAGAAGCTTGAACTACCTGTTCTTGTTACACACTGGTAGCAACAAAATAAAGAGGGCTTCCTCCAGAACAATAGCAGCCTGGATCGTCCAATCTATTCAACAGGCTTACAGGGCAAAGGGCTTAGCTCCTCCAGAGGCGTGACGGCTCATTCCACCAGAGGCATGGCAGCCTCATGGGCAGCAGCTCGACACGTGGCTCCTGAAGTGATATGCAGGGCAGCCTCGTGGTCTTCTATTCATACATTTATGTCTCATTATTGTATTGAGCCTGCTTCCCTTTCCTCTGTTAATTTTGGTCGAAAAATCCTGTCAGTTGACGGGAAAGATTAAAATATTTTTTTTGAGCAAGCATACCCTCCCGTGTGGATTGGCTAGTTATTTCCCACACGTAGTCTGCCATGGAGTCTGTCAGGAAAACGGAAAATTTATTACCAAATACTTACTGTAATTTTCCTTTCCTGATAGACTCCATGGCAGACGGAGTTCCCACCCATGAATTAAAAATATGAGAGTTGAAATTTGAGTCGGCTAGTTACGGAACACCTGTCTGTGGAGGTGAGCTCAAATTTATGGGTAAGGGGTCCTATAGCTGTGGAGAGGAGGCGGGGTTAACCCACACGTAGTCTGCCATGGAGTCTATCAGGAAAGGAAAATTATGGTAAGTATTTGGTAATAAATTTTCCGTTTTGTGCACTTATTCAGCGCTGCAATTCATGTTTGAATTTCGAGGCCTTTGCATGCTGACGGCCATATTTGTAAGTGCCGGCGGAGTGTATTTGTGATTTTGCTTGAGAGACACCGTTTAAGTCATATGTGTTGGATTGCACTTATAAACATTTGATGAATAAATGAATACACTATGAGGGGTGCGTCTGGCTCCAGTTTGTGAGCATTCCAGCTATACAGCTGTGGTGACCGTTTGCTTCTCTCGAGGATGAATCTTTAATTTCAGCGGGTGGTTGCCTTAGGCCCCATGCACACGAGACGCAGGTGCAAACTCTGCTGAACACACGTTTTTAAACGCTGAAACCGGCGTTTAAAAACGCGCGTTTTGCCGCGTTTGCGGCCGCGTTTAGCGGCGTTTTACCGTGTTTGCGTTTATAAGCGTTTCATCGTAGACCCTCCCTAAGCTCAAAAAACAGTACATTTTAACCATTTCAGCCAGTTTGTGAGACCAGAGTGAGTAGCAGCAGCTGAGAGAGCACCAGTGTACTTGTATTTAGCGTATCACTTGCCACATCACCTGCCACATGTTGTGGATTGTCCACTTGCCACGTCACCTGGCCACGTCACCTGGCCACGTTACCTGCCACGTCACCTAGCCACGTCACCTGCCACAAGTTGTGGATTGTCCACTTGCCACGTCACCTGGCAACATCACGTGCCACGTCGCCTGGCCACGTCACCTGCCACAAGTTGTGGATTGTCCACCTGCCACGTCACCTGGCCACGTCACCTGGCCATGTTACCTGCCACGTCACCTGGCCACGTTACCTGGCCACGTCACCTGCCACAAGTTGTGGATTGTCCACTGGCCATGTCACCTGCCACGTCACCTGGCCACGTCACCTGGCCACGTCACCTGCCACAAGTTGTGAATTGTCCACTTGCCACGTCACCTGGCCACAAGTTGTGGATTGTCCACTTACCACGTCACCTGGCCACATCACGTGCCACGTCGCCTGGCCACGTCACCTGCCACAAGTTGTGGATTGTCCACCTGCCACATCACCTGGCCACATCACCTGGCCATGTTACCTGCCACGTCACCTGGCCATGTTACCTGGCCACGTCACCTGCCACAAGTTGTGGATTGTCCACTGGCCATGTCACCTGGCCACGTCACCTGGCACGTCACCTGGCCACGTCACCTGGCCACGTCACCTGCCACAAGTTGTGAATTGTCCACTTGCCACGTCACCTGCCACGTCACCTGGCCACAAGTTGTGGATTGTTCACTTGCCACGTCACCTGGCCACGTTACCTGCCACGTCACCTGGCCACGTTACCTGCCACGTCACCTGGCCACGTCACCTGCCACAAGTTGTGGATTGTCCACTGGCCATGTCAACTGGCCACGTCACCTGCCACAAGTTGTGGATTGTCCACTGGCCACGTCACCTGCCACAAGTTGTGGATTGTCCACTGGCCACGTCACCTGGTCACGTCACCTGACACAAGTTGTTGATTGTCCACTTGCCACGTTACCTGCCACAAGTTGTGGATTGTCCACAATGCAATGCAAGCAATTACAGTTTTCTTTTATATTTTTTAATAGTTTTTCATCATTTGCCATCATTTTTGAGATTTCTAATGTTAAAAAATAGGTCACCTTTAAAAACGCTTATAAACGCAAACGCGGCAAAACGCCGGTACCGCGTTTAGCCGCGTTTAGCCACGTTTAGCGGCGTTTAGCGGCGTTTAGGATGCCTGTGGCCAATTATTGCTGAGGGGGTTTAGTACACGCCCCACACTATAAAAGGCCGCCAGCGCGGCGGCCTCGTGTAGTGTGTTCCGGCGCAGGGAAAGAGTTACATAGGCAGAGACAGTGTCAGTGCTATTTGTACCTCAAACTTGTGTGTAGGGACAGAGAAGGATAGGTAGGGAGAGTGTCAGTGTCATATTCTTTGCTAAACCTTGTGTGTAGGGACAGACAAGGATCGGCAGGGAGAGTGTCAGTGTCATATTCTTTGCTAAACCTTGTGTGCTGGGAAAGACAAGGATCGGCAGGGAGAGTGTCAGTGTCATATGCTTTGCTAAACCTTGTGTGCTGAACCATATTGCTAAACCTTGTGTGTAGGGACAGACAAGGATAGGTGGGCAGAGTGTCAGTGTCATATTCTTTGCTAAACCTTGTTTGTAGGGACAGACAAGGATTGGCAGGGAGAGTGTCAGTGTCATATTCTTTGCTAAACCTTGTGTGCTGAACCATATTGCTAAACCTTGTGTGTAGGGACAGACAAGGATAGGTAGGCAGAGTGTCAGTGTCATATTCTTTGCTAAACCTTGTTTGTAGGGACAGACAAGGATCGGCAGGGAGAGTGTCAGTGTCATATTCTTTGCTAAACCTTGTGTGCTGAACCATATTGCTAAACCTTGTGTGTAGGGACAGACAAGGATAGGTAGGCAGAGTGTCAGTGTCATATTCTTTGCTAAACCTTGTTTGTAGGGACAGACAAGGATAGGCAGGGAGAGTGTCAGTGTCATATTCTTTGCTAAACATTGTGTGCTGAACCATATTGCTAAACCTTGTGTGTAGGGACAGACAAGGATCGGCAGGGAGAGTGTCAGTATCATATTCTTTGCTAAACCTTGTGTGCTGAACCATATTGCTAAACCTTGTGTGTAGGGACAGACAAGGATAGGTAGGCAGAGTGTCAGTGTCATATTCTTTGCTAAACCTTGTTTGTAGGGACAGACAAGGATAGGTAGGCAGAGTGTCAGTGTCATATTCTTTGCTAAACCTTGTTTGTAGGGACAGACAAGGATAGGCAGGGAGAGTGTCAGTGTCATATTCTTTGCTAAACATTGTGTGCTGAACCATATTGCTAAACCTTGTGTGTAGGGACAGACAAGGATCGGCAGGGAGAGTGTCAGTATCATATTCTTTGCTAAACCTTGTGTGCTGAACCATATTGCTAAACCTTGTGTGTAGGGACAGACAAGGATAGGTAGGCAGAGTGTCAGTGTCATATTCTTTGCTAAACCTTGTTTGTAGGGACAGACAAGGATCGGCAGGGAGTGTGTCAGTGTCATATTCTTTGCTAAACCTTGTGTGCTGAACCATATTGCTAAACCTTGTGTGTAGGGACAGACAAGGATAGGTAGGCAGAGTGTCAGTGTCATATTCTTTGCTAAACCTTGTTTGTAGGGACAGACAAGGATAGGCAGGGAGAGTGTCAGTGTCATATTCTTTGCTAAACCTTGTGTGCTGAACCATATTGCTAAACCTTGTGTGTAGGGACAGACAAGGATCGGCAGGGAGAGTGTCAGCGTCATATTCTTTGCTAAACCTTGTGTGCTGAACCATATTGCTAAACCTTGTGTGTAGGGACAGACAAGGATAGGTAGGCAGAGTGTCAGTGTCATATTCTTTGCTAAACCTTGTTTGTAGGGACAGACAAGGATCGGCAGGGAGAGTGTCAGTGTGATATTCTTTGCTAAACCTTGTGTGCTGAACCATATTGCTAAACCTTGTGTGTAGGGACAGACAAGGATCGGCAGGGAGAGTGTCAGTGTCATATTCTTTGCTAAACCTTGTGTACTGAACCATATTGCTAAACCTTGTGTGTAGGGACAGACAAGGATAGGTAGGCAGAGTGTCAGTGTCATATTCTTTGCTAAACCTTGTTTGTAGGGACAGACAAGGATAGGCAGGGAGAGTGTCAGTGTCATATTCTTTGCTAAACCTAGTGTGCTGAACCATATTGCTAAACCTTGTGTGTAGGGACAGACAAGGATAGGCAGTCGACAGTGTCAGTGTCCTATTCTTTGCTAAACCTTGTGTGCAGGGAGAGAGAAGGATAGGCAGGGGACAGTGTCAGTGTCATTGTTGCTAAGCCTCCTGCACTGTATACACCTGAAGCTACCCCTTATTGCTGGTTTTCCCATCTCCCTGCAGGCCATTAGAATGTCTGGAAGGCAAACAAGGAGAGGCAGACAGTCAGGAGCCAATAAAAGAGGGCAAGCAGGCTCTGTGTCTGGGGGCAACAGTGCTGGTCGTGGACACGGTGCATTGTCATCAGCACATGGCCATGGGACACGCTTGTCCTTCTTTTCGGCAGCTGGACATGTTGAGTCACATCATGCCGAAGACTTGGTAGAGTGGATGACCAAGCCCTCCTCATCCTCCTCATCATCTCTCACCCAGGCTCAGGGTACTGGCAAAGCAGCTGCCAAAGCGTCCTCTTCCCTGGTATCAATGTCATCATCAGTCACTCCTTCCCTAGACCCACCATGTCCTCCTCCTGAGGAGTCCCCCGAACTGTTTGAGCACAGTGTTGGGTACATGCTCCAGGAGGATGCCCAGCGTTTCGAAGGGTCTGATGATGATACCCAGCTAGAGGAAAGCAGTAGCGTGAGAGCAAAGAGAGGGGATGCTCAAGAAGGACACTAATCTGGCAGTCATGTTCCAGCAGCTGCAGCATACTGCCAGATTGGCTCCAGTGATGAGGAGGGAGGGGATGATGAGGTCACTGACTCCACGTGGGTGCCTAATAGGAGAGAGGAGGAGGATGAGGAGGAGGCACATCTCCAACCAGGCAGGATGCCCTTGGGTGGCCAGCATAAGGGCAGCACACCGACGGAATCACACCGCAGAGCTCCGCCTGTGCAGGGCGCTGCCTATGCCCGTTATTCAAAAAGTTCTTTGGTGTGGGCCTTTTTTGAGGCGAGTGCATCAGATCGCACAGCTGCTGTTTGCAACATATGTCTCAAGCGTATATCGCGTGGCCAAAACATCAGCCGCTTGGGCACCACATGCTTGACCAGACATATGTTGACCTGCCATGCAGCTCATTGGCAAGCCTACCTTAAAGACCCACACCAAAGAACAAAGCGTACCTCTCCTTGCACCGCATCAGCTGGGATCTCCAACCCCACTATACCTTCAGTCCTCTCTGAAACCTGCACTGAGAGGAATGAAGGTGTAGAATTAGGTGTGTCACAGCCAAGTACTTGCGGCCACTATGCTAGCAGTACATCGACGTCCGATTCTAGCAGGCAAATTTCCCTGCCCCAGCTGCTGGACCGTCGAAAGAAGTTCACTCCCAGCCATCCACATGCCCAGCGGTTGAATGCTAGCTTGGCTAAATTGCTAGCGCTTCAACTGCTGCCTTTTCAGTTGGTAGACTTGGCCCCCTTCCGTGAGTTTGTGCAATGTGCGGTTCCTTAGTGGCAGGTTCCCAAACGCCACTTTTTCTCACGGAAGGCGATTCCGGCTCTCTACCGGCATGTGGAAGGCAATGTCTTGGCCTCGCTGGACAGGGCGGTCAGCGGTAAGGTGCATATTACCGCTGACTCATGGTCCAGCAGGCATGGTCAGGGACGTTACCTTTCTTTCACGGCCCATTGGGTCACTCTTTTGGCAGCTGGGAAGGATGCAGGACAAGGTGCAGTAGTGTTGGAGGTTGTTCCACCGCCACGCCTCCAAAATGCTACTACTGGCTGTGACACACCTCTGTCCTCCACCCCCTCCTCTTCTTCTTCCTCCGTGGCCTCTTCCTGTGCTTTGTCCACGGAACCAGCGGTGCTCCGTAGGCGTTCAAGGGGCTACGCAAGTACGCAGGCAAAAAGATGCCATGCCGTGCTTGCGCTGTTGTGTTTGGGGGACAGGAGCCACACTGGGGCAGAGGTTCTGTCTGCTCTGCAGGGGCAAGCCGAGAGGTGGTTGACGCCACGCCAGCTTAAGCCAGGAATGGTAGTTTGCGACAATGGCACCAACCTCCTCTCCGCTCTCCGACAAGGACAACTGACCCATGTGCCCTGTGTGGCTCACGTCCTTAACCTGGTGGTGCAGCGGTTCTTGGGCAGGTACCCGGGCTTACAGGATGTCCTGAGGCAGGCCAGGAAAGTCTGTGTGCATTTCCGCAGATCTTATAATGCCAGTGCTCGCCTGGCTGAGCTGCAAAAGGAGTTGAACCTGCCCAAGAACCGCCTTATATGTGACATGCCCACCAGGTGGAACTCAACGTTGGCCATGCTACAGCGGCTGCACACGCAGCAGAGGGCCATCAATGAGTACCTGTGCGACTACGGCACCAGGACAGGGTCAGGGGAGCTCGGTTTTTTTTCACCACGCCAGTGGGGCATGATCAGGGATGCATGCACTGTCCTGGCACCATTTGAGGAGGCCACGAGGATGGTGAGCAGTGACAGTGCATGCATCAGTGACACTGTACCTCTTGTCCACCTGTTGGAGCATACGCTGCGTGGAATAATGGACAGGGCACTTGAGGCAGAACAGAGGCAGGAAGAGGAGGACTTCCTTGCCTCTCAAGGCCCCCTTTACCCAGACAGTGTTCCTTCTGTCCCACCCATCGCACAGGAAGAAAAGGAGGAGGAGGAGGAGGAGGAGGAGGATTGTGTCAGCATGGAGGTGGAGCCTGGCACTCAGCATCATCAGCAGCAGTCTTTTAGGGATGATTTACAGTCCCAAGAAACCAGTGGACTTGTACGTGGCTGGGAGGAGGTGGCTGCGGATCATGTCGTCCTTAGTGACCCAGAGGACTCCGGACTGAATGCCTCAGCTAACCTACGCTGCATGGCCTCCCTGATCCTGCAAAGTCTGCGGAAGGATCCTCGTATTCTTCGGATAAAGGAGAGGGACCATTACTGGCTTGCCACTCTCCTTGATCCACGGTACAAGGGTAAGGTTGCGGACCTTATCTTACCGTCGCAGAGGGAGCAGAGGATGAGACAACTCCGGGAGGCCTTGCAGAAAGGTCTGTGCAACCCGTTCCCAGAGACTGGGAGGTTACAAACTCCTGGTCTTGGACAACGAGTTGCTGAGGCTTCGGTCAGTCAAAGAAGGAGCGGTGGGGAAGGTGGCCGTCTGACCGAAGCGTTCAGACAATTCTTTAGTCCGCAGCCCCAAGGTATGATCGGTTCCAGCAACCATCGCCAGCGTCTGATATACATGGTGCAGGAATACCTAGGGGCAAGGTCAGACTTGGACACCTTCCCCACCGAAAATCCTCTGGCTTACTGGGTCTTGAGGATGGATCACTGGCCAGAGCTTGCACAGTATGCAATTGAGCTACTGGCCTGTCCTGCATCCAGCGTTCTTTCAGAACGCACATTCAGTGCTGCTGGAGGATTTGTCGCGGATCACAGGGTGCGCCTGTCCACCGACTCTGTTGATCGACTGACTTTCATAAAGATGAACCAGTCTTGGATCACCACCAGCTACCAAACACCTGAAGCTGATATAACAGACTAATTTATTTTCAAATGTCACATCCCTTCAAGACTGATGCTGATGCTGAGAGTTTGTCCTGTTATGTTGACTGACTATCCTCCTCCTCCTCAATGATCCGATTGACGATGATAGCTTGGAAGAACATTTTTGTTTCTGGGTGCCGCCACCAGTGGCTAAGGCCCAATTTTTCAGCCCCTGTTTAACAGGGGTGTGTTATTACAATTTTTTATGCAATGCTTTGCAGCAGGGCTCATTCCTGCACTCCAAGTAAAGTATCTGGGAGTGGTTGCAGTGTCGTGGCACCAGCACCAGTGGCTAAGGCCCAATTTTTCAGCCCCTGTTTAACAGGGGCGTGTAATTACAATTTTTGATGCAATACTTTGCAACAGGGCTCATTGCTGTGCTCCAAGTACAGTATCTGTGAGGGGTTGCAGTGTTGTGGCACCAGTGCCTAAGGCTCAATTTTTCTGCCCCTGTTTAACAGGGGCATGTAATTACAATTCTTGATCTAATAATTCACAGCAGGGCCCATTCCTGCGTCCACCAAGACTAACTGTGAGGCTTTACAGTGTTGTGTCAATACCACCACCACCAAAAGCCCAATTTTTCAGCCCCTGTTCAACAGGGGCATGCAATTACAATTCTTGATCTAATAATTCACAGCAGGGCCCATTCATGCGCCCACCAAGAGTAACTGTGAGGGCTCACAGTGTTGTGGCAACACCAACATGTAAGGGGCAAATTTCAGCTGAGTATATACGGCAGGCCCCTACTTTCAAACATCCAACTTACAAACGACTCCTCCTTGCAAACGGAAGGATACAACAGGAAGTGAGAGGAAATCTACCCCTAGGAAGGCAAATTCTCTCCTGTAAGAGTTAATATGGGAAAAAAAGTGTCTCCTCTACACTGATTCTTTATCACCAAATCTTGTTTCAATAAAAACCCCAAATTTTCAAAAAACATTTGTCATTAGGACGGAAAGTGAGGTGAACTGTTCTGAACAGGTGCACACTGCACAGACAGCAAAACAAATGTTACAGGGGTGATAACCCTTCCCTATGTTTTCCAAAAAGCTTAAAAATATATTTTTTGGCTGGAGCTACACTTAAACAATGTACCTGTTCAAAATTACAAACAGATTCTACATAAGAACAAACCTACAGTCCCTGTCTTGTATGCACCGCCTGTATACGGCTGTTCAGAGTATATAGGGCCTTTTTTATTTTGTGTGCGGGGTTCCCCTTAATATCCATACAAGACCCAAAGGGGCTGGTAATGGGCTGGGGTAAGGGGGGGGGGGGTGATGGGGTAGCTATGTCATTTTTCTTAAAGATTTTCATCCATATTACCGGGACCAGACATTATATTAAAGCCGCAAGCAGTTTTAAATGGCTTTTTTTCCTTTAGAAATGTAATTTTGTGCAGGGACAGTTCTAAACACGGGAAACACGTGGTACTTCACAGGCATACTTTAGACACCCCCCAGGTACGATATTTAAAGTAATATTTGACATTTTTTTTTTCACTTTATGCATCATTAAAATGACTGCTCCAGAAAAACTGCCGTTTTTAAAACTTCTTTTTGCATTGATACATGTCCCCTGGTGCAGAACCCGGGTTCCCAAACCCTTTTTAGGACAATAACATGCATAATAGTCGTTATAATTGGCACTTTAGATTTCGAACGTTCGCATCCATTGTATTTAATAGGGTTCTAAAGTTTGTGTGAACTTTCGGTCCGTTCGCGGGTTCTGGTGCGAACCGAACCCGGAGGTGTTCGGCTCATCACTAGTCTGCAACAATCGTACATATAACATCAATGATCAACCTTTTTCTCTGGACTTGGGAAGGTGAGTTTTTACAAACACATCTTGAGAAACTCCGTTCTGTATCCCTTTTGAAAAATGTCCAAAATTCAGCAGTCTGATGCCGCGTACACACGATCATTTTTCCCGTTGGGAAAAATTACATTTTTTTTTTCGCCGAGAAAAACGATCGTCTGTGGGCTTTATGCCGTTTTTCTCGTTGAGAAAAACGGCAGGAAAAACGACGAGAAAAATTAGAACATGTTCTAAATTTTCTCATCGTTTTTTCCATCATTTTTTTCCGCGGCAGTTTTCCCATAGGGAGACACTGCCGCGGAGCCCACAGACGGTCGTTTTTCTCGACAAAGAAAAAAATGACGGGAAAAACGGTCGTGTGTGGGGGAAAATGCCGTTCCCTCGTTTTTCATTTAATTTCACGTCGTGATTCACGGCGGTGTTTTCACCGCCGTGAATCACGATCGTGTGTACGCGGCATGATACTCTGTCCGTCCAGACCTTGTAGAACAGGGGTTATCTGCTTCTCACAGGAGGCTTCTGGGTGGACAGACCATCAGAAGGATTTCTCAGCAATTTTTGAAGTAAGAGAAGATTGCTTCTGTATTCCAACTCGCAGGAAGGAGTTCTCAGAACTGTCTTCTGAGATACTCTTTCCCCATCATGTATGCTCTGGTGTCCTTGAATTGCCTTCAAAAGTTTGTAGAATGAAAGGACTGCTGGCGTCCTTTCTTATCCTGAGGAATCAACCTTGACTTTCCGCCGGTTAGTTAGCCCCTGAATAGCTTCCTCCAGCATCAGGACAGGAATAGCAGTGAGGAGTGAAGTAGAGAGTAGGGACTAAAGCCAGCCATACGTGGATCAAAATTCGGCTGGTTCAGCAGGGACCTGCCAAGATTAGATTCATGTATGGGCAGGCTGATTGTACTCAAGTCATTTCCATGCATATGGGATCTTGCACATACTTATGAGCATGGGTGTTTAGCAAAATGCACCACGCTACACATGCACATGTTCGTCCACAAATCCTGACACCCAGCAGAATATTTTAATCGAGTTATGCCTAGCATCATCACTGGATTGTCTTCAGCTCTGATCTGTGTAGGCAGGGCTTAACACTTGATATAGGGACCCTCGAAAATGCACTCGCTAATGCCCTGGGGAAAGACGGCACAGGGGTCATGCAAAATCAGCTTTAACTCTTGCTTTACACCTGTGCTTAGGCACGGCAGCCCATTCATCCCACAAAAAAAGGTGCTTGCACCATTTTAAAAACACGGCCACAGGGAAATTGCATGCTGCCTTTGCACATCACTTCCTTTGAATAATTGGAGATTTAGACGAGTTGCCAGTTTTGACAGAACACTCCGATACACCATATAATGAGTGGACATTGTTATGCCGCGTACACACGACCGTTTTTCTCGACGAGAAAAACTGCATTTTTTCCTTTCGCCGAGAAAAACGATCGTCTGTGGGCTTTATGTAGTTTTTCTCGACGTGAAAAACGGCATTAAAAATGACGAGAAAAATTAGAACACGTTCTAATTTTTCTCGTCGTTTTTCCTGACATTTCTTCTGCGACAGTGTTTCCCATAGGAAAACACTGCCGCGGAGCCCATAGACGATCGTTTTTCTTGTCATTTTAAAAAATGACGAGAAAAATGACCGTGTGTGGGGAACAAGCTGTTCCCTCATTTAAAATGTCATTATTCACGGCGGTTTTTTAACCGCCGTGAATAATGATCGTGTGTACGCGGCATCAGTCTGCCCAATACTAACCAACAACATGGCCGCCTCCAAGGCGGCGACAGCTTTTTTCCTCCTTACCTGGTGTTCTGTGAAAACAGCAATTCGTCAAAATCTCCAATTATTGCTGCTGGAGAGTCACCGGAAGTGACATGGTTGGAGATTTTGGCGAGTTGGAGTTTTTGGCAGAAGACTTGCCTTATTAGGAGACACTTTGCAGCACCTACTTTAGTGAGACTGTTCCTCTCTAGTGCTCAGCTTAGACTCTGTCATCACATCCTGCCAGCAGGGTGAATAATATCAGAGATTAAAACAAAGCATCTTGGGACCTGTAGTCCAAGGAACCAAGGTTTGCATTCAAGTCGGACTGTAATGGACTAAAAGTACCAGCTGACTGGGGAGGGAGAGGAGAATGCTGGGAGAGGTAATAAAAAGCCTGGGCTAGGCTAGGAACGCTCAATTTGGACCTCGGCCTGGATCTGCAAGCAAGTGACTCAGTGTTAGACCATGCTGTGGCCGAGTCACGGCTTGTGCTACAGGGAAAGAGTCATCATGTGTGTGTACAGGAGCATCCACTGTCAGCCACTCCTGGTCATCTAGCGGCATCCCGGAAGCCACTCTCGTCACATACATGCCAAATTCTGCTGGCAGCAGTGCAGCACAACACGAGATGGAGCGCCATCCCTAGAGCCAAGCTTTGCAGAGGCCTGCAGAATATTCACATCACTTCCTATCAAAGAAGGTCGTTAGGACAGGTGAATGGGCACTTGCCCACCCTCTATCAAGGGACACTGCATGCAGACAACATTGTCTTTCTCTTTGCCTAAACATGTAGAACCCCTTGCTACACTTACTCCCTGCCAAGCGACAGTGTTCATCCTGCTTCAAGACAACACAAGCACACCTCACATCACCCTGCTTGCCAGGATATCTCCAGTATGCCACCAAAGAGCTAGCTGAATACACAAAGCCTTTTTTTTCTCCTAAGGGACTACAACACATCCCCTCCACAAGGAATTAATGTTTTTGGTGCCATGAAGGCTCTACTTTCACAAAGGACTCCATTTATTAAGGGAGCAGATTCAAGCCTTAAAGGTTAAATTGCTTGCATTGAATTAAATACAGTATAATACCTTTTTCTGGACCAGTGGTGTTGAGGTACCGAAGGGGTGGTCTGACATAAAAAGGGTAATTTCCCTGCCCTTCTTCTGCCTGTACCCATAGATCTCAACCTATACAGAGTTTTGATCTTGTGTAAGTGTTCAGTATATACTGCAATCGATTACTGTTTCTTTTTGACAGTTTTTTTGCCATCAGTGTTATTTGTCATAGAAAACCTTCATCTAGTGACAAGTCCTGAATTCTAATGCTCTCAATACCTCAGTAAACAAAATACAACTGTTTCACTTGATTGTGTGCGTCTCTAAATGTCTTTGGTCACCACAAGAATGTCTGAACCCAGGGTGTCAGTGGTGTCAGAGGACTTGCAAGGTCAGGAAAACCGGTGAGGTATAAATCAGTGGTGGCTGGTGCTCAAAAATTTTGGGGGGGCGCAAATAAATAGAAAAATTCTGAAAAAAAAACCCCATCAATTGCAGCCTCACTGTGCCCATCAAACGCAGCCACTGTACCAAACGAAGCCACTGTGCTATAAAACGCAGCCACTGTGCCCATCAAACGCCGCCACTGTGCCCTCAAACGCAGCCACTGTGCCATCAAACGCAGCCACTGTGCCATCAAACGCAGCCACTGTGTCCATCAAACGCAGCCACTGTGCCATAGATTCTTGCAATGCATGAATCTATCTATGGTGATTAGAGCTGTGACAGGAGAGGGGGGGCGGCGCTCCTGCACCCTTTATGGACGCACCGCCACTGGTACAAATCCTTTAAGCCGCCCTCACAGGGGTAGCGCTACACTTCTAAGCGATCAGTATTTACAGCACAAATCTTCCTTACACGCAAGGAACTCCATAATAGTTGGCTCAGAGTCATATCAGCTGTAGTGTTGAGCGAACCCGAACTGTAAAGTTCGGGTCCGTACCGAACTTTAGCTTTTTCCCGAACCCGAACCCGGACTTTGCCCAAAAGTCCAGGTTCGGGTTCGGGTTCGGCAATCTAATAACACATTTAGAAATGCTTCAGGGGCCAGCCAATCACCTTTTGATTAGTTGGTGTGCCCTTAGAGGCCATCATAGCCATGCCTACTAATGGCATGGCTGTGATTGGTCAGTGCAACATGTGACCCAGCTTCTATATAAGCTAGAGGCACACAGCACACATGTCACTCTGCTTCAGAATAGATAGGGAGAGGATCTAGTCTGCTGCTGCTGCTTTTAGGGAGAGATAGAAAGATAGATGAGGTAGTCCTGATTCTACAATCTGAGGGAAAAGATAGAGAGATAGTGTAGTGTAGGGCCAGGTTCCTGTGTTGGTGCTTTCAGGGAGAGAGAATATTATATAGGAGTCCAGATTCAGAGATTAAAATCAGCGATCTGCATAGGTCTACCTATTTGTGTTGCAGTGCAGTCTTTTTACACTGCCATGAGCCCAGTGTCAGAGAAAATCTAACTTTTAGGGGGAAAAAAAAAGGCACTTTATTGTTCTCTTTTCCAAAAGACCCATAGGGCAAAAAAATAAAAAAATAAAAAAGCATTTTATTTTGCTCGTGCAAAAAAAGACCCGTTTAGGGCAAAAAAAAAAAAAAAGTTTGCACTTTAATGTACGCTTGCAAAAAACGCAGTTTAGGGGCACAAAAAAAAAGTTTGCAGTGTGTTATACATATTTTGAGGTGTGTGAAATAAACAATTTCTATATAGTTTTCTCCTACTGTGCTATACTAAAAAAACAACATTTTTTTTGAATAGCATTTTCTGCAGTTCTGTAGCTGTGCGATTCAGCGGTTACGTACTGTGGGTGTGTTCTGCTCTTCCAAAAAACGCCGTTTAGTGGCACAAAAAAAGTTTGCAGTGTGTTATACATATTTTGAGGTGTGTGAAATAAACAATTTCTTTAGAGTTTTCTCCTACGTTGCTATACTAAAAAAACAAAAAAATTTTTGAATACCTTTTTCTGCAGTTCTGTAGCTGTGCGATTCAGCGGTTACGTACTGTGGGTGTGTTCTGCTCTTCCAAAAAACGCCGTTTAGGGGCACAAAAAAGTTTGCAGTGTGTTATACATATTTTGAGGTGTGTGAAATAAACAATTTCTATATAGTTTTCTCCTACTGTGCTATACTAAAAAAACAAAATTTTTTTTGAATAGCATTTTCTGCAGTTCTGTAGCTGTGCGATTCAGCGGTTACGTACTGTGGGTGTGTTCTGCTCTTCCAAAAAACGCCGTTTAGGGGCACAAAAAAAAGTTTGCAGTGTGTTATACATATTTTGAGGTGTGTGAAATAAACAATTTCTATATAGTTTTCTCCTACTGTGCTATACTAAAAAAAAAAAAAATTTTTTTGAATAGCATTTTCTGCAGTTCTGTAGCTCTGCGATTCAGTGGTTACGTACTTTGGTTGTGTTCTGCGCTTCCAAAAACACCCATTTAGGGCAAGATCCTAAATTTTGAAAATATGAGGAGAAGGTCAAAGGGACGTGGTGGCCCCAGTCGTGGTGCTGCTGGTGGAGCTCCTGTTGCAGGGAGAGGACGTGGTGGATCTGTGCCAGATACACGCACAAGTGAAACACCTTCCTCAGGTGCGAGTAGGCGACCGAGCCTGCGGCGGTATTTTGTCGCGCCTAATGAGGCTGTACGAATGTTTAGGCCAGGACAAGTACAGGCGATAGTAGATTGGGTTGCTGACAGTGCCTCGGGTTCCTTCACATTGTCTCCCACCCACTCTTCTGATGAAAGAACAGAGTTGGCACCTGAAACCCATGTCCATCAGTCTTTCACCTCACCCCCTTGCAAATCAGCCAAGCAGTCTGAGCCCCAAATCATGCAGCAGTCTCTTCTGCTTTTCGATGACTCTGTTAGCAGGGTTTCCCAGGGCCATCCACCTAGCCCTGCCCCAGAAGTGGAAGAGATTGAGTGCACCGATGCCCAACCACTTATGTTTCATGATGAGTACATGGGAGGACCATCGCAGTACGTCTCGGATGATGACGAAACACAGGTGCCAACTGCTGCTGCTTTCGCAATTGTGCAGACAGACAAGGAGGGCAGGGGTGAAGACTGGGTGGAAGATGATGTGGAGGACGATGAGGTCCTCGACCCCACATGGAATCAACGTTATGCAGGTGACCAGTGTAGTTTGGAGGAAGAGGCGGTGGTCGCACAGAGCCACCAGCACAGCAGAAGAGGGATCAGGGTGCAAAAGCGGAGCGTCTGTCAGCTAGACAGTATGTCTGCTACTGCCCAACGCAGCAAGGGACCGAGCACACCAAAGCCAGGTCCAAGGAGTTCCCCAGCGTGGCAGTTCTTCACACAATGTGCTGATGACAAGACACGAGTGGTTTGCACGCTGTGCAATCAGAGCCTGAAGCAAGGCATAAACGTTATCAACCTGAGCACAACCTGCATGACCAGGCATCTAAGTGCAAAGCACGAGCTGCAGTGGAGTAGACACCTCAAAAACCAAGAAAGGTCTCTGGCTCCTCCTGCTTCCTCTTCTGCTGCAGTCTCAGCCTCTTCATCCACCTCTGTAGTGACGGTGGCACCTGCCACCCCGCAAACAGAGGATCTGCCAGCAACACTACCACCTGGGTCACCAACCATCTCCACAATGTCCCATGGAAGCGTTCAGCTCTCTATCTCCCAAACATTGGAGCGGAAGAGGAAGTACCCCCCTAGCCACCCGCGATCTCTGGCCCTGAATGCCAGCATTTCAAAACTCCTGGCCTTTGAAATGCTGTCATTCCGTCTGGTGGAGACACAGAGTTTTAAAAGCCTGATGGCATTGGCTGTCCCACAGTACGTCGTGCCCAGCTGCCACTATTTTTCCAGGCGAGCCATCCCTTCCCTGCACAACCAAGTGGGGGACAAAATCAGGTGTGCACTGCGCAACGCCATCTGTGGCAAGGTCCACCTAACTACGGATGCGTGGACCAGTAAGCATGGTCAGGGACGTTATATCTCCCTAACAGCACACTGGGTAAATGCAGTGGCGGCTGGGCCTGAGGCAGATAGCAGTTTGGCGCATGTCCTTCCACCACCGAGGATTGCAAGGCACTTCAGTTTGCCTCCTGTTGCTAACTCCTCCTACTCCGCTTCCTCATCCTCTACCGCCTCCTCATCCGGTCAGCGTAACACCTTCACCACCAACTTCAGCACAGCCAGGGGTAAACGACAGCAGGCAGTTTTAAAACTTTCCTGTTTGGGGGAAAAACCCCACACCGCGCAGGAGTTGTGGAGGGACATGGAACAACAGACCAATGAGTGGTTGCTGTCAGTGAGCCTCAAGCCCGGCCTGGTGGTGTGCGATAATGGGCGAAATCTCGTAGCAGCTCTGGGCCTAGCCGGTTTGACGCACATCCCTTGCCTGGCGCATGTGCTGAACTTGGTGGTCCAGAGGTTCCTTAAAAATTACCCCAATATGCCAGAGCTGCTGCAGAAAGTGCGGGCTGTGTGTGCGCACTTTCGGCGTTCTCACCCTGCTGCTGCTCGCCTGTCAGCGCTGCAGCGTAACTTCGGCCTTCCCGCTCACCGCCTCATATGTGACGTGCCCACAAGGTGGAACTCCACCTTGCACATGCTGGCCAGACTGTGCGAGCAGCAGCAGGCGATAGTGGAGTTTCAGCTGCAGCAATCACGCGTGAGTCGCTCTGCGGAACAGCACCACTTCACCACCAATAACTGGGCCTCCATGCGAGACCTGTGTGCCTTGTTGCGCTGTTTCGAGTACTCCACCAACATGTCCAGTGCCAATGACGCCGTTCTTAGCGTTACTATCCCAGTTCTATGCCTCCTTGAAAAAACGCTTCGGGCGATGATGGAAGAGGATGTGGCACAGGAGGATGAGGAGGAGGAGAAGGAAGCGGGATCATTTCAAAGGCTTTCAGGGCAGTCTTTCACAAGTGGCTACGAGGGTGGGTTCCTGCACCAACAAACGCCAGGTACACAATTGTCCGGCAGAAAGGGCACAGTTCTGGAGGATGTCGAGGTGGAGGAGGAGGAGATGGAGGAGGAGGAGGAGGAGGAGGAGCCATTTTCACAGCAGGGTGGCACCCAGACCAGCTCGTGGCCATCACTGGTGCGTGGCTGGGGGGATACAGAGGACACAGACGATACACCTCCCACAGAGGACAGCTTTTCTTTGCCTCTGGGCAGCCTGGCAGCCTGGCACACATGAGCGATTACATGCTGCAGTGTTTCCGCAATGACCGCCGAGTTGCCCACATTTTAACTGGTGCTGATTACTGGGTGGCCACCCTGCTGGATCCCCGTTACAAGGACAACGTACCGTCCTTAATTCCCTCACTGGAGCGGGATCGTAAGATGCGCGAGTACAAGCGCACGCTGGTAGACGCGCTGCTGGTGGCATTCCCACCTGACAGCGGGCGTACGGTGGAAGCACAAGGCGAAGGCAGAGGAGGAGGAAGAGGTCGCCAACGCAGCCGGGGCACCGGCAGCACCTCAGAAGGCAGGGTTAGCATGGCTGAAATGTGGAAAAGCTTTGTCAGCACGCCACAACAACCAGCACCACCAGCTGAGATGGAACGTCTTAGCAGGAGGCAGCATTTCACCAACATGGTTGAGCAGTATGTGTCCACAGGCCTACACGTACTGGATGACGGGTCTGCCCCCTTTAACTTCTGGGTCTCCAAATTGGGCACATGGCCTGAGCTTGCCCTTTATGCCTTGGAGGTGCTGGCCTGCCCTGCAGCCAGTGTATTATCTGAACGTGTATTTAGCACGGCAGGGGGCGTTATCACAGACAAGCGCAGCCGCCTGTCCAGAGCCAATGTGGACAAGCTCACGTTCATTAAAATGAACCAGGCATGGATCCCACAGGACTTGTCCGTACCTTGTACAGAATAGACATGTATACCGGTGTTGTGACAAAAACTGTCCGGCCATCGGATTGTGTCCGGCCCATACTGCGAAGGCGCAGCGCTTGCGCAGTACAGAGGACAAGGAGATTCACAAAATCTCCGAAGATGAACGGCGCCTGCGCTGTGAGTGCAGGTTCAAGCCCCACCATCCAAGTGGACATACGGTAGCACATAGTAACAGGGCTCGGTTCGATCGCCACGCTTCGGGCACAGCCTCACTTGGCTCGGCTTGAACCACGGATGGTGTGGCCTTCACCTGAACTCACCACGCAGGCGCCGTTCGTCTTGGGAGATTTTAGAAATCCCCTTGTCCTACATACTGAGCAAGCGCAGTACAGGGTGGACACTATTTGACGGGGGACAGAATTCGACACATCACCGGCATTACACAGCCATTGTTGTATTTTTGAATCAGTGTTGGCTACCTCGTCCTCCTCCACCGCCGCTTCCACCTACACAGCCACATCCACCGCCACCTCAACATCCTACTCCATATGGACCTCGTCCTCCTAGGTCAAGATTATTATTTTTTATTTTTATTTTTTTATGTTATTTTAAGTTATTTCCCTATCCACATTTGTTTGCAGAGCACTTGCCATGCTCTTAACAACATTTTGCTGCCATTTGCAGCCCTCTAGCCCTTTCCATTACCTTTTTAGAGCCTTTTTAGTCCTTAGAAGTCCGGGTCCCCATTGACTTCAATGGGGTTCGGGTTCGGGTCCGGGTTCGGGTTCGGGTTAAAGTTTGGTCCCGAACCCGTCGAACCTGAACATCCAGGTGTCCGCTCAACTCTAATCAGCTGCAATTATTATTTTATGGACAAGACAAGCTGCGTCTGAGGACTGTATATGGATGCTTTCAAGATCAGCAGTGGTGCAGGCTGGACCCAGCCCATAGCGTAGAGTTCCTTTTACCTTGCACTGTTCAAGATTAGACTCTTGGTGTAAATTGCAGGACTTTACCACATGCAAGAAAATCGTGGTCACCTCATGCATACAACTTACAGACACATACAGGACTAATCCATCTTTGTGTTAGTTTTACAGCATCTGGACATGTATGTACTTCACTAATACGCACAGCTATTTCATGGCTACATATTGCATGGCAGTTTCTGGATTTTTGGATTTATATACATGTAGCGGGGTCTCTAAATTTAGGTGGGACACCCAGGTGTGTAAGTATGGGATTAGTGGACCACTTGTGTTCGTGGAGGCTTGGATGGTGTAATAATCTCTTTGGCCTATAGGTGGCGGGGTACCTGGAGGCTCAAGGTAGATTTGCCATTACAGTGCTACCCTTTTTGTCCCTTTCCGAAGATAGTACGGCGAGGGCGGGGAACCTGCCGTGGTGTCGATGGGAGGAGATAAAAGGGGGAGACGCCCTAACCACAAGGTCTTCAGGAGGATCTTCTTCACGCGCCCAGGCACCTTAGGCCTGGGTGCGGGCGGTTCTGGATTCCGGCCCAGGCGCCCTAGGCTTAACCGGAATGGAGTTGGAGTCCATCCCAGGCACCTTCAGCCTGGGGTGAGGTACTAAACTAGGAGGCCTGGGGTCCAGTGACTTTGACTGGATCCCGCGAGGGTGGAGACGTCCGAGGGTCCCTGAGGTGGATGGGGCCCATGTCTGAGGTGAGGAGGCCAGGGAGATTACCCGTCCGGAGAGTCTGGAGCAGCATCAACCCAGTGACGGATGGGCCTCTGGTAACTCCCTTGGAGGGACATCTTCCCCTGACAGGGGCCGCAGCGCAGCGAAGGTACTCCTATCTATGTTCTCTTGAGTCGCTGGTAGAGACTCTCAGATTCTAAGTCCTTTCTAGCTAAATGCTATAGTAACCGCTGGCGAGATCGCAGTGGCTTAGCTAATAACCAGGATAGTGCCTCGACCTGCTCATTCCCCGTATCAAAATGTTATCAAGTCGCAACCAGTTGGCTACTGAAGCACTGTTTATTGTGAGATGTACAATAAAGCAAGAGTTGGACGGTGATCGGTGTGTGGAACTCTGGTTAATGGGAGCAGAGGGAAGTGTTGACACAGCAGGACTGTATTCTAGACAAAAGCACATAGGCCCGAGGAAATATCTGGTGCTGGCCTTCACCTCACCCACAGTTATGGGGAGGACATGGGCCGTAGCGCATCTCACCCTGTCGTGTGACATACCCCTAGACAAAGGAGATGGGGTGAGGCCGCTACACGTGGGGGCTCGTGAGTCCGGGATGATATGTGTTTTAACTTTGGAAGAAAGAATGGCTGTGTCTGGACTTTGCTGCCCGGAGGAGTTCCGAGCAGGTCGGCCATGTGATTGGCCAAAGTGCATCCCTGCTCAAAGTCGTGGAAATGACCCTAGGACGGGAAAGGCCCATGCAGAGGAGCGAGAAGAGGGAGGAGTCCAGCTGTGTGAAGTACTACATGTGGGGGCTTTTATTGCACTGCGCCACGAGGCACCCCATGACTGTACAGTTCGTAGGCGGAGCTTGAAGGAAGCCCGCGAAAACGTGCAAGTCATGGGAGGAGTCTGGCCATGTGGAGGAACTCACGTGGAGACTTTGGCGCGTGGTCAGTGCGTGATGGAGCAGCAGATAGTCGGGATGGCCTCAAGCTCCCCGTGGATTCCGGTTCCCTACCCCACGAAGATGACTACGTTCGCTGCTCCCCTTACAGACACGGGGATAAGACTCAGGCCCTGAGGGCAGTTGGCTTTGTACTCATGCAGAGACACGGAGGCCCTCTGCGTGATCTGTCCCGGATGCTCGGGACTGGTGGTCCACCTGAAGTCATTCGGGCGTTGCGAGGCATGCAAAGAGTTCTTGTTCGAGGTGGAGCCATCCACAGTAAGGCCCCGGGCCCTTCGCCTCAACAGCCTCACAGGTACCGCTACTCTGGAAGGAAAGATCCAGGCCTTTGCGGAGGTTCCCGTACGCACTGACCAGGGCGATGTGACTGCCCAATCAGAGACTGAGAGAGAAAAATCAGAGGATGCTGCTTCGGTCACCACAGATTCTTTGCTCCCACCCCTGAAGAGGAAAGTTGGCCTGGTGCAGGCCTCCTGTGGTCGTGGTCGAGCTTCACCCCATCGCTTGCCTGGTCTGGATGGATCCGGTTGGAAGAGTCCTGGACATCCCAGTTCTACAAAAGGTCAAGGTGAGCCAGGGGCTGGGACTGTGGTGGTGGTTGGAGGTGTCGGGGGTCCACAGCCGGTGGAGCCCGCAAGGGAGGGTAGTACCACGTCTACCAGAGACTACCTTCCCACCGAGATGTATGACACTTCCGACCTAGAGTCGCTGTCAGATTGTGGAGATGACAGGGAGATTGATGAACTGTTTCACCGGAAGGGTTGGGACAAACGCCCATTGCCTGTGTTACGTGTACCGCAGGATTCCCCTATGTCAATAGGAGACAGTACGCCCTGGGTACAAGCCCCGGAGTCTACGAGGAAGTCTAGTCCTCAGAGTGCCTTCCCACAATCTACAACATCGCCCGTCTTGGTGGCGGGGATGCAGCGAGCCTCAGTACGAGCACCTAGAGAAAAGCCATCAGAGGTAGTGAAAGTACCTCGGCACCCGGAGGCCATCGTTCAGCCCGGAGAAGGTTAGCGGGAAGCCATGTCTCCTTTGGCCAGATTGCAACGACTTTTCTCACAGAGAGTCGCCTGTGAGTATGGGTGGGAATATCCCTACTTGCCTCGGGACTTACTTTTTGAAGTTGAGGTCATACGCCAGAGATGGTATGACGAATTTGTTTGGGAAAAGCTCAAAGTACCCCATGCACGAAGATATTTGTCCTGTTGGCCATCCGTGTCGAAAAAGTTTCGGGACTGCAGAGCAGACTGGATGTGGGGCCGCCATATCCACGCAGACAAGGTGCGCATCTGCAGGAAGGATGGAGAGGATGCTGACTATTCAATTAAGGTTTTTGATAAGCATCTGAAGCCCTTGTTCTTGCCTGACCCGAAGTTCTATTTGTGAGAAGAGACTCACTTGTTGTTTCCTTTCCTACAATCTTCCAGAGGTGTTCTTGCCGGAGCATCCGAACTGTGCCCTAGTTTTTTATTTGGGCTTTTGTTTTCTACTCTTCAGGAGGAATGAGAGTAGTTTTTGTTTGTTCTCTCTTCCTCACAGCTCGAAGACAGACTTTGGGGGTAGAGTTAGTGTAGGGACGCAGGAAGAATGAAGATTGCACCAAGTGTCATTACCGCGGCGCTGTCACCAGGTGGCAGTGTTGTGCAACAGCTGTTTTTTTTTTTTTAAACGCGCATCACTTTACTCATTGGAGCGAGTGGGTCCATTGGTTGATGGACCCATTCATTCCAAAATAACACTGAATGTCAGGATGTGATTTTATTTTGTGTGCTGTGTTTTTTTTCTTCCCTTCTGCAGGAGATTCGTCTGTCAAGACTGCTGAGTATGGGGTGGTTCTTAGACAGTGAAGGGAGGGATTGTATATGTGTACATGATAGATGTTTTTAGGGAAAAGTTTTATTGTTTTATATTCCCTTTCCCCTTTGAGCAGGTCTTGGTATGGTTGAGGTTCAAAAATTTAGGGATAGCCTCTGGGGCTAAGCTTGTGTCATCACTCCATGGGAGACATGGGTTTGCACCAGACGCTGGGGACCAGCGTCAAATCACAGGGGGGAGTATGTAGCGGGGTCTCTAAATTTAGGGGGGACACCCAGGTGTGTAAGTATGGGAATAGTGGACCACTTGTGTTCGTGGAGGATTGGATGGTGTAATAATCTCTTTGGCCTCTGGGTGGCGGGGTACCTGGAGGCTCAAGGTAGATTTGCCATTACAGTGCTACCCTTTTTGTCCCTTTCCGGAGATGGTACGGCGAGGGCGGGGAACCTGCCGTGGTGTCGATGGGAGGAGATAAAAGGGGGAGACGCCCTTACCACGAGGTCTTCAGGAGGATCTTCTTCACGCGCCCAGGCACCTTAGGCCTGGGTGCGGGCGGTTCTGGATTCCGGCCCAGGCGCCCTAGGCCTGACCGGAATGGAGTTGGAGTCCATCCCAGGCACCTTCAGCCTGGGGTGAGGTACTAAACTAGGAGGCCTGGGGTCCAGTGACTTCGACTGGATCCCGCGAGGGTGGAGACGTCCGAGGGTCCCTGAGGTGGATGGGGCCCATGTCTGAGGTGAGGAGGCCGGGGAGGTTACCCGTCCGGAGAGTCTGGAGCAGCATCAACCCAGTGACGGATGGGCCTCTGGTAACTCCCTTGGAGGGACATCTTCCCCTGACAGGGGCCGCAGCGCAGCGAAGGTACTCCTATCTATGTTCTCTTGAGTCGCTGGTAGAGACTCTCAGATTCTAAGTCCTTTCTAGCTAAATGCTATAGTAACCGCTGGCGAGATCGCAGTGGTTTAGCTAATAACCAGGATAGTGCCTCGACCTGCTTATTCCCCGTATCAAAATGTTATCAAGTCGCAACCAGTTGGCTACTGAAGCACTGTTTATTGTGAGATGTACAATAAAGCAAGAGTTGGACGGTGATCGGTGTGTGGAACTCTGGTTAATGGGAGCAGAGGGAAAAGTTGACACAGCAGGACTGTATTCTAGACAAAAGCACATAGGCCCGAGGAAATATCTGGTGCTGACCTTCACCTCACCCATAGTTATGGGGAGGACATGGGCCGTAGCGCATCTCACCCTGTCGTGTGACATACCCCTAGACAAAGGAGATGGGGTGAGGCCGCTACATACATATTCAGGTCTAGTGACAGTAGTTATGGCGCTAGACTGCGAGGATAGTTTGGCACTGTGATCTACTGCTTTGCCAGCCCATAGTGGCTATATTTCAGGCAGAGTCCTATTAGGTCTCACTGCTAGGTCTAATTCCGGGAGGGGAGGGGAGGGTAGGGATTAGGTGTTTTCAGGGGGTTCCTGGGGGAAGGAGGGATCCCTTGGTGGATCCCTGGGTGGTTGTCTAGACAGACATTGGTATGTGTAATGTGGAGTATACTTTTAAATTTTCTATACGAATAAACATTTTGAAACCATCAATAGGTGTCATATTCTTTTCCTTTTTGTGTATTTTTCTAGTTAAGTAAATGTGGAGACACCTACCCTTATACTGGTAATTAGAGTTTTGGTGCTGCCTATCTTTTATTATTATTGGCAACTCTCAGGTCTAATGCCCCGTACACACGGTCGGGATTTCCGAAGGGAAAAAGTCAGTCGGGAATCCCAATGGGAAAAAAAGAGAACCAGATCTTTTGCCGGCCGTTTTTGGCTGTTTTCCTGTTGGAAAAAGTCAGATGGAGCATACACACGGTCGGGATTCCCGACCAAAAGCTCTCATCTGACTTTTTCCAACAGGAAAACCGATCATGTGTACGGGGCATAAAACAGTTTTTCTCCTGAACTTGTACAGTACTTTACCACAATGAAACTGTTGCCCAATGCTGGTGATGCATGTAATGTTATAATTGTTTGCCAATCTCTTTTGCTGGAGAAGGAACCATACCTTTCAAGAAGTGATTTTTTATTTTATTTAAAAGGGTAGTTGAGCAATAAGGGATTATTTGACCAAGTCAGTCTTATATTGCAACGTAAATGCTCTTTTTCAGTTAAAATATTTCGAAATCCAGTGGCGGCTGGTGTTTTTTGTTGTTGGGGGGGACAGCAAACAACATGTGCACTGTACCACATCTTATGAAATAAATGGACATCAACAGATGGGCTTTCACACTGGAGCGGTGCGCTGGCAGGATGTCATAAAAAGTCCTGCCAGCAGCTTCTTTGGAGCGCATTAGGAACGGTGAACTCACCGCTCCTAATGCACTCCTGCCCATTGAAATCAATGGGCAGCGCCGCCGTACCGCTGGCAATACGTCGCTGTAACGGTGCATTGCGGGCGGGTTTAACCCTTTCTCGGTCGCTAGTGGGGGGTTAAAAGTTCCCCGCTAGCGGCCAAAATGCGCCGCAAATCCGACTGTAAAATAGTGGCGTTTTACCGCTATTTTACCGCTAACGCTATGGGCGGTACAGTGTGAAAGGGGTCTTAATTATTTACAGTATCTCACAAAAGTGAGTACACCCCTCACATTTTTGTAAAATATATTATATCTTTTCATGTGAAAACACTGAAGAAATTACACTTTGCTACAATGTAAAGTAGTGAGTGTACAGCTTATATAACAGTGTAAATTTGCTGTCCCCTCAAATTAATTCAACACACAGTCATTAATGTCTAAACCGCTGGCAACAAAACCTAAGTGAAAATGTCCAAATTGGGCCCAAAGTGTCAATATTTTGCGTGGCCACCATTATTTTCCAGCACTGCCTTAACCCTCTTGGGCATGGAGTTCATCAGAGCTTCACAGGTTGCCACTAGAGTCCTCTTCCACTCCTCCATGACGACATCACGGAGCAGGTGGATGTTAGAGACCTTGCGCTCCTTGACTTTCCATTTGAGGATGCCCCACAAATGCTCAATAGGGTTTAGGTCTGGAGACATGCTTGGCCAGTCCATCACCTTTATGCTCAGCTACTTTAGCAAGGCAGTGGTTGTCTTGGAGGTGTGTTTGGGGTCCTTATCATGTTGGAATACTGCCCTGCAGCCCAGTCTCCGAAGGGAGGGGATCATGCTCTCCTTCATTATGTCACAGTACATGTTGGCATTCATGGTTCCCTCAATGACCTGTAGCTCCCCAGTGCCAGCAGCACTCATGCAGCCCCAGACCATGACACTCCCACCACCATGCTTGACTGTAGGCAAGAAACACTTGTCTTTGTACTCCTCACCTGGTTGCCGCCACACACACTTGACACCATCTGAACCAAATAGATTTATCTTGGTCTCATTAGACCACAGGACATGGTTCCAGTAATCCATGTCCTTAGTCTGCTTGTCTTCAGTAAACTGTTTCTTTTTTTCTTGTGCATCATTTTTAGAAGAGGCTTCCTTCTGGGATGACAGCCATGCAGACCAATTTGACCAATTTGATGCAGTGTGCGGCGTATGGTCTGAGCACTGACAGGCTGACCCCCCACCCCTCCAACCTCTGCAGCAATGCTGGCAGCACTCATACGTCTATTTCCCAAAGACAACCTCTGGATATGATGCTGAGCATGTGCTTTGGTCAACCATGGCGAGGTCTGTTCAGAGTGGAACCTGTCCTGTTAAACTGCTGTATGGTCTTGGCCACCATGCTGCAGCTCAGTTTCAGGGTCTTGGCAATCTTCTTATAGCCTAGGCCATCTTTATTTAGAGCAACAATTCTTTTTTTAAGATTCTCAGAGAGTTCTTTGCTATAAGGTGCCATGTGGAACTTCCAGTGACCAGTATGAGAGAGTGAAAGCGATAACACCAAATTTAACACATCTGCTCCCCATTCACACCTGAGACCTTGTTACATGACATCGGGGATGGAAAATGGCTAATTGGGCCCAATTTGGACATTTTCACTTATGGGGTGTACTCACTTTTGTTGCCAGCAGTTTAGACATTAATGGCTGTGTGTTGAGTTACTTTGAGGGGACAGCAAATTTACACTGTTATACAAACTGTACACTCATTACTTTACATTGTAGCAAAGTGTCATTTCTTCAGTGTTGTCACATGAAAAGATATAATAAAATATTTACAAAACTGTGAGGGGTGTACTCACTTTTGTGAGGTACTGTATTTACTAGTAATGATGGGGATCAGCAATTTATAGCGGGATTGCAATATTGTGGCGGACAGTCGGGACACTAACTGACACTTTTTGGGAACCAGTGACGCTAATTCAGTAATCAGTGCTAAAAAATATGCACTGTCACTGTACTAATGACATTGGCAGAGAAGGGGTTAACATCAGGGGTGATCTAAGGGTTAAATGTGTTCCTCTCTAGTGCTTTACTAAACTGTGGGAGGTGCTTGTACTAGGGGAAGGCAGAGATCCATGTTCCCGCTGCAAATAATCACAGCAGGAGCGTGCCTCCAACCCAGAAGTGGTGGGTACCTGATCCAGTGCAAGAGAGCCGCCTTTCCACTGTATATACACAGTATACGGTCGTCAAGCGGCTACTATAGAAGTTTTGGAATTTTTTATTTTTCCAGAAATTTTAATTACTTAGGTGGATGGAACATCTGTCTGATGTTGCATCTGCCCTCCGCCATCTCTAAGGGTGAGAACTGAGCGATGAAACAGTGCTGATCATTCAGTTCTCAGAGCTCCGTGAACAGAGACCCAGAGTCACCGGCCCTCTGTTCTCCCCCCCCCCCCACCGCTCAATGGAGCGCAGGGCTGTGGAGGGGGCGGGAGTAGCTGACTCAGGCTCTCAGCCGCTCATTCAGAGGCTGAGCCAGGTGCTGGTCTTAGGTGGATCCCGACAATATGGTGATCTTTTCCGCACCTGGACCGCCTCTGTGACGACAGCTGACAGCGGGCATCAGCCTGCTGTTGGCTGAAAATGGGTCACAGGAGTGCAGAACGAACTGCAGTTCTGTTATCCACAGAAGTACAGCCAAACAGTTGTACTTCTCCTTTAAAGATCACAATAAAGAATCCAAAGTTGGCTTTCAGTCAGCTTTTAACAGCTTTAAAATATCCGCTTGGTATCACACTAAAGGACTGGGAGGCTGACCCGATTTTGAAAGATTTTTATTGTCTGTGTCCCAGTTGGGGAGATTCATTCTCTGTTTGTCCTGGTGACAATTGTTGCCAAAACGAAATAAGTACGAGCATAGGCACTGGTTTTCTGGTGCTGGGAATCCGGTTTACCTTACATCACCAGGCTGAGATGACAAAAACAAACATAAAGTCTAAAGACAAAGAACACGGATATTTGAACTTGAAGAGTGCTTTGAAAGCCTATGGCTACCTGGACTGGGCCTTTTTTTTTATAACACCCACAACATCAAGCAAGAACACAGAACCATAAAATAAAACAGAGAAGCAGAAGACACATGTAGCGGGTGTCAAATTTAGTGGGGTGTATCTGGGCCATAGATGGCCCAGATACATTGATTTTTAGGGATTTATGGACACTTTGGAGTGTGGGAGGTATGAATGGTGTCATGTTCCCTGCAGTCCCTAGGTGGCGCTGTTACCTGGGACCGGGGTTGAACTGCCATTCTAGAGCCGTGCCCTTTTTGTCCTCTCACGGCAGTAGTGCGGCGGGGCGGGGAACCTGCTGTGCCTGCTGGGAGAGGATATTAAAGCGGGCGGACATCTTGCGCACGAGGTCCATTCCCCAGGCACCTTCGGCCTGGGGGCTGCTGCGGTTCGTCTGTGCCCAGGCGCCCTCGGCCTGGGCGCGTGGAGTCGAGTTCCATCCCAGGCACCTTCAGCCTGGGGTGAGGTACTTTACCAGGAGGCCTGAGGCCCAGTACCTTTGACTGGGTCCCGCGAGGGCAAAGCATTCCTAAGGTGCCCCCGGTATTGGGTGCCTGAATCCAGGGTGTAAGGGACCAGAGACGTGACCTCCCCGAAGAGCCAGCGCAGCATTTGCTGGTGACGGTGGAGGCCTCTGGTGACCGTCCGGATGGATGTCTTCCTCTGACAGGGGTCATTTGTTCTAAAGGAGGTAATTCATGTTCTCATGGTCTGTGGCAGGGACCCATCTTCCTCAGGTCAGTGGAAGGCCTCAACCAAGGCCTGTGGCAGAGGCCTCAACGTTCACACAGGTCAGTGGCAGTGACCAAATTCACAGTAGGTGGCAGCGACTGCGCGCCAAGCCTGTTTGCACTAAACGGAACAGGAGAAACTCTATTCATTGTGTTGTGCCTGGACCTACTCTTTCCCACACCCTGTCTGTTCTTTTAAAAGTCAACCAGTCTACCTATTGATCAAAGCAATAAAACAGAGTTGGACTTTTTATGGTGTGGAACTCGTGTTACTGGAAGCTAAGTGTCCCTGTCAGTGACAGTGGCAATCATCCTCAACAGTGGAAGCTGAGGCTCCGGCCTAAAATGCAGACCCGAAGGTAAACGGTTTAGCTCATATCTCTGCATCCTACATCAGAGAGCCGAGCTGGTGGTGTGCATCTTTCCCCCTTCTCCCAGATACCCCTAGACGAGTAAAACCAGACATCCAGAGAGGGGAGAAGCTGGGGGAGGACCGCTACATGCATATTATTAGAAGAAGGATTATTTACAAGCCCAATAATACTCTGAGACAGAATCCTGTACATCCAAAACCCTCAACAGCCAAACACAAGCAAAGTAACATTGTATATGCAGCACTGTGTAATATGGAATGCAAGGACGAGTACATTGGGGAGACAAAACAACATCTAAAGTAACGGATTTCCCAACATAGGAGCGAAAACTTCTAGCGGTTTTCCTACAACTTAAAGAAAAAAGGAATTTTTTCAACGATAGTGAGGTGTACATTTTGGACAGGGAGGAAAACTGACTTCCAAGAGGCGTGAAAGAGATCATATTTGTCAAACTGGGACAACCATTCCTAAAATGGGTTGCTGTAAAAAGCTGTTATAATATCTCTGCCCCAGCATTTTGGTAACAGTTTACACCTTTAGCCATGTAAATTGAAGGATTCACATGTTGCAGACTTTCTGGCTGCACAGGAGTGGATAATTTCTTCCAGTCTGACCTCTTCTATATAACATTGTAAAAGAATGATACCAAATTCAAGTACTTATGCAGCTTGCATTTAAAAATACATTTAAAAGAAAAGTATGGGTTATTTTTTTTGCAGAAGCATACTTACCTAGGTGGATGCAGCATCAGTTTCGATGCTGCATCTGTCCCCCGCCGGCTCTAACACTGAGAACTGAGCGATCGAACACTGCCGATCACTCGGTTCTCAGGGCTCCCTGAGCAGAGAGCCGCTGACTGTCAGTCAGCGGCTATTTGCTCTGCCCCTCCTCGCTTAATGGAGCGCTGGGCTGGGGAGGGGTTTGGAGCGGCCATGCCAGGCTCTCAGCGACTGGCTGAGAGGCTGAGCTAGGTACCGGTCAAGGCATGTGGGTGGATCCTGACTTCATTGTCGCAATCTTGCCCAAGCCTGGACCGGCTCTGTGATGTCAGCCAACAGCGGGCTTCAGCCTGCTGTCTGCTGAAAATGGGTCACAGGACTCAGTGCAGAACGAACTGCACTCCTGTGATCCAAAGGAGAAGTACAGCTAAACAAGCTTTGGCTGTACTTCTCCTTTAATAATGTATTTATAAATTCATAGCTGCATTATGTATATGTATTTTATACTGTATCTGCCCGAGTTTAGCTTTAGAGATCAAGTCTACTCCAGATTGACCAGAAGCATCTTAATTCAGCTACTGAATCATAGGGATAAATAGTTCAAATTTGTTTCTGACACTCATTAACAGCATACTTGTTCTGGACTGTGAATAAAACATACTAAAATCAGAAACAGCCAGCGTCTGTAGGTGGCCTGCAATGGCAACCGCCATACTTATCTCTTGAAAAATTCATTTTAATACACATAATATGTCTGTTTTACATGCATTTCATACTCATTGTTTTGTAGAAAATAAATAAAAAACATAGAACACATACCAAAACACATGCAAATTGTCCCCACCTTCTCAAACATGTTAGGCCAGTTTCACACAGATCTGCTATGGTTTGGCCACAGTGCAGGTATGCCGTTGGTTTTCGTGCAGTTAACCTGTGTTTTCCCATAGACTTCTATTGGATCGGGTGGTTTTGGTGCGTTTTCTGAAAGAGCACCAAAAATCCCGCATGCAAGACTTTTGGTGCTCTTTCAGAAAATTCACCAAATCTAATAGAAGTCTATGGGAAAGTAACCCACACAAAAAACACTGGTATACCTGCTGCACTTCGGTTAAACCACAGTGGTAGAGTGTGAAACTGCCCTTAAATGCATGGGACAGCACTTAATTACTAAATAAAAATAATACAAACAACACACCATCATTTATTTTGGCTAATAATGGCCACAACATTTATTAAGGGGTTACCCAAAGATAAACAATAAATCCATACAGGAAAATCTTTAAATTAAAATTCCATAACCATAATTTATTACTTTATTAATATTATCACGTAGTCCATCCAGAACTGAACTGGATGACCAACCCCACCAGCTGAAGCAACTCAGGAACTGAATGGCTGAAGCACCCCAAACGCTGTGGCCTGCTCAATCATGTTTTGTAAACCTACGACAAAAATATCTATACCAACATCCGCGAGATGTACAGAGTCAAGACTGTACAGACCAGGAAGGAAACCCTCCAAATCTGTATGGCGGTAGGAAAAACCACCCTGCGACAGTACTAAATTGCGTATAGTTCTATTAACGCGTTTTCTAAACCTATCTAAATAATGCAGATTACTTTCAGCTGACCAAAGGAGTCTAGGTACCATTTCTGAAAATACTATAACCGTAAAAGGAAATTATAACTTGAAAGAAGATAGATCCCTTTTCATATCACAAATCAAATCCCGAGTCTTAATTCTGCCCAGGTCATTAGCCCCGGCATGAATGATAAGTACAAACGGCGAAGGCCATTGCCCTAGCAAGAAAATCAGATGATCCTTTAAATTTCTCCATCTCAAGCCCCTTACCCCACACCATAAAACATGAAAACGTCCTTCATCCAAACCAAGATTGGTTTCGCAATTCTTGATAGAAGTTCTCCTTTTGGCCCAAAAAATAAAGGAATGTCCTATTATCCAAATGACACTCTTGGAAACACCGAAGAAAAATCAAACAAACAATGACAAGGTCAGGACGAACATACAATTTAAACCTATCACTATCCCAACGCCCCAATTTTTTAACCCCATCATTAGAAAAACCAAGAAGACTAGCTTCAGTGGCTGCACCTATTCTGAAAGAATGTGAAGAGAAGTGAAAGCCAGAGAGGTTAAGTTTTTTAAGGCAAGAAGACAGGACAGATGAAAACTGAAATCTTGTTAATGGAGACAAGTTACTGTGAATAAAAAATGAACCTGAAAAGGAGGAAAGGAGGGTCGAACAGAGAGATGCCGAGTGACTCTAAAAACTGGACAAAAGTGCAGAACAGGAGCCCTGTAAAGAGTTATCCAACGACCCTTGCCCAATTGGTCCATTTTGGATCTACGAAGAAAAATTTTAATTGACTCTTCATCCACAGAGATATCCGAGAACACTAAAAAAGATGCAGAAACTTTATTCGGAGCTGTGAGTTCCCCTATTCTAAAAGCCTCAAAGAAAGCCATAACGAAAACTGCCGTGAACAGAGAAGTTTCAAATGAAGAAAAACAAACTAATTCTAAGGTATCCATCAGTTTAGACAATAATTAAGAGGAAATTGGTTGTCTACTGTCAACCGCTGGGACAGACTTTCTGAAACCTTTCATCACCTGTCTAACCGTAAAAAAGGAAGAAAGAGCAGGAAGACCAGAGATTTTAAGAAAGAACGAAACCCCAGCTAAAACTTTGGTCACCGATGCTGGACTAAGATTATCCTGAATTAGAGGACACAAAGCGTAAAGCTGAATAAGCAGTCACAGAATGAAAAGCAAACTTAGACTCTATGCAAAAATTACACCACTTAAACCAAGCTTGAGAATACTCTTCCCAAGTCTTAGGGGCGATGGAATTCCTCAGGTTTGCTTCAATTAGTCCTATATCAGGCCCCAGAGAAAACCTGGGCATGAGAATCCTTCTTGATCCGCCTCTGGAGCGAGCTCCCGAAACTTCCGGAACTTTGAACGAGATAATGAATCGGCAATCTCATTAGTAAATCCAGGGACATGCTTTGCTTTTAACCAAATGTTAAAGGTCATACATTGTAATATCAAAAAACGGAGCAATTTTATTACTAATTCAGATTTTGATGATAGCCCATTTATAGCGAAAAACACTCCTTTATTATCCGTGTGGAGAAGAACACGCTTATTCTCAAACCTGCTGTACCAAATGGTAATGGCGACCACCACAGGGAATAATTCTAATAGGACAAGGTTACGGATTGTAACGGCAATCCCAATACGCAAGGGGTTAACGCCGTTTAGGATATTCCCTTTCCAAACACACATCAGCTACCGACACTCCACAGTCAGGCGACCGAGACCCATAGGAATAATTCTCCCCCAATACAAGACAAACGCTCTGCAGTTAGGTTTCCAACTGGTCTGACACTTTATTGAGAAAAGAACAGGCTCTTATATACACTAAACGAATACTGTAGTCCAAATGAACAACTCCACCCATAACATCACACAATGGTCACATAATGAGCCCCCAATACACATTATTCTGACATCTCTTAGTAGACAACAGGTGAGTTCATTAGCTAATCCCTTTACAGCTTAAATGACTATGCATGACCTTTACGTTCCCCAGACTGTCTGTCTGCTAATTTAAAATACCCACAATTACAGAGTTAATTATCACAATTCACAATGAAAGGATCTTTAGCAGCTATCCGGGGCTCATTTACATTACACAGACATCCAGGTGGCTGAAATTTAACCCATCAGCATCTCTAAATAAACCTGTTGAGTTCAGAATCAAACAACCAGTAAATAGTCCTTTACAGATGTCCTGTTTAACCACTTCTCTACTGTGCACGAAAACCCCCTTCCTGCCCAAGCCATTTTTCAGCTTTCAGCGCTGTCACACTTTGAATGACAATTGCGCGGTCGTGCGACATGGCTCCCAAACGAAATTTGCGTCCTTTTTTTCCCACAAATAGAGCTTTCTTTTGGTGGTATTTGATCACCTCTGCGGTTTTTATTTTTTGCGCTATAAACAAAAGAAGAGCGTCCAGTTTGGAAAAAAAACACTATTTTTTACTTTTTGCTACAATAAATACCCATTTTTTTTTTTTAAATAAAATTTTCCTCAGTTTAGGCCAATACATATTCTTCTACATATTTTTGGTAAAAATAAAAAATAAAAAATCGCAATAAGCGCGTATTGATTGGTTTGCGCAAAAGTTATAGCGTCTACAAAATAGGGGATAGATTTATAGCATTTTTTTAAAAAAAATTTTTTATTAGTAATGGTGGCGATCTGCGATTTTTTATTGTGACTGCGATATTGCGGCGGACACATCGGACACTTTTGACACATTTTTGTGACCATTCACATTTATACAGCGATCCCTGCTATAAAAATGCATTGATTACTGTATAAATGTGATTGGCAGGGAAGGGGTTAACCACTAGGGGGGCGGGAAGGGGTTAAAATATGTTCCCTCAAAGTGTTCTTACTGTGGGGGGAGGGGACTGACTGGGGGAGGAGACCGATGGTTGTCCCTATGTACAAGGGACACACCATCGGTCCCCTCTCCCTCACAGGACGTGGATCTCTGTGTTTACACACAGAGATCCACTTTCCTGCTCGTTTCCTGGGCAATCACGGGTGCCCGGCGGCAATCGCGGCCGCCGGGCACGCGCACCGGGCCTTGTGAACGCGGCGGGCGCGCGCCTCCTAGCTCGTTTTAAAGGGAGGACGTCATATGACGTCCTCCCAGAACGAGAGTGTCCTCCGCCCGCCGTCTATTGACAGTGGGCGGGGGACAAGTGGTTAAAGCAATCCAAGACATATTCTCAATGTCCATTATTTCCTGGCTCATACTTTCTAAGAACTTCTGGGTTCCACGGGCCCTCCCATTACACGGATAATATCTGGTGATCTCCAAGACTCAGGCCAACTGTCTGCACACCAATGGCCGTCCAGGAAAGCACCAAAACCAACCGAACCTGATGCATCTGTAAATAACTGGATCTCCCAATCATTAACAAAATCATCCTGCCATACTGCACTGCCGTTAAAATTTATCAAGAATTGGTCCCAAACCCTCAAATCCTCTTTAATGGGACGTGTAATTGAAACATGTGAATAAGGATTTTTTAATCCCTCTAGTGGCCATGGCGAATCTCAGAGAAAAGACCCTGGCCACTGGAAATACTCTGGACGCAAATGCAAATAGTCCCAGTAAGGACTGAACATCACGCAAAATAACCCTTCTTCGGGACAAAAAGTTAGAAATGAGTAACTTCATCCTTAATATTTTTGATACTGGCAATCGGAATTCCATGGCAACAGAATAGATTGTAATGCCCAGGAATTTGATCACTGTCACTGGGCCCATTGTTTTTTCAAGTGCTATAGGAATACCAAATGACTTACAGATGTTGAAAAAACAATCTAGCATATCTGAACAAACTTGAACTCCTGCTGGGCCAATAAATAAAAAATCATCTAAATAATGTATGGCGCCACCCTGAGGGGAATTTTGTAACAAGACCCACTGTACAAATGTCAAAAAGGCCTAAAAATAACTGAAAGACTTGGAAAACCCCATGGGCAAGCACTTATCAAAGTAGAATTGATCCTCAAAAGAGAAACCAAGGGTATTAAAACCCATTGGGTTGACAGGTAAAAGGCGAAATGCTGACTTTATATCCGCCTTCGCCATGAATGCTGCTTTGCCAAAACGTTTTAACAAACACAAAGCTTCTTCAAAAAAAGAATATGACACGGATGACTCAAAATCTGATATCTCATCATTTAACGAATTACCATGAGGGAAGGATAAATGATGAATCAAACAAAAAGAGCCCTGTTCTTTTTTAGGGACCAGGCCTAATGGGGATAAATGAAAATTTACAAAGGGGGTGTCAGGTTACCTTTCTGTGGCCGAGATGCTGAGAGCGGCTCCCCTTGCGGCTGAGCGCAGTATACCCCTGAAGTTGGCACAGCGGGTATAGTGCTCAAAGAAGCACGGGTTGCCAGCAGGGTGTGCAGGACTTGAGCAGATGATCACTTGCAGGCAAGTTGAGGAGGTGCAGGAAGCAGTCCTTAAGGAGTGTGGACAGAATACAGGGAGTAGGGCATCCAGTGAAGTCAGCAAAGGCCTGGCTGAGGATCCAACACTTGTGATCATACACGGGTAGGTAGACTGGTGTTGGAAGTAGCAAAGTCTCTAAGGCCGGCCAGGGTCACACACAAATAGCAGAGGTATTCAGATAGAAACAAGTCCTTTAAACAGGCTAAGGTCATACACAGACAAGCAGGCAGGTTAGGCAGAAGAGTTGTCCTTAGGATAAGTCGAGGGTCATACACAGGCAAGCAGGCTGATTAGGCAGTAGAGTAGTCCTTAGGGTAAGCCGGTCAGAGCCAGGAGAAGATCAGGGTAAGCCAAGGAACAATCCGGGTCACAGCAAGACAACAGGAAACAGCAAGCAGGTTCAGGAACTCAGGGAGAGCTGAAGACAATCCAGCAATTCGGGTCAGACAGAGGCAGCCTTATATAGGCCAGCAGGGGGAACCATCTGTCACATGATGCGCCTATGGTGCCCATTTCATTTACTGGCAAGATTACCAGTACTTCCACGGCTTATTCCCTGACAGGGGGGAGAAGAAAAAGGGCCAGCTATCCTACCCTCATTTATCTCTTTCAGAATCTTTTGCCTAACTATATCAGGATTAGCCAGAACTGAACGTAATTTTTTTACAGGCAAACAACCTTGACCCCCAAAAGAAGGCACCGAAAAGCCAAACTGGAAACCTTCATACAGAAGGACCGCTGTCCTGCGGTCTGGATATTGATCTAGCCAGAACTGGATTTCTGACAGTTTCACTGGCGTCCATGCTCTTTGCATTAATATCCCTTGATTGAGCTGTAGTGGCGGATTTCTTGAAACAGCGGGATGCAGGGTGCGTACCCACGCAGAATGAGCATTCATGCTTATTATCTGCAGTTAGATAAAAATCTACATTGGGAATCATTGTATGAGAAGCATACTCCTTTACGAAAAGTAGACTGTGTACTAATAGTTGCTCGAGGTCTCTGAGCATATTGCTGCCTTTGTGGCAGCATCAGGTTCAGCCATAATCCTACATCCTTCACCCCCCAGCGGAGGGAAGGGTGGACTGAAAGCTTTTGTCTAAAGCTCTCATCATAACTGAACCAAGAAATACTACCAACTAGATGTTGAAACAATCCTGAGCATTTGTCAGGAAAACATTCGCCCATTACAGATGAAATGATACAAAAGGCCTGAAGCCAATTCTGAAAAGTTCTTGGAATTGCCCTCCTCCTATCTTCCTCAGACCTATCATCCAATCTTATCAGATTTCAACAAAAATTCTTTGGATGACGGGAGCAGGGATAACATGTCAATAAATTCTCCTTGCCATATTTTTTCTTTAACAGTACTGGACAGATGGAATCCCAAAGGAGAAAGCTCACAGGGGAGCACCTCTTTAAGACATGTCTCAGAAACAAAAGGTTTTATAGATAAAGGAATTGATACATTAGCTATAGCAGAAGGTACAGTATATTAGTATTAACAGTATTCAAAGTAAATTATCAGTAATAGGATTCACCCTTGCATTCAAAGGGTTAATACTTACAGGAATGACGGGGTTACCATGTGAAAAAGAAACATTATCAGACATATTTACTCCACTTAAGCCACCGCCATTCCAAACAGTACCAATATTATTAACATTACTCAGCTTAGAAAATACATTGGCTAAAGAACCAACTACTTTACCCAATTCTATGAAATTAACATCATTTTTCTCACCATCACTGCGGTCCACGCTAGCAGGTTGCCCAGACATTGTCACCTCATTTGAAAAGCCCGCGGCTGCAGCTAGCTGAGGTGAGTCACTTCTGGCTCTGCTTGAAGAAGAGCGTGACCTTGCCTGTTTAGCATTCATTCTCACAGGAGAAGAGGGAGAATCTTCTTTTCTCAACCTCTTTCCCCTGTTACCTCTGCGAGGTCCTCTTTGAACAGCAGGGGGAGCAGCTTCGGAATGTACAGAAAGGACATGTTCCATGTCAGCAGGCGCTGACACTGATGGAACAGCATCCTCTTCCAGGCACCTCCTCAGCCACTCAGCTCCTCCCTGGCTCTCGGCTTTAGTAATGAGGCGGCGAAACAGTTCTTCCATCTTCTGAGGTAACCGGCCGGAGCAGCACAGGCTCTTCACTCCGCGGGGTCCCCTCAGGCTATGAACGGAGCGGGAAAAACCGCTGGCTTTTATAAACTCTGCCCGGCTTAATCCCGCCCAATCCAGCCAATCGGGACCTGTTGCTATGCTGCCCTGCATCTTCCATCACCTGGGGCAACCTAAACAGGTATAAAGAGAGGGGGGGGACAGGGAAATGAGGCAGCCCTTTGGACTGCCTCAATAATGAATGAGCCCCTTAAACGCTAGGGGCTCATTCATTATTATACATGAAAATGTTGTTAATAAATAACTTTGTCCACATCTCTGAGCTCACAACAGACAGGGGGTGCCCCTGCCTATAACATGTCCCCTCTACCTATTATGGGTCCTAGGACTGTAGATGTTCTTTATGCCAGCTCGGTTACTTTTTGTGAATGTGTTGATAGGGTGCGCTACAAAAGTGACACTAAAAATGGTTATTTACCCACCTTAAATGAGCCGTATCCCAGAATGAAACAAAATGGTTATATCTGTTGAATACCTTACAGCCAGCCGGTATGAATATAGATTTAGATTTAAATTGTTTTCTGAACAAAGATTGATTATTTGTTCATGCCCTTTATAATACTTTTATATTGTCCATTTTTAATATGCTTAACAATTCATACAACCACCATGGTAAATGGATTGGAATGGACTAGTGGTTCTTAATTTTTAGGATATCACATCTGTTGTTAATTATGGCAACAGTTTGTTGTTTTTATTGTGCTATTGTATTAGTATTTTATAGCTTATTGTTAGAATGTACCTGTATATTTATTGTCTGCATCTGTTATGATAACGTTTTACCATTAGTGTATTAATTTTGTATGCCAATGGTAGTCTATTGTCTCCGATGGAGGCTTGTCACTACAGTCGGAGGGAGTAGGGTGGAGATCTTTTTGCTCCGACCAATCAAGTTTCATTGCAAATGCTATTAAGAGTCTTCTGCCTAGTGACTGTAACGCTTCCTGATGACATAGCATTAGGAAACGTACGTCAAGGTGCTGTCAGGGAATTAGTTGACCAGACTGTGTGGACTGCACAGAGAGAACCAAAAATGCATGTAAAGTGAATTATAATAATGTTTATTAAGATAGGTGATATATAAATAAATACAAACAGTGCAAAACCAACCAAACAACCCACAAACAACAAATAGTATATACAGCAAAGGGCAGTACCAGAATCTTGAACGTAAGCCAGGCCAGGGTCATACACAGCAGATCAGGAGATTGACAAAGGGGTGTTCCAGAAGCATAAACGTAGCCAGGCCAAGGTCATACACGGAGAGTCAGCAGATGAGGACAGGGAACAAACAGGATGGATGGGTAGGCTGCAGGGCAGGGATCCAAGGAAATCAGGTATGCAAGGTAATCAGGGGGGCAGGTCCAGGATAGGCTCAGGATGGGGATCAGATCAGGTCAGGTGAGGTACAGGCTCAAGGTCAGAATACAGGCAGCAAGGTCAGGGCTCAAGGAAAGAGATACCAGGGCAAGGTGTGCTTGTACTTGCCAGGTATAAAAAGGAGGCTTGTAATTGGCTTCAAGTCACACCTGAGCGCAGGAAGAGCAGTTCGCTCCACACTGCCAGGATCCATCCGCTGGTGGAGACCAGTACTGCGTCCAAAGGATAATATAATACCAGCAGGGAGAAATTCTCCTGACAGTTCCACACGGCCAGGAGACACCTGCTGGTGGACCACAGTACTGCAAGCCAAATAATAAATATCATCAGCGGATGGAACCTTTCCTGACAGGTGCCTTCCGGTCACATCACTTCCGGGTCCGAGCTTCTGGTTTTGTACTCTCAGCATCAGTGGAACGCACGTCAATCTCTTAGCGTGAGCATTCGGTGCGCAGTTTCCACCAGCATCCAGCAGGCTTTTATGTTTTATTGCTTTTTAAATAAAGCAATGTTACGCTATTGGCCCTCCTCTTGTCTTCTATCCCCCATAGGCAACTGTGCTGGAGAGGAGAGTATAGAAGCTCCCTGACCCATCTTCGGTCTACTTGTTCCAGAACTCCAATCTAGTCATCCCAGACTGTCTTTTTAGTTAAAGAGGTCATGTGAATTTGGTGAGCAGGTTTTTCATTTGAGCACATTGAGTGTGATTTGGATTCTCTGTCAAGTGGTGAAGGACTGTCTGTACACTTCTGATTTGACCCATCAAGTTCTCTTCCAGCCTATTTTACTGGAGGAATTATGGACTTTTATTAGAAATTTTGAAATTTTAATCACTTTCACCAATTGTTTTCACTTTATCCATGATACATGGTCTGAAATTGATTTGTTAGCACATTTATTATTAGTGTCACTTTTGTAGCGCCCCCTATTAACACATTCACATTATCTAGTAGCTTGCCTACAGTATTTGGGGAGCAGCTTTATAGTTATTTATTATATTTGGTGCAAGGTTTGATTATTTTTTACTTTTAGTGAATGACTTTCCCACTGACCATCAATGTAAGGGGACCTTCTCCCACTGACCACCAATGTAAGGGGGGTCTCTTTTCCCACTGACCAATAAAGTATGGAAGCCCTTCTATCACTAACCACCAATATACGTTTTTCACCTCTCTTAGGAAGTTCCTATTAGTCCTGTTGCATTCTACATAAAATAAAACAAAAATCCAAAGGGGTTGATTGTAAAGGGTGGAGACCTGGGAACTGAAAAGAAAAGCTTTTACTTCCTGGAAAAAAATATAATGTAAGGCATTTTATTTTAATAGGGAAAATAATAATGAAATTGCAAAAAAAATAAAATTTTACCCAAGTGAAGACTGGAGAATTCAACAGCTGCATCGCAATAAACAACATACATAAGGACTAGGTAAAAGTGAAATCTTGTGTTCAGATTTGTCATTTGTCCTCATTTCACTTTGAGTCTAGAGCACATGACGGTAATTTTCTTCCCTTGTATAGCAGAGCAGATGTCATGTCTGTGGAATGCCATCAGAATATTAGTTGTATCCGGTGTCTCTAAGCTCATCCCAGAAACAAGCCCTGCATTATAATGTTGTACAGCAACGTTACATTAGCAAGACATTCCATGTTTAGGCCAAAGTGACAAAATTACCCCATCCAGATTTATTCTGGGATGCTGCATCTGAATGTTATCTCTTAACAAAAAAAGAAATGGGCAGACTAATCAGAATTTGCTAACCAGTTTAATAACAGATAAGTTATAGTCAGTGGAGAAATGCTGGTGCTGTTATTCTCAGCAGAAAGGCTTGCGTATTTGGACCACACTCATTCCGTTACATAACAAAATCCAAAAAGAAGATTGCCAGATAGGCTTATTCCTGACTGAAGCTTGCACAGATCAGGGAAACCGATGTGTTGGTTGGTAAAAAATACACATATTATAATTAAACAAATTAACCAAATTCAACTACAAATAACGATAAGGAAACTTGGTGCACACTCACGTCACTTCAAGATGGCTCAAGAAAGCAACGACAAACTGGCAGGCCGATATACTTTAATTAAAAGGACAGGAATTTGGTGTACCTTTAGGCCCCTTTCACACTACTGCGACTTCAAAGTCACGCAATTTTACCACGATTTCGCTGCGATTTTACCGCGATTCGCGGCCGCGATTTCAGGGAATTCCTATGTAAGTGGCATCAAAAATCGGCCCAAAGTAGTGCAGGGACTACTTTGAAGTCGGAACAACTTGAAGTCGTACTAATATGAATGGTTGTCATTGAAAATCATGGGAAACAACTTGTCAAGTCGTATAAGTGTGAAAGGGGCCTTAGAAGAAGACATAGGAAGTGATGAAATGCGTCAGCCAGGGCTTAGTGATGTCATCATGCCAACAGGAAGGAGAGACCTGGATACTGGAGTTTGGTGATGCTGTGATCTTTCTCTTAAAGGGGGCATGTACCTGCGTATGTTATTCATACATTTTTAAGGTGGTGCGCTACTGTGGATTTTATTAACTTTTTAATAAATATTTAATAGTTTTGTAAGCAAGAAACACTATGTGTGGTTTATATTTCTTTTGAGGAACTGGGGTGGTGGAGAGCTTGCTTGATCTACCTGATATACTGTATATATAGAGCACTGGAGATATCAATCAAGAGCAAGGAGTTGGAGATTTGGAGTGACCATTATTTACTCCTTAAAGGGGAAAGTGTCAAGATCCAAAATGAAGGTGAGTGCGGAGAGTGATTGGTGGTGGTTCACACTGAAAGGGATCACATTGGTGCACGTTGATCATCCTGTACCTTACATCAGAGCTAGGGATGAGCCGAACACGCCCCGGTTTAGTTCACACCAGAACCTGCGAACGGACCGAAAGTTCGCGCGAACTTTAGAACCTTATTAAATACAATAGACGCAAACGTTCTAAATCAAAAGTGCTAATTATAACGGCTAATATGCAAGTTATTGTCCTAAAAAGGGTTTGGGGACCCGGGTCCTGCCCCAGGGGTAATGTATCAATGCAAAAATAAGTTTTAAAAATGGCCGTTTTGTTGAGCTCAACGCAGACAACGCTCAAACAATCGTTTCAATTCCGATTGGAATCAGATGCTCTTCCCTATTTGGGTATACATTTGACCTCATCTGTCAGTAAGTTGTACAAAGGGAATTATCCAGCCCTTTTTAAGCGGCTGACAGATGATTTGGCTAAGTGGCAGATCCATCCACCGCCGTGGCTCGGCAGACTACACTCAATAAAAATGAATGTTCTACCCCGATTATTGTATTTTTTCCGTACCTTGCCAGTTTCCTTGGCCCGTAATGACCTTAAACAATTTCAGAATAAGGTTCTGCAGTTTATTTGGGGTGACAAGAGACCTAGGGTGAATAGGAGCACTCTATATACGTTGAAGCGGAAAGGTGGACTTGGTCTACCTGATTTTTTAAAATATTTCTATGCAGCCCAGGTGGCACAACTCACTAGGTTCCATTCCCAACAGGCGCAGGCCATATGGATGGCTATGGAATCTTACTCTTGCCGTCCCACTCCAATTTCTCATATTTTGTGGCTCCCTATCAAGGAGCGACCTGCTATATTGTGCCCTACTTTATCTTTGTCTTTGGAAATATGGGACAGACTCTCCAGATCCCACAAATTCAAATCCCCCCCATTCTCCACTGGCACCCCTGCTTCAAAATAGAGCTTTCACCCCGGGTCTCGCCCCCCTAGCGTTCGAATGGTGGACCAATAAGGGTTTCATGCGCATAGCTGACCTTCGTGATCGTAAGGGTATGTTGTCCGAAAGGACTATGACTGATAAGTATCCTATGCCTCCAGCAGAAAGTTATAGATTTGCTCAGATTTCACATTATGTGCAAACCCTAGCTCGTAAGAGCGACCTAGCAACCCTAACTCCCATGGAACATCTATGCTGTAACTATGATAAACTCAGGGGTCATTTGTCCGCTGTCTATTCGATATTGCTGAGCGCATCAACGAAGCTGAACTATATGGTCCACTGGGAGACCGATTTGCAGGAAACCCTGGATTTGGACGAATGGCATGAGATAGCGGAGACGGCATCTCGTTCGCTCATCAATACTTCATTAATAGAGGCGAATTCTAAGGTTCTGCTACGGTGGTATATGGTGCCGGCCAGGCTGGCAACTTTTGTATCGGGGGCTACCCCGCTATGCTTTAGAGGATGTGGCCAGGTTGGTACTACCTATCATATTTGGTGGACATTACACCATCCCCGCAGACTGCCATAGATGACCCCGGACCATTCTTACCATATATATGCCTCATATATTCCACCATCCTGTGAGTAGCCATTTGGCTGTTTTTACTATTTGCTATTAAAATCGCAATACTGCACTTAGTTTGGCGCAACTTCCTTTTCTTATTATATTTTACAGAGTCTGCTTCTGCTTATGGTAACTGCCACTGGTGCTTACATCATTTACTTACATTTGAACTACATACTATGGCAGAACTTTTTTTGCGCCATTTTACTTTTTACTGTTGATATATCTGAAGCTTCATGGATGTGCTGCATTTTTTGCTCTTGGCATTGTGTTTATCCTTCTTATTTTTACATCCCCTTCCCTTACAAGGAATCGTTTTATTGATTTTATTGCATTATCTTCAGTTTCTGCATTTCATCTCCCCCCCCCCTTTTTATTCCCCAGTCCCCCTTTATACTGTGTATCTTTTACAGCATATATGCATTTGTTGTCTTTTTAATCTCCCATCACATATTTCCCTGTAAATATGGATATTATTGAACAAATAGAGAAATATAAATATGATCTATTGGATGAATTTTACAGTTTTTTTCCTCCCAAACTTTTTAGTCCCCATGTCCATTCCCGTACATGGCCAGACGCCAAATACAAGGATACATGCACGAGAATGAGACGGTTAGAAGATCTCACCATATCAGCAAACCAACAATGGTGGGATTATTTCTTTCTCAAACAATATTTTTCATCTAAAATCTCCCCTCGCGGACTCCGTGTCCTTAAGGGTTGCTCCTTTCTCGACACTGATTCCCGTACTGAATGGGAAGGCATAGCTGAATTTTGCACACAAAAGTGGATTAAAATCCTTATCGACCACAGAGAGCAACGCTTCCATATCCTTAGACAAAAAATTCAAGACAATATCTCCAATCTTCACTCCTCTTACCCCCCCCCCCCTACCCCTCGAATGGCTAAAAACGTTTAAAATAAACACTAAAAAAACCGAAGATGCCCTCATACAAAATAAACTAGGAAAATTTTGTAGAGATTTGGATGACTATACTTACAAAAGGGTTTTTAATTGGAAAAGGAACTTCTCCCATCCCTCTCCTCCCCCCCTCTTGTCCCTCCCATTCTTACCCAAACCTATACCCAAACCTATCCCTTCCCTTCTTGCAGGTACATTTGATCTCCCAGTACCTCGCCCTGTCAGTATCACTGCTCCTAAATCCAATAAACATTCCGCAGTGACATCCACTCCCATCCTTCTCCTTGTTACTATCCCTACCAAAGATAGTCGCTCCACCATCACTTCTATCACCACCAACCCACTGGATCGTCCCTCTGCCACACAGTCTATTGTAGATCCTGTCCTCCATAATACACCAGATACAACACTCACTATCGGTCCTCATGACCTGGTCAGAACTACACCCATAGACACCACTGTAGTTACCTTTGGTGGCCCATTGGCACCTATTCCTGCTTCTTTTTTAGTGCAGACCCCCCTGCTCAGCCCATGACTTCCCAAAACCAAAAGAAAGCACGTAGAAGAGGCAAAAGAGGAAGAGGAGGAGGGGGGAAACACAAACCTAAATCCATCACGTCCGGACAAACTGAGAAAACTATAAAGCTCTACAACTTATCCTCTCTCACCTTAAATGCGCAAGAATCTTCATTATTGGCCAGAGGCCTGAACTTTGCCCCTACCACCCTTCCCAATTCTTTCCCTATGTTCAAAGATCTCAATAAATTCATTCGTAATCTTACTCTCCAAAGACACTTTAATAGGAAAGCCGTTAATACCACCATTCCATCCGCTACCCCCCCCGATGCAACATCCAACCTCTTAGACTCCTCTGCGGACCTACAAGCAATTCAAGATCTATGCGACTTATGGAATGTAGATGAAGAGGATGACCCGATAGTATGGTCACAATACACCCAATCCAACCCGTCTATAGTCCACACCTCATTTAGACCTAAATCAATCTTTAATCCTACCCAATCTAAAAGGTCCCTACTTATCCACCTTCTATCAAGTAGTCTTCAAGGAAATGTGCATCCGAATCTTCCAAAACTCAACGTTATAACAAAAACCTAAGCCCATCAGAATATCAAGCTTTGAAATCTTTGAGTACAAATCCAGACATCATCATTAGATCCGCAGACAAGGGAGGAGGTATAGTGCTACAAGATCAAATAGACTACATGAAAGAAACCACACGACTCCTCTCCGACAAAAACACGTATGAAAAATTAAAAACTGACCCATTGCCAAAATTTACAGAAGAAGCCACCATCATCATCAAACAAGCCTGCACAGACGGTATCCTTAACAAGTTAGAGGCCGCCTTTTTTCTAAAACCTTTCTTTCAAGTGCCAAACCTATACCATCTACCCAAAATTCATAAAGATATCTCAAACCCGCTAGGCTGCCCCATTGTTGCCTCCATGGATAGTATCACCACCAACTTTTCTCTCTATATTGACCACTTCTTACAACCGTTAGCCCAAGCACTTCCGTCCTACATCCGTGATGGTACCCATTTAATTGACCTATTGAAACCCTATATTTGGGAACCATCTTATATATGGGTATCCCTTGATGTATGCTCACTGTATACATCTATACCATATTCTGTAGGACTTGAGGCAGTGGCCCACTTCTTGAAAAATGACCCTATTCTCAACACACTACAAATAGACTTCATCCTCCTGGCCACCCGGTTTTGCCTTGAGCATAATTACTTTCTATCTGCTGGAGAATTCTATCTTCAAAAGCAAGGCACTGCGATGGGCGCTAACTTTGCCCCCAGCTACGCCAATCTCACTATGGGACTATGGTAGTCCAGATACATTGAAGCTAACAACCCCTTTTCAGCCAACCTTGTTTTCTATAGTCGTTATATAGACGACATCATCATCATTTGGGATGGGTCAGCCACTTCGGTCACTGAATTTGTAACCTACTGTAATTGCAATAACTTTGGACTAACTTTCACCTCGGCCATGGACCCTGAGTCCATATGCGTTTTGGATCTCAAGCTTTTTCATACAGATAACTCTATTACTGCAAAGAATTCCACCAAACCCACAGCCAGAAACTCCTATTTACACTACTCCAGTTGCCACCATCCCAGGTGGATCAACAATGTCCCCAAAAGCCAATTCCATCGCCTTAGACGAAATTGCACAAGACTAGAGGACTACACATCTCAAAGCATCCTACTTCAAAACAAATTTATCGAAAAAGGATATCCTCCTCATTTGATCGAAGAGGCTTGTGCCATCTACCAGCAAGAATCTCTGCCCATCCCTAAAAAATCAAACTCAGAACCCACCACTCGTTTCATCACTCAGTATAACACAAAACACAAGAAAATGGAAAATATCTTTAAGAAACACTGGTCTATCCTCATCCAAGATCCCCACTTATTCAAATCTTTATCAGCCACTCCCAAATTCGCCTACCGCAGGGCACCCAACATCAAAAGTAAGATCGCTCCAAGCAAAATTAAAACATCAAACAATCATAAGAACTATATGCTCAAACAGCTTACTTTAATTCCCCTTGTAGGGATGTTCCAATGCAAAAAGGCCTTATGCCTAACTTGCTCGAATGTCACTCATGGCCAAAAATCCTTTATGGCCAGCAGCAAGACTTTCAATCTCAGTTCTTTCTATAACTGCTCCACCACCTATGTAGTTTACTGCATCTCTTGTCCATGCGGCCTCTTATACGTAGGCAGAACCATCAGAGCCCTACGGGCCAGATTCGGAGAACACCATCGTGCAGTCCAAGGAGGCAATCCAAAATACAGTGAGGCACGCCACTTTGCAGCCCACCATCACAATTAGTGCCCTCCAAGTTTGGTTAATCGAATCCATACCAGAAACGCCTACTGTAGTTGAAAGATTCCAACGTCTCTGCAGACAAGAAAACTATTGGATTTATTCTTTGAACACCATGTCGCCTCACGGCCTCAATGAAGAAATAGAAACCAACAACATCAACTAAAACATCTTACATTACCACCATTCTGTGCCTTTTTAACTTAATTTTATTATTATATCATTTTTTTAACTTTATTATTGTCTCTTTTAGTCATGCGTTTTTTTGCGACTTTGACCTTCATAGACCCTCCCTACCACCAGACTGCTCATCCCTTATTATAGTTTTCTCACATATATATATATATATATATATATATATATATATATAATGTGCATATACATATAATTTTTTTCTTTTCCACTAGCCCCCCCCGGCCCCGCCTCCCCTTCCCTCTTTTATATATATTTTTTATATATATATACGGATGTCCGTCCACCTATTATCTCAATGTCTAGATTGTACTAGACTCATCCATATACATATGTACGAGGCTTTTTCCATTTACTAATCTGCCTCTTATTCTTATGTCTTATTTATTTATTGATTGTCATCTTCCCTCATAATTTGTTAATTTTTTCCCCCCGTTTCTCTTCCTCCATTTTCATCTTATCCCAATTGTGGGCCAGGTACCCATCCGGACACCAACCCGGACATCTATACCATATATTATAATTAATTTTCTTCCCCCACTGTTTGTGTATCATCCATTTTCTCTATATATACATATGTATCTTTTCAGTCCTTATGACGTTTTTTGTCATTTTTAAACTCCCTCTTATCTATATCCAAATAATTCCCAGTTAATTCTATGTGTTTATATGTGATATTTCCTCCCCTCCTTTCCCCAAAACCCCCCCTCCCCCCCCTTGTCTTGTATATCATCCCAGCGCTGCTCTCCTGCATAATATTCTCTATATAATTTCTTTAGAAGATATACCCCACACTGCTTATATCCCATTATCCTTAATTTCATTTCATTTTTAAGTTTATTTTTTATTCTGTTCCCTTACGTTCCAAGTCTTCATATATTCCTCATATATTTGTGTACAATCATTGGCTATATATTCCGTTCTAAACCTATCACAGTGTCCCCTCACAAATGCATGTGTGCTGGCAACCAATCACGAGACTTCTCTCTCCCATATAACATCCACCAATCACCATGGATCTGATGAAACAGCGGATGCTGTGAAACGCGTCATCCCATTGGTCCGTTCCCTGCACACGTCACTTCCGGTCTAACGGCACGCTGCGCTCCACGCTGAAGCGCATACTGTAGCGCATCTTCCTGGTCCTTGCTGTGTATTGGAAGTGATACACCACGCACATCCTCAGCGCCTGGATGCCATAGACTCTCCCTGCTGACACCGCCGACCTCTCCCTGCTCCACGCTGAAGCGTATACTGAAGCCCATCTTCCTGGTCCTTGCTGTGTATTGGAAGGGATACATCACGCACGTCCTCGGCGCCTGGATGCCATAGACTCTCCCTGCTGACACCGCAGACCTGTCTCCAGCTCCTTCATCTGGGATTTACACCATCCCCGCAGACTGCCATAGATGACCCCGGAACATTCTTACCATATATATATATGCCTCATATATTCCACCATCCTGTGAGTAGCCATTTGGCTGTTTTTATTATTTGCTATTAAAATCACAATACTGCACTTAGTTTGGCGCACCTTCCTTTTCTTATTAGGAGGTTTTGGATCAGGGTATATAATTTAATTTACTCCCTCACCCAGATAAACCTGATTAAGTCAGCTAAGCAAGCGCTACAGGGGAGCGGTTCAGTGGAGGCCTCCAAGTCTCACAGGCGGCTCTTGACTTTTATATTAATTTCAGCTAAAACAACCATTGCTAGGAACTGGAGATCGGCTGCCCTGCCGTTCGAACAGTTTAAAGGTAAATTGTCTTGGTTGATGCTAAATGAACGGTTGACTGCATTGGCTCAAGACAAAATTAAACTCTTTCATAAAGTGTGGGACCCATGGCTTCATTACCTTACAAATGACCCCAGGATGCTTGCAGCTTAGCATTAGCTTTTATTTAGGGGTATTCGGGTGCTGAATTGGGTCTCCTTCCCCCCCTTCTGCTTTCCTGATTCTCACATATTCTTTTCTTGCTTTGTTTCCTCCCCCCTATTTCTTGCCTTTATTTTCTTTTTGTTTGTTTGTTTTTGGAGTCAGTTCCAGACCTTAGAGGTTGGTACGACTCCCAGTTTTCTTTTGTTTGTATGTTCCTAAAAGGACCGTTGTCAGTCTGAAACTATCTGAGAGTTGCCCACACGGTCCGAGGAGTTGAGCCCCCCCGACAAGCAGATGGGGGGACAGCTCTTCTAGGCGGGTGGTTCACCTGACGAGACCTGGGATGTTAGGGGGGACCGGTGGTTCAGCGGTGCAGTGGACTAATGTGGTATATTAAGAAGTGCTGTTATGTTCCTGTCCATGCTTGGGGTTTTTTTTTTTTGTTTGTTTTGTTTTTTTCATTAGTTTTTATGGAACATGGACCCCTGGGCGCCGGGACCCTAAAGGTTTGAATCCCAAGTGCTGTATTGTGACTGTACAATGCCATGTTGTGAATTTTATACTTTTTGTATGGCAAAACTTTAATAAAAATATTGAAACATAAAAACTGCCGTTTTTTCAGGAGCAGTGATTTTAATGATGCATAAAGTGAAAAAAAAAAATGGAAATATTCCTTTAAATATCGTACCTAGGGGGTGTCTAAAGTATGCCTGTGAATTGGCACGTGTTTCCCGTGTTTAGAACTGTCCCTGCACAAAATTACATTTCTAAGGAACAAAAGTAATTTAAAACTGCTTGAGGCTTTAATGTAATGTCTGATCCTGTCAATATGGATATTAAGAGGAACCCCTCACCCAAATTTAAAAAAAGTCCCTATATACTCTGAACAGCAGTATACAGGCGGTGCAAACAAGACAGGGACTGTAGGTTTGTTTCTAAGTAGAATCTGTTTGTAATTTGGAACAGGTACATTTTTTGGGAAACATAGGGAAGGGTTATCACCCCTGTAACATTTGTTTGGCTGTCTGTGCACCTGTTCAGAACATTTCACCTCACTTTCCGTCCCAAAGACAAATGTTTTTTGAAAATTTGGGGTTGTTATTGAAACAAGGATTGGTGATAAAGCATTCCCATATTAACTCTTACAGGAGAGAATTTCCGTTCCTAGGGGTAGATTTCCTCTCACTTCCTGTTGTCTCCTTCTGTTTGCAAGTAGGATGTTTGAAAGTAGGGGCCTGCCATATATACTCTGCAGAAATTTGGCCCTTAGGTGTTGGTGTTGCCACAACACTGTAAGTCCTCACAGTTACTCTTGGTGGGCGCAGGAATGGGCCCAGCTGTGTGAAATATTAGATCAAGAATTGTAATTACATGACATTGTTGAACAGTGGTAGGAAAAATTGGGCCTTTGGTGGTGGTGGTGCTGGTGCCACAACACTGTAAGTCCTCACAGTTCCTCTTGGTGGGCGCAGGAATGGGCCCAGCTGTGAAATATTAGATCAAGAATTGTAATCATATGCCCCTGTTGAATAGGGGCAGAAAAATTGGGCCTTTGGTGGTGGTGGTGGTGTTGCCACAACACTAAGCCCTCACAGTTACTGTTGGTGGGCGCAAGAATGGGCACAGCTGTGAAATATTAGATCAAGAATCGTAATCACATGCCCCTGTTGAACAGGGGCAGAAAAATTGGGCCTTTGGTGGTGGTGGTGTTGCCACAACGCTGTAAGCCCTCACAGTTACTCTTGGTGGGAGCGCAGGAATGGGCCCTGCTGTGAATTATTAGATCAAGAACTGTAATTACATGCCCCTGTTAAACAGGGGCAGAAAAATTGGGCCTTACGCACTGGTGCTGGTGCCACAACACTGCAACCCCTCACAGATACTGTACTTGGAGCGCAGCAATGAGCCCTGCTGCAAAGTATTGCATCAAAAATTGTAAATACACGCCCCTGTTAAATAGGGGCTGAAAAATTGGGCCTTAGGCACTGGTGCTGGTGCCACAACACTGCAACCCCTCACAGATACTGTAGTTGGAGAACAGCAATGAGCCCTGCTGCAAAGCATTGCATCAAAAATTGTAAATACATGCCGCTGTTAAACAAGGGCTGAAAAATTGGGCCTTAGCCACTGGTGGCGGTGCCCAGAACCAAAAATGTTCTTTCAAGCTATCAGCATGATTATTGAGGAGGAAGAGGATAGTCACTCGGCATAACAGGATAGTCACTCAGCATCCGCATAGGCAGTCTTGAAGGGATCTGACATTTCCCAAAAAATTATTTGGTTACATCAGCATCAGGTGCTTGGTAGCTGGTGGTGATCCAAGACGGATTCATTTTTAGTCGATCGACCGAGTCGGTGGACAGGCGCACCCTGTGATCGGTTACAAAGTCTCCAGCAGCACTGAATGTGCGTTCCGAAAGAACGCTGGATGCAGGACAGGCCAGTACCTCAATTGCATACTGTGCAAGCTCTGGCCAGTGTCCATCCTCAAGACCCAGTAACCCAGAGGATTTTCGGTGGGAAAGGTGTCCAAATCTGATCTTGCCCCTAGGTATTCCTGCACCATGTAAACCAGACGCTGGCGATGGTTGCCGAAAGCGATCATACCTTGGGGCTGCGTACTAAAAAATTGTCTGAACCCATCGGTCAGACGCCCCCTTCTCCACCTTCTCCACCGCTCCTTCTTTGACTGACCGAAATCTCAGCAACACGTTGTCCAGGACCAGGAATTTGTAACCTCCCAGTTTCTGGGAACGCGTTGCACAGACCTTTCTGCAAGGCTTCCCGAAGATGCTTCATCCTCTGCTCCCTCTGCGACAGCAAGATAAGGTCCGCAACCTTGTAACGTGAATCAAGGAGGGTTGCCACCCAGTAATGATCCCTCTTCTTAATCGCACGAATACGAGGATCCTTCCGCAGGCTTTGCAGGATCAGGGAGGCCATGCAGCGTAGGTTTGCTGAGGCATTTCGGTCTGAAAAAAGGCCCACAACAAAGAACTTTTGAAATAACATGCAGAGACAGCAGCGCCCTGAACATGCGGAACACTGTGGTGTGATGCAGTCGGTGTGCTGCCCTTAAGCTGGCCCCTGGAGGGCATCCTGCCTCATTGGAGATGTGCCTCCTTTCTCCTATCAGGCACCCACGTGGAGTCAGTGACCTCATCATCCCCTCCCTCCTCATCACTGGAGCAAATCTGGCAGTATGCTACAGCTGGGGGAACATGACTGCCAGATAGCTGTCCTTGTTGGGCACCCCCTCTCTCTGGGCTTACGTTACTACCCCCTCTCTCTGGGCTCACGTTACTGCCTTCCTCCAGCTGGGTTCCATCATCGGAGCCTTCAAAATGCTGGGCATCCTCCTGAAGCATGTACCCAACACTGTGGTCAAACAGTTCGGGGGACTCCTCAGGAGGACATGGTGGGGCTAGGGAAGGAGTGACTGATGCCATTGAGCCGAGGGAAGAGGCCACTTTGGCAGCTGCTTTGCCAGACAAACTACCCTGAGCCTGGGTGAGAGAGGACGAGGAGGATGAGGACGGCTTGGTCATTCACTCTACCAAGTCTTGGGCATGTTGCGGCTCAACATGGCCAGCTGCCGAAAAGAAGGACAAGCGTGTCCCATGGCCACGTGCTGATGAGGATGCAATGTGTCCATGACCAGCAGCACTGTTGCCTTTAGACACAGAGCCTGCTTGCCCTCTTTTATTGTCTCGTGACTGTCTGCCTCTCCTTGTTTTCCTTCCAGACATACTAACGGCCTGCAGTGAGATGTAGCTGCACAAAAGGGGGATGTATGTATGTATATATATATATATATATATATATATATATATATATATTTATTGATAATGCAGCTATCATAATCAACTGCCTGCTGTGATATTAGTATGGGAAAAGCAGCAATTGTCTTCAGTTAGTTTTAGGTGAAAACTGTGCAGAGGGACACAGTACACTAACTGAAAATACTTGCACCTCTCTGCCTGTGGTTTAATTATGAGAACACCACTATTAGTCACTAACTGTATTCAGGTAAGCTTTAGGTGAACGCTATGCAAAGCACACAGTACACTAAGTGAAACACTGACTGTCTGCAGCTAGCACAATCACCTGCTTGCCTGTCACAGTATAGAGAAAACCAGGAACTGATCTAGCTAAACTGAATACAGTGTATAAATATATATATACACAACACCTAGGATGCATATATATCCTCTACACACTAACTGCAGCTAACCGACTCGCCTGCCTGCTCTATCTAACTCAATATAAATGACACTGTCTGTCTCTGTAATCTCTCATTAAACAACTCCAACACAATACACAAGGCCGCCAAGCCGGCGGCCTTATATAGTGTGGGGCGTGTACTAAACCCCCTGAGCCATAATTGGTCAAAGCCACCCTGGTTTTGGCCAATTACGGCTCTCCGTTTTTTCTGCGCTGTGATTGGCCAAAGCATGCGGGTCATAGTGCATGCTTGGCCAATCATCAGCTAGCAATGCACTGCGATGCCGCAGTGAATTATGGGCCGTGACGTGCCACTGGAATTTGGCGCGAACAGCCCATAATGTTCGCAATTCGGCGAACAGCCGATGTTCGAGTCGAACATGGGTTCGACTCAAACACGAAGCTCATCCCTAATCAGAGCACATTTTGATTTGCAATAGTATAGTGGTGGTGGAACCTTCTCACATACATACTGGACTTTTTTGTATATTTATGTTGGCATATTATACACAGGTATTGTGTGTGTATGTATTAACGGTCACTTCATGCAGCATTATACTTTTGTATTAATGTGCAACTGAGTTTTTAATGAAGCGCAGCACTTTCTAAATTTCGTGCTTTGCAGTAACAAATAATTTATTGAGAATATTGGTTGGAAACAGTTTGTGTTATATTGTGGGTTGCGTAGGGATTTTCACATTTAATGCATGTAAAAATAGGACCTTTGATTGTAAGCTCTTTGATAGCAGGGTCTGATGGGAATGTACAGGTAAACTGTATAAATTGTTGGTGCTATATAACTAAAAAAAAAATGACTGTCTATACTGACTGTGCTATTCAACTCCCTACATAAACTTTTATTTAGATGCCATGACGGGAGTGAAGTGAAATACTATAGAGCGCACCTGATTGACAGCTCTGAGTCTGCTGGAGCTGCTGACATTACAGCCAAGATTGCAGCACCTAGTGGCAGCAGCTGCCCTTTTGGATGTCTACAAAAGGGAGACATTTACTGGTAAATAACTTGCATAAAGTACTGTAACTGCACAAATTATCCTACGGGCAGATTTTTGTTGCATCGTCTGGAGAAAAGGTCTTTTCAAAGTGGTTGTAAACCCCTACACACCACTTTTCCCCACAGGTAAGCCTATAATAAGGGTTACATGTAGGTACTCTAAATATCTCCTAAACCTGCACGGTTTAGGAGATATTTACCACATACCAAGAGAGGGAACGATTGTGCCGTTTCTAAAGGGACCAAGGGGTGACCGTCGGCTCCAGTACATGAATGCGTGGGAGTGACGTCACGCGACTCCGGCCAGTCACAGAGCCAGAATCTACGGCCCGGAAGGAAGAGGAGTGAAGATAAACGTGGCCACCAGCGGGGACCTCGTTTGCCAGCAAGTGCAACATATTGGGCTAGTATGCGATGCATACTAACCCATTATGCTTTTACTTTGCAGGGGGAAAAAAAAGAGGAAGTAAAACCCATCAGGGTTTACTTCCTCTTTAACAAAAGATATAACATATCAGTGAGGACATCTAGTGGTTATTTTTATTATTACATTAAAAAAGGGAGTTGGAAAAAAGAAGTTTTGGCTTTAGTTATACTTTAACCACTTCCCGCCCGGGCCTATAGCAAAATGACGGCCGGGCGGTGGTTGCGTTATCCTGACTGGATGTCATATGACGTTCAGCAGGATAACAGCCGCCGTGCGCCCGTGGGGGCGCGTATCACGGTGATCGGTGGTGCCGTGTGTCAGTCTGACACACCGCTCTTGGTAAAGAGCCTCCGACGGATGTAAACAGGAGAAGCCGTTGATCGGCTTTTCCTCACTCACGTCTGACAGACGCGAGCTGATCGGCTGCTCTCCTGATGGGGGGGGGGGGGGGTCTGTGCTGATTGTTTATCAGCGCAGCCCCCTGTCGGATCTCGCCCAGGATCCCCATCATGCCACCCAGGACCACCAGGGAAATGCAAATCTGTGCCAAGGCAGCTGCCAATCAATGCCCAGGCAGCTGCCAATCAGTGCCCACTCAATGCCTGCCACTGCCACCAGGGATGCCTACCAGTGCCGCGTATCAATGCCCAGCAGTGCCGCCTATCAGTGCCCAGTGGTTCCGCCTGTCAGTGCCACCCATAAGTACCCATCTTTGCAGCCTTTCAGTGCCCATCAGTGTCGCCTATCAGTGCCGCCCATGAGTGCCCATCAGTGCCGCATATCAGTGCCCATCAGTGCCACATATCAGTGCCCATCGTCAGTGCCTGTCAGTGCCCGCTCGTTGGTGCCACCTCATGGGTGCCGCCTTATCAGTGCCCATCAGTGAAGGAGAAAACGTACTTATTTACAAATTTTTATAATAGAAACAAAAGCAAAACTTTTTTTTTTTTTTCAACATTTTCAGTCTTTTTTTATTTGTTTAGAAAAAAATAAAAACCGCAGAGGTGATCAAATACCACCAAAAGAAAGCTCTATTTGTGGGAACAAAATTATAAAAATTCTGTTTGGGTGCAGTGTAGCATGACCGTGCAATTGTCATTTAAACAGCGACAGCGCAGAAAGCTGAAAATTGGCTTGGGCAGGAAGAGGGGTAAGTGCCTGGTATTGAAGTGGTTAAAGGGGCAAATGCATTTGTTCTGCCATTGTATACACATTGGGTTTCGTAAAAAATTACAGCGTAACTAAAGTGGAAAAAATTTGGGAGAGGCAGTCTCTTAATGCAGAAGAGGCATGCTACGTCTCCTCTGTGACAAAACAAACATACCTACATTGGGCTGTGTTTCCCTTCCTGTAATGTATAAGGAAAAGTATAACTTTTTTTTTTATTATTGTAAAGACTTTTTCTTTATAAACTTGTGGTTTTAGATTTTTTTCCTTGTTCTCTCATAGCCTATTATTATTATATACTCTGCAAGTTTTACTTAACTTTGCCAGAGTGGGAAACTGTCTTTTCTTGGTCTTTCTCCAGTGAGATTTCACCTCCAGGACAAAGATTGGTCATCACTCAGCGAGATCCCGCCTCTGGCACACACAGACTGATCTATCCTCAGTGAGATCCCAACTCCATAACACAGATTTGTTCTTCACAAGTGAGATCTCATATCTAGCACACAGACTGGTTCTTCCCCAGTGAGTTCCCACCTCCAGCACATAGATTGGAAGTTTCTCAGTGAGATTCCACCTCCAGCACACAGGTTGTGCCTTCCCCAGTGAGATCCCACCTCCAGCACACAGGTTGTGCCTTCCCCAGTGAGATCCCACCTCCAGCACACAGATTGTGCCTTCCCCAGTGAGTTCCCAGCTCCAGCATACACATTGGCCCTCCTCACTAAGTTCCCACCTCCGGCACACACATTGCTTCTTTCTCAATGGCATCCCACCTCCAACACGCACTGGTGTTGTCACTGTATCTTTCCTCAAGCACACACTCTCCAGTTTCTCCTCCAGAAATTCCTCAGTTGCAGATTGACCACTGTCCATGTCCTCTAAACAGACATTGCTTGTTGAGCCCAAACACACAATATGGAGGTTCGGCCCTCAGAATGCAGTTAATTTGACTAGCAACATCTGCCCCTTCCCACCCACTGCAGAAGTAAATTTTCTCTTTGCTTTTCAGTGTGTAGTCTAGGACTGTGTTTGTTAAGACACAGTGGTTTTCCCCCATGTACCCAAGCACACACACATTGCACCCCAGTATCTATACCAGCAATGAAATGCTCCTCCATTATACAGTGGCGTTTGTGCATTAGTTAATCGATGACCATTCTGCAGCATATTTGCAATAACCTCTCAGTGATCAGCCCCCAACCGCATAAGTTTTAGCCTCTCAGTCACCTACTTCCAATTATGCACCTTAGTGACCTTTGTGCAGTGTATGTGCATTCCCATAAGTGATCTGATTCAAGAGCATGTGGGTCTACCCCACAGTGTTGAGTATGCAGTATGTGCATTAATCCTTCAGTGACCTGTCCATAGCATAAGCATCTCTTAGCGCCCAGTCCCCAGCTCATGTGCGTAACTCTTGGCGCCCATTCCTCTGCACATATGTGATAATCCCTGAACACATCAGTTTTATAATAATGCCCACTGGGCACCCCAAATGGCTGTTTGAGAGGGCCAGGACAGCCATGTGGTTCAGAATTCCTAGGTCAGCCATGACATTTTTTTTTCTATCACTTTAGACAGAGCAGCTGTGACCCCCCCCCCCCCCTTTCGGAATCTATCTATAACCCCAAGAGTGCATTTCTATAGTCATACAACTTAAGAAAATTGTTTGTTAAGGGTCTGGACACTTCAAAAGAAATTCAGAATAATAAACATGAATCTTCCAGAGCTGTAAATATCTATTTGAGGCCTTTACATTAGGTCTGGTATGGAACACTGTACTCTGTCAGAGTTTGATTATCATCTCCATGTCTGTTAACAATAGACATCTACACAGGGTATCAGCATTTCCCACTGAGTGCATTTGGATTAGCCATTGTAAACCCCTTAACAGAGAGTGAGGCAGGCCATAGATGGTGCAATTTTCTTTCCTGCAACCACAGGTTGCAGGGGAAAAAAATGACTTGATTCCCCCATCAACACAGCCAATGTTGATCGGAAAATCCCTCCCACTGAGCTATTGTGTTCTCCTGGCAGGCAATAATCACATGCCGAAAATCCGACATGCTGAATCGATTTGGGTACATTCAGCCTGCTCATAGATTGTTAGAACCTCAGCCAGGCCCTGCTGAACCTGCCCAGATTTCAACCATTTATGGCCGGCTTTACACAATATACATTACTGTTCAAAAGCCTCGTACACACGAACGAGTTTCTCTGCAAAAACCAGCAAGAAACTTGCTGGCAGAGATTTTTTGCCGAGAAATTCGTTCGTGTGTATGGTTTCTAGTCAAGAAAAGTGACAAGAATCTCGACGAGAAAATAGAGATCCTGCGCTCTATTTTCTCGTCGAGATTCTCGTCGGCATGTTTCTCGACGAGAAAAGTGAGTGTGTGTACACTTACCTGTCCTCCCGGAAGCCCGCGCATGTTCGAAATGAATTTGACGCATGCGCGGTTGCTTCCTAGGCATACGTAGGGTATACCAAGATGGCGGCGACGGCATCGAATGTGACGAGCGCATGCTCGTCGTAGTCGATGACGTCACCGCGTACGCTTCATTCAAAGAACCGCGGGTTCTTTGAATCGAGCGTCTGTACACTCGGCCGGGACAAGTTTCTTGTCCAAGAATCTCGTCGAAAAAAACGACATTTTTTTTTGACGAGAATCTCGGCCGTGTGTACGAGGCCAAACGTTTTAGGCAGGCATGAAGAAATGTTGTAAAGTTTAGAATGCTTTCAAAAATACATATATTTTTCATTGTTTATTTTTAATCAATTTACAAAATCAATGTAAGCGAGCAGAAGAAAAATCTAAATCAAATCAATATATGGTTTGACTACCCTTTGGCTTCAAACCAGAATATATTCTTCTAGGTAAACTTGCAAAGTATTTGAAAGAACTCGGCAGGTAGGTTGTTCCATACATCTTGGAGAACCAACCACAGATCTGTGGATGTAGACTGCCTCATATCCTTCTGTCTCTTCATGATATCCCAGACAGACTCAATGATGTTGAGATCGGGGCTCTCTGGGGGCCAAACCATCACTTTTAGGTAGGGGTGCAACGGATCAAAAAACTCACGGCTCGGATCGATCCTCGGATCAGAGTCACGGATCAGATCAATTTTCGGATCTGCAAAAAAAAAAAAAAAGACAAAACAAATCTTGTTGCCCCCCACCGCAGTTCTAGATTTCACAGTTATTTTCAACACAAAACGGAGCTTATATGCTTAAATACAGGATTTGTAATTCCGACGGACTGTTTACATGTTAAATTTTAAAAGCAGCAGCAAACCTGCTGACCTTACGTGGTTGCTAATGTGACAGAACACCTCTGATTTTCACATTTAAAGTGGAAGTAAACCCATCGATTTAACAGTTTCAAAAAGCAGTTACCGGGAATGGCAACTGTCACATTGGTTGTGCTCTCAACCAAGCTTTCAAACCATCCAATGGCTGGTGTCATAACTGATCACATGTGCAGCATCATGGCAATTGAAGATTAAACAGAGGCCAAGATGGCAGCTTCCTTGCCTGAAAATGACAGGAGGGTTTACTTCCACTTTAACTAAATGTTAAATGTGAAAATCAGAGGTGTTCTGTCACATGAGCAAGCATGTAAGGTTTGCTGCTGCTTTTAAAATTTAACATGTAAACAGTCCGTTGGATTTCCAAATACTGTATTTAAGCATATAAGCTCAGTTGTGTTGAAAATAACTGAAATCTAAAACTCCATTGGGTGTAACAAGATGTCCGTTTGCCCACTTCTCACTATCATTACTGTGCAGGAGTGTGGGGTGGAGCAAGATGGCGGCGACAAAATGTCACTTCAGACAAGACAGCCGCCGCCGGGTGTACCAAGATGGCCGGAGCTAGGCCGAAGCCGGGGCCTTTCCTATGGCAGAGGCTGCGGAGCGCTCCGCGGATCGCGTGGTGTGCCGATCCGAACAGGGTGACCCTTTCGGATCACGGATCGTCACCGATCCGTTGCACCACTACTTTTAGGACTCCTTGTTCTTCTTTACACTGAAGATAGTTCTTAATGACAGTGGCTGTAGTTTTGGGGTTGTTGGCCTCCTGCAGAATATATTTTGGGCCAATCACACACCTCCCTGCTGGATAAGTAGCCTCAACGAAAATTAATGAAGAATTCACAGCTCTTTCTCCACTTAAGCACTGTCTAGTGGTTATGGCTATAATGGTGCCTCTGATGCACAATCCTCAGATTATGATCACACACAGGATTCCCTACACTCCCACATAGACAGGAGGATGAAGAGGAGATCAATAACGCCTTACAGATTTTGATTAATAAGATGAATTTACCTAGGAAAACCAGCTCTATAGATTAGGGTGAAATGGGCAACTGTGTGGAACCAAAAAGCAGTAGACGGCTCATTAATAATAAAATTGACTAAATTTCTCTATTTGCAATCGTGTGTGTACACGTTTGCACATTTTGACAGAATGTCAATATTGTCATCAAACCATTCGATAAAAGGAGGAAATATTATTGCCATAGATAACCAAAAATATGTGGATAGGGGTTTAAAAATTCTAGTGAATACGGGGTAGCATAGACCCATCATATTGGATACAGTCAAAGAATTTGAGAGGGAGCTTAACTCCATCCCCCATGATGCCTTGTCAGAAGGCTTGAAAGACAAAAAGGACTTGGGAATATCTATGACTTCCATATTCTCAATATAGAACCTTCTATTCCTTACCAAAAACCCACAAAAACTTGAAGAAACAGCTCATAGTTTCTGGGATGGGGTCCATTTTGGAAAAAGATAGTAAATTTGTAGACTTCCAACTTACTCCACACATTTTGTATTTATCTTTATCCAATCCATAATGTCCTTGATGAATGAAGATATAGGAAAGCATGACTGTTCCTACATGTGGCCTATAAGTTGCCATTAATATCAGAGCTTTATATTCAAGCATCCCACACAAAGCAGGCAAAACATACGGTCAAACAATTCCTGAAAGAACATGAGAAATTAATGTGGCCGTTTAATTACCGTATTTATCGGCGTATAACACGCACCGGCGTATAACACGCACCCCAAGTTTAGGAGGAAATTTTAGGGAAAAAAACCTTTAGCAGGGAAGTTTAAGGAAAAATAACTTACATTTAAATGCAGCCTTGTCAGTGTCCATTGCAGCCTTGTCACAGTGCAGCCTTGTCACAGTGCAGCCTTGTCAGTGTCCATTGCAGCCTTGTCACAGTGCAGCCTTGTCAGTGTCCATTGCAGCCTTGCCCCAGAGTCCATTTCAGCCTTGCCCCAGAGTCGCCGTGCAGCCTTGCCCCAGAGTCGCCGTGCAGCATTTTAAAATTGGCGCCGAGACTGTGCGGACGCTGCCGGGGACGCAGGGACTGGGCGGAGCCGACATACACATAGCCGAGTGTACTCGGCTTTTCTCGGCTCCGCTCACAGTCACGCCGGACTGGGCGGGACTGTGAGCGGAGCCGAGAAAAGCAGAGTATAGCCGAGTACATTCGGCTATGTGTATCTCGCTCCGCTCCGCTCACAGACAGCGGAGACAGCTCAGGGATGTCAGTATCGGCGTATAACACGCACCCACGATTTTCCCCTGATTTTCAGGGGAAAAAAAGTGCGTGTTATACGCCGATAAACACGGTATTTTGCTCTCAAAATTATTAAAAGTACATCCTTACACAGAATGTTTTTTTTGGGGGGAAATCCACAATCTCCAGGTGCAGGGAGTGGCGTTTGGGACTTGCTGCACCCATTGTATGCAAACCTCTATCTGTGGGTGTAGTAAAAGGACATTTTTTTCAACCCATGCATAAAAAAAGTTCAGAAATTAAGTTACGTGTAATAAAATGGAATGACATAGGAAAAAGTATTGAACATACGAAGAAAGGTAGGTGCAAAAAGGCATGGAAAGCCAAGACACCAGCTGAAATCCATCAGTAATTAGAAAGAAATCCTGCCCCTTTGTCAGTGCAAATTAATATCAGCTGGTTCAATCTCAACTGATGGCCTATAAAAAAAAAAAATAGGATTTTTATTACAGCTTACCTGTAAAATCCTTTTCTTGGAGTACATCATGGGACACAGAGCCTTAAGTAATTTACTTAGTGTAATAGGCCTACCTTCAGGTGTTGACACTGGTAAACCCTAATTAAGGAAATTTACTCCCTATATAACCCCTCCTCCTTCCAGGAGCACATCAGTTTTTGTAGCAAAGCAATATGTCTAAATCCCAAAAGAGGGGAGGGACCTCTGTGTCCCATGATGTACTCCAAGAAAAGGATTTTACAGGCAAGCTGTAATAAAAATCCTATTTTCTTTATCGTACATCATGGGACACAGAGCCTTAAGTAATTTACTTAACGGGACGTCCCATAGCAATGCCACTTGAGGGGTGGGAGAAACAACCCGCAGGGTACACCCAGACTTGAGGATCTACACTGCTGCTTGCAGCACACTGCGCCCGAAGGCGATATCCTCATACCTCCTTACATCCACCTGATAAAATTTTGTGAATGTATGCACTGAAGACCAAGTTGCGGCCTTACAGATCTGAGCCATGGAGGCCTGATGACGCACTGCCCAAGAAGCGCTAACCAACCTGGTAGAGTGCGCCTTAACTCGAAACGGGGGAATCTTGTCCCTTAAATCATAAGTTTGAATTATCACTTGCCGAATCCACTTAGCGACAGTGGATTTCGACACTGCCTGTCCCTTCTTAGGACCCTCCGGCAGAATAAATAAGACATCAGTCTTACGAATCTGAGCAGTTTTCTTTAGATTTTCACTGCTCTCACCACATCAAGACAATGTAGTGACTTTTCTTCCCTGGAACATGGTTTTGGAAAAAACGATGGCAGGATAATATCTTGGTTCAGGTGAAAACCTGAAATTACTTTTGGCAAAAAGCCTGGACGAGGGCGTAGTACCACTCTGTCCTCATGAAAAATTAAATACGGCTCTTTACAAGAAAGAGCAGCCAACTCGGATACCCTCCTTGCTGAGGATATAGCAACCAAAAATACCAACTTCCTTGTCAGAAGGACTAGGGGAATATGTTGTATCGGTTCAAATGGCTGTTTTTGTAACACAGACAAAACTAAATTCAAGGGAGGTTTGACAGGCGGATTAAGCCGCGTTACTCCTTGTATAAAGCCCCGGACTAAAGAATGAGTAGCAAGTGGTCTTTGAAATAAGACCGATAAAGCTGAGACTTGGCCTTTAATAGTACTTAAGGCCAACTTCATCTCTACCCCTAATTGTAGAAAGGCAAGAATTCTGCCTATGATATATCTCCGAGGGTGCCAACCCTTGGATTCACACCAGGAAACATAAGCCTTCCAGACTCTATAATATATAGTTCTGGAAGCTGGCTTCCTGGCATTGATCAGGGTGGAGATAACTGACACGGATAGCCCACGTTTCTTTAGAATGTGGGTTTCAACAGCCAAGCCGTTAAATTTAGAGACCGTAAGGCAGGATGGAATATCGGTCCCTGAGAGAGCAGATCTGACCGTAGTGGGAGGGACCATGGGCCCTCCACTGCCATCTTTACGATCTCTGCATACCATGACCTTCTGGGCCATGCTGGTGCTACCAGAATAATCGGCTTCCTTTCCAGCTTGATTCTGCAAAGAAGTCGAGGCAGCAACTGGATGGGGGGAAATGCATATATCAGTGAGAACTGATCCCATGAGGTCACCAACGCATCCGTTCCGCATGCGAATGGATCCCTTGTTCTGGCCACAAAGTTGACCAACTTCGTGTTGAATCTGGATGCTAGGAGATCTACATCTGGAGTCCCCCATCTTTGGGAAGCGACCATTCCCCTGGGAATAACTGCTGGCGACTTAAGTAGTCCGCCTGCCAATTCTCTACTCCCGGAATGAATATTGCAGAAAGGCAAGGAACATTCCTTTCTGCCCAAGTTAGAATATGGTTCACCTCTCTCTGCGCTGAGAGACTCTTGGTGCCCCCTTGGTGATTGATATAGGCCACAGCTGTGGCATTGTCGGATTGAATCCTGACAGGGTAATTCTGTAGCCTGGAAGTCCAGGCCTTTAGAGCCAGACGTACTGCCCGAATCTCTAGGATATTGATGGGCAAGCCTCTTTCGGTCCTTGACTGTTGTCCTTTCTAGTACTGCTCCCCAGCCTGAGAGGTTGGCATCCGTCGTTACGACCTTCCAGATAACTGGTCAGAAGGATTTTCCCTTCAGCAGATTCTGGGTTAGTAACCACCAAGTGAGGCTTTGGGCCACTCTTGGGGACAGCCGCATTGGCGAGTCTAAGGCTTGAATTGTTTTGTTCCAAGCAGACAGGATACTGTTTTGCAACAGTCTTGAATGGAACTGGGCAAAAGGAACTGCTTCGAATGAAGCCACCGTGGTTCCTAGTAACCTCATGCAGAGGCGAATGGAGGAATTGCCATTTGACCTGACCCGCCATACCAATTCTTTTATGGAGTTGATCTTTGCTAGAGGCAAGAACACCTTTTCCTGGGCTGTGTCTATGATCAGACCCAAGTACTCCAGTCTTTTTAGCGGTATGAAGGAAGATTTCTCCAGATTGAGAATCCAACCCAATGCTTTCAGATAGTCGGTTGTAGTGCGTACAGCTTGCTCCAAGCGAATCACTGATTGATCTATAAGTAATAGATCGTCTAGGTACGCTATGATTGTTATGCCCTGTGCCCTTAACCTGGCTAGAGGTGGGGCCAGCACCTTGGTGAACACCCGGGGTGCTGTGGCTAGCCCGAAGGGCAGGGCTACAAACTGGAAATGCTGTTCTAATTCGAACCGCAGAAATTTTTGATGAGCAGGGAATATAGGGATATGCAGATATGCATCCCTGATGTCGATTGACGCGAGAAGTTCTCCTCCTAGAAGGATAGAAACTACTGATCGGATTGTCTCCATGCGAAAGGAGCGGATCTTCAGGAATTGATTTAGCTTTCTTAGATCTAGAATGGGTCTGACGTCTCCATTTGGTTTTGGTACCATGAAAAGATCTGAATAAAACCCCAGACCTTGTTCCCTTGTGGGGATCTGTATGATCACCCCTTGAGATCTTAATCGGTCTAGTGCTTGAAACAGAGATTGTTTCTTCTCTGGATCCTTGGGTACGCTTGATCTTAGGAAACGAGATGGTGGAAAGTTCCGGAATTCCAGCTTGTATCCCAGCGTTACCGTGGAGATGACCCATGTGTCCTGAATCTCCTTTTTCCAGACTTCTGAAAAGTGCAGAAGTCCTCCCCCCACCTTGGTGAGGAGGGTTGCCTCTTCATGACGAGGCTTTAGGATTCTGTTTTGCAGATTTCCTACCCCAGGGCTTCTTTTGAGCCTGGGTCTTACTCTGAGGTCTTCCTCTAGAGTCTGACGGCAGAGGCCGTCGCCACTGCTTAGAGGCAGAAGCCCTTGGCGCAGGGGAAAGGGCCCGTTTAAATGAAGGGCATTTGTATTTTCTTTTGACGGGTAAAAGCGTGCTTTTCCCACTAGAAATTGTCTTGATATATTTATTCAAGTCCTCTCCGAAAAGTCGCTCCCCATGGAAGGGAAACCCAGTTAGGAGGTTCTTACATGGCGTTTCAGCTGACCAATTCTTTAGCCACAGGATCCTGCGCATATGCATAAGCGTAAGGCGGGATGCCTGGTGAATGGAATCTTTAATGGCATCTATGGCAAAACATAATGCCTTAGGTAGTTCAGCCAAATCCCGAGCTTGTTGTGTAGGAAGTTCTCTAAGGGCCAATTTAAATTGGTCCTTTAGGGATTGGCAGACGCCTATTGCCGCGACTGCTGGCTGAGTGACAGCACCTGCTATGGAAAAGGCAGATTTTAGCAGGGATTCCAACTTCTTATCTGTTGGATCCTTAAGCATTTGTGCATTGTCTACAGGACAAGTCAAGTTATTATTCACATTGGAAATCGCAGCGTCAACTGCTGGTACTTTCCATCTTTTGGAGAATCTTTCCTCCAGAGGATAGCGATTTGCAAAACTCTTAGGAGGGAGAAAATGTTTATTCGGATGATCCCATTCCGGAAAAATAAGCTGTTCTAGCAATGCATGTGCTGGAAACGCATGCAAAGCATGTGAAGGTTTCAAAGAACCTAAGGAAGAGGCCGGGTTTTCATGAGACTCTGTTAGAGGCAGCATGAAGGTGGAGCGAACCATTTCTGTAAGAGATTGCATCAGCAATTTCTCAGTTTGGGAAGCTGAAAAAGGTTCATCTACCGTTGTCTCCTCCAAGGAGGAATCATCGGTTTGTCTTTCTTCCTGATCGATTGAGGGTAACACCTCATCGTGAGTCCACTGTTCCCCTAGTAAAGCTAAAGTGGGGGAAGGGCTAGTACGTTTCTTATCACTCTGAATAGAGGATGCGATTAAAGCCGCTAATCTTTCTTCCATACCCTGGAGGGAGGAGGAGAGGGCATCTTCAGTCACATATCTAGGTGCTGAGAGGCAGTTGCACCATCAATTTGTTCCAATGGCTCACCCTGTGTTGCCATAATTGGTAATTCAGGCGAGAATGACAGCATGGAATTACAGCTAGAAGTCTCAATGCCTGGGGGTGAGATCTTTGCTTTTTTGGCCCTTGAGGTGTCTTTTTTGGTAGACGTAGTCCTAAGTACAAAAACAGAGGCGCTATACAAATTGCACTAAATCGCTGAAAATAGTCATGACTTTAAAAGCCGCTATAAAGTTTCAGCCTAGTGCTGAAAAGAGTGTCTTTCCTGAATCAGGAATGCCAGTGCAACACATACGTGTCTCACAGCTCGTGTGTCTCTGTGTATGCTTCCTCCTCAGCAGCGGAGGAGAGACTGACATGGCTATATGTTTCCCATTTTCGCGGTACTATGTTTAGGCTCCGCCCCTCCGGAAAAAATTCCGCCCCCTTTTTCCATTTAAAAAAAAAAAATAGTTTTTTTTTTTTTTTTTTTATTGATCTCTGACCAAACAAGAGAAGGGGAGGGGGAGGGGAGCAGAGACTGCAATGAGGCAGAGAAACAAAAAAACAGCCAGACAATCCTATCGTGGTACATAGCGGGACCTCTGCGTCACCCATGGCGGGGGCAGGGGGTAAGGGGGGTGCAGCGCTGCTGTCTCCCTAACCCACTGGTCCCATCAGAGGGGGGGAAAAAAACTTTTAAAAGGCTTTATCTTACCTTGGTAAGAATCTCCCTTCCACCTGCTGTACCAATCAAGCACGGACTGAGCTTAGTGAAGACGACAGAGTATGGTAAGTGCATAGGCTCCCTCTAGAGGAGACTTTAAAGGCATGACAATCTGTTTTCCTTAATGGAAGAAATACATAAACATTGAAAATACCTAAGTTTCTTCCTTACCTTATCGTCGCAGGATTTTCTGAATTAACAGAAAAAAATCCAGCTTTCACCCATCACGGTGGGCTGTGTTTAGCCAAATCTTCAAGGACGGGGGTCCCTGAAAAGGGATTTCCACTGCCTTGGGCCATGTATAGCACCCCATCAGGAAGCAAATAGGTAATGTAACAAGACCTAAGCCCTGGTTTCCTGGGGTCCAGCCCTACAAAGGCGTTACAGGCAAAACCTCGTGCTTCGGATACGAGGTCCCAAGTACCATCCATTTAGGCCACAGTGGCACTGTGGTGGATCTGGCTTCTTTTATGGAGGAATTTAAATCCAGCATGGATCCCTCCTGGAGCTCCTCAGAGCACATCTTCACTCGTGACCAACACCTTTAGACACTGGCGAAAAAACTGATGTTCTCCTGGAAGGAGGAGGTGTTATATAGGGAGTAAACTTCCTTAATTAGGGTTTACCAGTGTCAACACCTGAAGGTAGGCCTATTACCCATTAAGTAAATTACTTAAGGCTCTGTGTCCCATGATGTACGATAAAGAAAGTGTCTCATTACCAAGGTGTCACACACAAAACATCTCATGATGGGTAAAAGCAAGGAGCTCTCTCAAAACCTTTGCAACCTTGTTGCAAAATGTACTGATGGCATTGGTTGCAGAAAGACTTTTAAACTGCTAAATATTCCAGTGAGCACTGTCAGGGCCATAATCAGGAAGTGGAAAGAACATAATTTCACCATAAACCGGCCACCACCAGTTGCTCCTCGCAAGATTTGACAGAGGAGTGGAAAGAATTATCAGAGGAGTTGTCCAAGAGCCAAGGACCACTTTTAGAGAGCTTCAAAAACACTGGAATGAGCAGGTACAATTGTTTCAAAGAAAACAATAAGTAATGCACGCAACTGCCATGGAATTCAATATTATATGCAAATGGATATATACCCTTTGCCTTTTATATGCAATACTCTTTACTTGTATATACCGTAATCATATTTATTAGAGGTCGACCGATATATCGGCTGGCCGATATATCGGCCGATATTTGGCCATTTTTGATAAATCGGCATCGGGCCGATTATTATCAAAATTAGGCCGATATTTTACACTGGCCATCCCTCCTGCCTTCCTTCTCCACACTTAGCAGCTCTGGCAGCATCAAGTGCCGCGCTGAGTGTCTGAACAGAGAGGAGGGAGAGAGAAGCTGTCAGCTTGATGTCGGGAGTAGGGGGGAGGGGGCGGGGCGGTGTAGCAGATCACTTCACTTCCTTGTTACTTTATGGTCAGTCCAGGCAGCTCCTCCCGTCTGCACTTATCTCTCTGCCTTGCTGCATGATCACACAGTAAGTCAGCACCGATCCACCTCGCTCCCATGCCTAGTTAATTTTTCCCTATCTTATCTGCTGTCCTCTCCATAAATCTTCACTGCACATATCATGCTGCCTCCTGTCCTGTCTCAGCTCAGCGTTCCACACACAGATCTTACACCCTTTCCATCCCAGTTTGCTTTTAGCTCTCATAATTGTCCTGTCCCCACCATGCAGCCTAGCACATTCCCTGCATTCTGTCACTAATAAAGACATTAGCACTTACATTTACCACCCCAACCTCCTCACCATTCTCTCTTTTATAATATCTTAACCCCCCCCCCCCTTCACATTGTAGCAATTTGACAAGTCGCATCCTATTGCCGGCAAGGCACTGTTGAAATCAATGCGACACTGACTTTGAGTTGCCGCATAAATTTGAAAAAGTAGTACATGCACTACTTTTGCGATTTAGGGTGTGACTTCAATAACCACACAGATGTCTTCAAAGTCACAACCCAAAGTCGCACTGAGATGCAGCTCTGAAATTGTGCGATTTCAGGTTAAGTCGCACAATTTCAAAGCCACAGTCAATGTGAACGGGGGCTAATAGTAGGTTCACACTGGTGTGCTGTGGTCTGGCCACAGTGCGATTTGTATATTCAGTTTACCCAGAGTTTTTGGTGCGCTCCCATTCAATTCTATTAGACTGTCTGTTTTCACGAAAGCAAATTACAGTCTTGCGTGCTGCATCTTTGATGCACAATCAGAAAACACAGTCCACTAGAATTCATCAGGAGCACACCTACAACTGCAAGTAAATCACACATACAATCGCACTGTGGTCAAACCAAAGCGCACCAGTGTGAAACCGCTATACGGCTAGGTTCACGCGCAGTCAGGATCATGCACAAAATTGTGGTTTTCTTGACAAACACAGAAGCGCACTGTCCTTTAGTAGATACACAGTAGTGCCATTGATTGTTAAAGGCACCCCCTCTCATCACACATGTGGTTTGGTACAGGACATTTTTAGAAAAGGGTCTTGGACTTCCTTTCCACATTGGCACCACTGACCACTACCCCATATGTGTGCAGCCATTACTCTCAGGTTGCTGCAGCACAACACTTTAAGTACTATTATAGTGCATGTCACAAACATTACTCAATGGGGGATCGTTCCTCTGATCCCCGCTGAGCAGGCGAATGACAGGTCCGTCTCCGCTCACTGTGCTGAGATGGACCTGTCAAAGACCCGCTCTCCTCTATGGGGAGATCGGATGAAAACGGATCGATAGGCTTTCTATCTGTCTGGATTTCACTGACCGGATCGGGTGTCAGCGGACATGTCACAGCTGACATCCGCCGCTCCATAGGAGTGAATGGAGGTTCCGATCAGGTCCGCCTGAAAAACTGACAGACAGACCTGATCGGAAAGCCTGTGTGAAAGGGGCCCAAGTCCGAACCCGAGGGGGCGCACTTTGCCCTGGGCGCTGGATGACCTTGTCCCAGCACTGGTTACAGTTACACTCGGCTTGGTGTGAAACCTGCCAGTGTCACCGCCAATCAGTGCCATCTCTCAGTGCCATCTGTCAGTGCCACCGCAAATCAGTGCCACCTGCCACTTAGTTCCACCAGCCAGTGCCACCCGCCCCTGCCAGCCAGTGCCACCCGCCCCTGCCAGCCAGTTCCAATTGCCAGTGCCACTGCCAATCAGTGCCATCTGTCCCAAACTAGTGCCATCTGTCCGTTCCAAACCAGTGCCACCTGCTAGTGCCAATGCCATCTGACAGTTCCAAACCAGTGCCACCTGCCAGTGCCAATAGTGCCATCTGTCAGTTCCAAACCAGTGCCACCTGCCAATGCCAACCAGTGGCAGCCAGTGCCATCTGTCAGTTCCAAACCAGTGCCACCTGCCAGGTCCAACTAGTGCCATCTGTACTGAGGACATCAAGTGTGTGCTAGAGTGACAGGAGTAAGCAAGGAGTGGAGTGGGTGAGGTTTTTTTTTTTAAATCGGCCTAAAATATCGGCCACAAAAATCGGCCATCGGCCGCCCCAATTTCTAAATATCGGCATCGGCCAGAGAAAAACCCGTATCGGTCGACCTCTAATATTTATGATCTTTTCGTTTCATGACCTGTATATTTGCACTTGTTTGTAGCCCTGATGAAGGGGGAGTGGGTTTGGCCCCAAAATGTGCTGGCTTTATTGTGCTACTTCAATAAAGACACAAGAAATTAGAATTGTTTGTGTGTGATCAGCTAAAGAAAAATTGCGTTTGTCTATTGTTGTGACTTAGACGAGATTCAGATCACATTTTATGGCAAATGACCGCAGGAAATCTGTTAATTCCAAAGGGTTCATATACTTTTTTCCTTGCACTGTATTAGGAGGAAAGTGAACAAATAAGGTCCCTGAAGTTGATGTGTTGAAAGCAGAAAAAACAAAATAGGCAAGTGTAAGAATTTGAGGGCCAAATTGTAATGGCTTTATGACTGGGTCAGAGCAACTCCCCAACTGCAGCTTTTGTGGGGTGTTACCCGTATGCAGTGATCAGGAACTACCAAACGTGAAGAAAGAAAGGGAGGACGTGAAAACTAGCAACAGGTCATGGGCAGCCAAGGCTCAATGATGAATGTGGGGAGTGGCCCATGTTGTCTGATCCAATAGAAGAGCTATTGTAACTCAAATTGTTGAAAAAGTTAAAGGATAAGTTCACTTTAAAAAAAAAAAGTGGCTTTTTTTGCTGGTAAAAAAAAAAAAAGTGCATTTATTTTTATTTTTTTGAGCCTCTAAAGCATTGCACTAGCAATCTGCTGCTGCAGGTCTCCAGCAGATCTCCCAGTGTATCTGTGTGCCCGTACAGACAAGCAGATACAATATGACAGGAAGAGAGCATGAACTACCACGGTGTTCCATAGCACTATGGTAGTTCATTGAAAACTACAAACCGACAGCTGCAAAGGCTGCCGAACACTGTCGTTTTCTCATTCACAGGACACTGTAAATGAGTGACGCGGCCAGGCATGCGAAGCCCCACTCAGACGCTTTTTAAAATTGCGACAGCTGGTGTGTATGGGGGCTCAAAGGTCCCTGCTAGCTGTCAGATTGGGGAGGTGCGGGGGCCGATCCTTTTGTAAAATATGTTACATTCTTAAATGCTGGTTCTGATAGAAAGATGTCAGAAAACAACATATTGCAGTTTGCTGCGTATGGGGCTGCAGACTGGTCATGGAGCCAATGCTGACCCATGTCCACAGCAAACAGCTCCTACAATGGACATATGAACATCAGAACTGGACCACAGGAGCAATGGAGGGTGGTGGCCTTGAGGAATTAAGGAATGGTTTGAGGAACACAATGATTTTGAGGTGTTTATTTTGCCTCCAGATCTCAATCCAACCGAACATCTGTAGGATGTACGGGAAAAACAAATTCGATCCACGGAGGCCCCCACCTTGCAACTTACAGGATGTAAAGAATTGTATTGCCAGATACCCCAGCATACCTTCCGAGGTGTAGTGGAGTCCCTGTTTTAATGGGTTATGGTGAATGGTCATAATATTATGGCTGATCAATGTACAAGGTTATCTGCATTTTTGGGGTTAGTTTACATTTGATCGCCTTCAGCTACCAAGAATGGCTGGTTATCAGAAATTACCACTAAGACTTACTATTTAATAAACCTCCACAAATTAAACACTACTCAAAAAATACACGTACAATAAAGAAGATTGCAGCAGGTCTATTTTAAAACAACTGTGTTATCACTAAACCAGTAACGGTTACAAATACTGGAGACAATTATTAACCTGATTACAAGGTAATGTAATGGATTAACTTCACACAGAGTTTACATAGACAGCAATAAAAAGGTGACAAAGGTTCTAATGCTTCCCAATTCTATCCAAACTGAAGAAAATACATTTTGGAAACAGACACACATAGTATCTCACAAAAGTGAGTACACCCCTAAGTGAAAATGTCCAAATTGGGCCCAAAGTGTCAATATTTTGTGTGGCCACCATTCTTTTCCAGAACTGCCTTAACCCTCTTGGGAATGGAGTTCACCAGAGATTCACAGGTTGCCACTGGAGTCCTCTTCAGTGGTCGTCTTGGAGGTGTGTTTGGGGTCGTTATGTTGGAATACTACCCTGAGGCCCAGTCTCTGAAGGGAGGGGATCATGCTCTGCTTCAGTATGTCACAGTACATATTGGAATTCATGGTTCCCTCAATGAACTGTAGCTCCCCAGTGCCGGCGGCACTCATGCAGCCCCAGACCATGACACTCCCACCACCATGCATGACTGTAGGCAAGACACTTGTCCTTGTACTCCTCACCTGGTTGCCGCCACACACACTTAACACCATCTGAACCAAATAAGTTTATCTTGGTCTCACCAGACCACAGGACATGGTTGCAGTAATTCATGTCCTTAGTCTGCTTGTCTTCAGCAAACTGTTTGCAGGCTTTCTTGTGCATCTTTTAGAACACACACACGTATAAAATATAGTGTAAAGTGAATCCTGACACAAAGTTAAACATCAAGGAAGACAAAACAATGCTGAAACAATCCATCCAAAAGGCAACAGCTCTACTTACAGCTGGACTTCTGAAGATATGGTTTTTATCTTATGGACCGGAATTCCATCTCTCTCCAAAGGAATAAGAGACATACAATAGTGAAATACTATTATGCTTGCTTTATTAAAATAAAACCATATGCACTCACAAAAGTCAAAGGCAGGTATAGCATCATTAAAACATATCCATGTATAAACCGCCAGCAGGCATAAGGACAAAAACACCAAGTAAATCCCTAGTATGGCCATAGTGATGTTACAAGACCCGCCCCCTGCCACCACAGGGTCACACCTGTACAAGAGGAAATAAACGTACCTTTCTGCCGGTCTGTGTGTTAACACCATTGCTTTCTTTCATCCTGGTCGTTGCAAGTATTCAACCTTTCAGGTGAGTGGAATACCTGCTCCCCTGCCACATGCAGCGGTTGCTCCTAGGGGCTCTTATGTCCTTTAGTAACGTACGAGTTGGGAGTAGGAATCACAGGAGGAGAGCAGGTATCCTATACACCCAAAAGTACGGTAAACCTCCTGCAGCCAGGGAAGAACGAAACACAGACTTCCAGGAGGGTTATCGTGTCCCTTTTTACAGGTTGTTCCTTCTACAACTGGCCTTGTGGTGACAGGGTTACTTTAATATACATACCCAAGTAATCGGTTCTATAAAATGTATAGAAAAATGCATATTTAGAGTTCTACGCAACTTTTCTGTGTAGCATTTGGTCAGTTGTCTTTGGTAGGAACAACATTATAATAATTGGTAGTTCTCCTATAAAAGGGAAAAAGAAAGCCAAGAGCATATTGAAAAAGATCACTTTAAATATCAATGCAATATCAGTTCCTTAGATCTTTTGCTCCTATTCCTTAACCTTTACCCGTGGGTGCAATATGTCACTAGACATCTGAATCAAAGAAAATAAGAACAAAAAAATAAAATAAAAACAGAGGTTTACCAGTATCGATATTTTAGACCGCCAAGAAGAACCAGTTCTGCAGAAAATCCACGTATTTGCTCTAAGACCCCTTTCATACTGGGCCATGTCAGCGGTAAAGCGGCACTAGTTTTAGCAGCGTTTTACTGCTGTTTAAGTGGCACTTTTAACCCTTTCTTTGGCCGCTAGCGGGGGTTAAAAGCTCTTTAGGCGCTGCCTATTAAATTCAATAGGCAGGGGTAGTTTAGGGGCGCTGTGTACAGCGCTCCCAAACCGCCCCAAAGATGCTGCTTGCAGGACTTTTTCTAACGTCCTGCAAGTGCATTGGAGGCAGTTTTCAGGCGCTTTACAGGTGCCATTTTTAGCGCTAAAATGCCTCAGTGTGAAAGGGGTCCAAGAGTGTTCTGTCCAGCCTTTTCTGTTGCAATGCAGCCTTGTTTAAGGAACCGGCGTTCAGTGGCTCTAAATATGAAGCCGCTTTGCAGGGCATTTAACAAGGTTGATCAGTGGTGGTAAAACATGAAAGTACAAAAATGTCAATGAAAAGCTGCCTGTAGTGTTCCTTAACTGAAAAGATACAAGATTCTAATTCCAAAAATGATGTCCATCATGCTGGCAGCTCAGATATCTGGTACATTAACACAAACTATCGTGCTATCTATTTTAATCTCCCTAAATCATAGATGTCTAGATTATATTATCCTTTAGTGCTCATTAGTGTAAAACACATTTAAGGGGGAAGCAGGAATGTGACATTATCACACAAAATATGTACTTGAAAAAATAACTTTAGCTCCTTTAATTCAGCCAGCAGCAATTGTATTAAAGATGGGGGACTCAAAAATTATACTTTGGCCTTGATTCATACCAATGAATGCGTTTGATGCTTTTTGCATTTTGTAGAAATGCAGGTCATTTTTTTTTTTTTTTTAACATGGGTTCCGATGAAACACATTCACATCAATGCATTTTTGTGCCTCTGCATTTTTGTAAAAAGGGCTGCATGCTCAGATATGGATCTGGTATTCATTTTGGGGGAATTTTTTTAACCAGCAATTTTTTTTTTTTTTCACATTCGGGAAAGCCCGCTGATAGCCGATGACTCATCCGTTGCCAAGGACGCAGCGGCCAGCTTCCCGGCCTGCTCCTTAGCAACCAGCTATATACAGTAACAAATAAAACGGAAAAAAAACCCCACAAAACCGCAAATCGCGGCAAAACCGCAGTTTCAAAAATACAGGAAGCACTGCAGAAACGCTAAAAGCAACATGCATAGATGTGAATAGAGCCTTAGTTTGTGTAACTGACAACCTGTTGAATGGCTTCTTAGGTCTTTGGGGGAATCTGGAAGCAGGGTATCTGTACAGGAGTCCTAAGGTCTGCCAACCCTCTACACACGTCATGAAGGGATCTCATTGTGCTTGTGAGACTCCATGGCATAAATGGGCACTGCCAGAAACTCAAATACTAAAAAAGGAAGGAAAGAACACTGGAAATTGTTGATTGGTAAATTTAACCACTTTAAGACCAGGCTTTTTCAGGCATTTTTTGTTAACAAGTTGAAAGTAGTATTTTGCTAGAAAATTTCTTTATACCCCTCAAACATAATTTTTTTTTGTCGCAGAGACCCTAGGAAATAAAATGGTGATTGTTTAAATTTTTGAATGTCACATGGTATTTGCGTAGCAGTTTTGCAAACGCAATTTTTTGGGGGGGAAAAAATAACTTGAATGAAAAAAAAAAAATAAAAAATAGTATATACCCCAAATTTTTTGTAAAATGTGAAAAATTATGTTACGCTGAGTAAACAGATACTAAACATGTCACGCTTTAAAATTGCGCATGCTCATGAAATGGCAACAAACTACAGTACTTTAAAACGTCACCTGTGCATATTTTTAATGCTTTTACAGGTTACCCGTTTGGATTTAGGCTGGGTTCACACCGCAATATGGAACGGCTCACAGCAGGGGTCCAACGTGTCTCTGTTCACCGTTTCAGGTCCGATTCTGGGCAAGCAGAATCTGTGAAACCAGATACAAATGTGTGAAAGGACCCTTAGAGGTGGTCTAGCACTAGAATTATTGCTCTGGCTCCAATGTTTACGGTGATACCTCACATGTGTGTTGCCAATACCCTTTACGTATGCGTGCGCGACTTACGTATGCGTTTGCTTCTGTGCTCGAGCGCAGAGGGATTGGGGGCACTTTAATTTTTTTTAGCACTTTTATTCCTATTACAAGGAATGTAAACATCCCTTCTAATAGAAATAAGGATGACAGGTCCTTGACCTCGAAGATTTACCCCCCTTCATGACCAGGCCATTTTTGCGTTACTTTGACAATTGCGCAGTCGTGCGACGCGGTATCCAAATAAAACATGTGCCCCCCACGAATAGAGCTTCCTTGGCGTTTTTTTTGTGCTAAAAACAAAACAAAATTTCTTAATCAATTTAAGCCAATATGTATTCTGCTACATATTTTTGGTAAAAAAAAAAAATCCCAAAAAGCGTATATTGGATTGGTTTATGCAAAAGACATAGCGTCTACAAACAGCCTTTTTTACTTTATAGTAATGGCGGAGAATATATAATAAATAAAGTGTGGCGCTATGTGCAAACAGAAAAATTATATATATATATATATATATATATATATATATATATATATATATATATATTTATATATGTCTGGTTGGCAATTGGTCAATATGAAGACCTGTATATCGTGTTGAACCTGATGATGGTTCTGTGCACTTATGTGAAAAAGTGCATATACCGTGCAAAAATTCAATATGTGCAATGGCGTGAAATGGATCACAAAAAAATATATATAAATAAATTAACCTAACACGGAAAAATTATAAAATGATAAAATGACATGAATATCATATGTGAAAGTGATCCACAATATATATTAGTGTCCAATTTTTTGTGAGAAAAAGAGTCTCGATGAATGTGTGATCTGATACCAACATCAACACTGCATCAACACCACATCAGGTGTGTAGTGAATGGTAGATACAGTCCAGACCAGTTCCTTGGATTTATGCGTTTTCTATGTTGCAACACTTAAAGGTGATGTATATCATTGGAAAGTGAGTAAAGGGTGTATACTCTTACCGGATGTTGTAGATCCAACTCACCATACGGCGGTGGATCAATCAAGCTTGTGTCCACGCCCGGGACTGATAGATGTATATCCTGGGGGCAGTCTTTCCTCAGTGTCCTTACGACGTTTCAGAGAGTATATCCCGAGGCTTTTCCAACGTAACTCTCACTTCAAATGCGATAAGTCAAAGTATGCCACCAGAATTTCACCATATGCGTAGTGTCACCATGCAACAAATGAGGAAAAAATTCTCCACATAAATAAAATCCCATTTTGGATTTCCACTATCAAAGAATAAAAAACACCCAATAAAAAGGTCCCACTGAACAATTTAAACAGTCCAAAGCAAACTCCTTTAAAAACTTTGAAACTTTTCAGGGAAAAAGCCAAAACAAACAAACCAACAAATCCCAAAAATAAATCCTCTAACAGTCAGCAGCTCTGTATTACAAAAATGCGTGGAGTGAGCACCAAGGCTGGCATGTAATACGCATTTTTGTAATACAGAGCTGCTGACTGTTAGAGGATTTATTTTTGGGATTTGTTGGTTTGTTTTGGCTTTTTCCCTGAAAAGTTTCAAAGTTTTTAAAGGAGTTTGCTTTGGACTGTTTAAATTGTTCAGTGGGACCTTTTTATTGGGTGTTTTTTATTCTTTGATAAATAAAATCCCATTTTGGATTTACACTATGTGGAGAATTTTTTCCTCATTTGTTGCATGGTGACACTACGCATATGGTGAAATTCTGGTGGCACACTTTGACTTATCGCATTTGAAGTGAGTTACGTTGGAAAAGCCTCGGGATATACTCTCTGAAACGTTGTAAGGACACTGAGGAAAGACTGCCCCCAGGATATACATCTATCAGTCCCGGGCGTGGACACAAGCTTGATTGATCCACCGCCGTATGGCGAGTTGGATCTACAACATCCGGTAAGAGTATACACCCTTTACTCACTTTCCAATGATATACATCACCTTTAAGTGTTGCAACATAGAAAACGCATAAATCCAAGGAACTGGTCTGGACTGTATCTACCATTCACTACACACCTGACGTGGTGTTGATGCAGTGTTGATGTTGGTATCAGATCACACATTCATCGAGACTTTTTCTCACAAAAAATTGGACACTAATATATATTGTGGATCACTTTCACATATGATATTCATGTCATTTTATCATTTTATAATTTTTCCGTGTTAGGTTAATTTATTTATATTCATTTATATATATTTTTTTGTGATCCATTTCACGCCATTGCACATATTGAATTTTTGCACGGTATATGCACTTTTTCACATAAGTGCACAGAACCATCATCAGGTTCAACACGATATACAGGTCTTCATATAGACCAATTGCCAACCAGACATTATATATATATATATATTTTTTTCTGTTTGCACATAGCGCCACACTTTATTATTTTTTCTTTTACACTATTGTCAAGTTGTTGTGTAGGCTGCTAGAAATTTGAAGGTTGGTGCAGTATTTTCCTATTTAATGGCAGAGAATGGCAACTTATAGCAGGACTGCGATTTTGCGGCAGGGGAAAAACAACAAACAAAAGAAAATCGGACACTGACTTTTTGGGGGCCAGTGACCCAAATAAAAATAAAAAATAGGATTTTTAATAAAATCTTACCTGTAAAATCCTTTTCTTGGAGTACACCATGGGACACATAGCCTCTATTCATTACATAGTGGGACGTCCCAGAGCAATGCTCAATGAGGGGAGGGAGACACAGATCAAGCAGGCCGTTAACGGACAAGAAGCCCTAAACTGCTGCCTGCAGCGCGCTAAGCCGAAAAGCAGAGTAAATGTATGGACTGAAGACCAAGTCCCAGTTTTACAGATCTGAGCCATCGAAGCCTGGTGGTGCACTGCCCATGAAGCACTTATCGCCCCGGTAGAGTGCATCTCAACAGAAAAAGGAGGAATCTTGTTCCTTAAACCTCAAGCTTGAATAATTACTTGTCGAATCCACCTAGCAATGGTGGATTTTGATGCCACTTGGCCCTTCTTGGGACCATCTGGCAAAATAAACAAAACATCTGTTTTACAAATCTGAGAAGTTGCCTGCAGATAAATCTTTACTGCTCTCACTACATCTATAGAGTACAATAACTTTTCCCCCGCTGTCCGCGGATCAGCAAAAAGGGAAGGCAAAACAATGTCTTGATTTAAATGAAACGCCAACACCACCTTTGGTAAAAACACCACCTTTGGTAATACAATTTTGTCTTTGTGACAAATTAAGTAAGGCTCTTTACACAAAAGAGCTGCCAACTCTGATACTCTTCTAGCAGAAGAGATAGCAATCAAAAAGGCCAATTTCCTGCTCAAAAGAATCAAAGGAATATGGCGGATAGGTTCAAAAGGTTGCTTTTGCAAAACTGCTAATACCAAGTTCAAATCCCAAGGGCATAAGGGAGACTTGACTGGCGGATTTATCCACAGTACTCCTTGAATGAATGCCTGGACTAGGGAATGAGATGCCAGTGGTCTCTGAAAAAAAGACAGATAGAGCCGATATTTGACCCTTGATGGTACTCAGGACTAATTTCATATCCACTCCTAATTGGTAAAAGGCGAGAATCCTACTTCTGGCATCATTTTGAGGATTTCACCCTCTGGGATTCACACCAGGAAACATACGCCTTCCAGACTCTATAGTAGATAAGCCTGGAGGCTGGCTTTCTATCATTAATGAGTGTAGAAAACTGGACACGAGAGCCCATGTTTCTTCAAAATGCAGGTAGCCAGACCGTCAAATTTAGCTTTTGTAAGGAAGGGTGGAACACTGGACCCCGAGACAGCAGTTAGTGACGGAGTGGAAGCACCCATGGTCTTCCTACCGCCATCTTTATGATCTCGGCGTACCAGGGCCTCCTGGGCCAATTTGGGGCCAACTAGGAGCACCGGTATTCCCTCCTCGATCCTGCACAGCAATCTCTGTAAGAGAGGGATCGGGGGGGAATGCATAGATCAGTGAAAACGGATTCCAAGGAATTATCAGAGCATCCGTTCCGTAGGCCAGCGGATCTCTCGTCCCGGACACAAAGTTGTCTAACTTCCTATTGAGCCTGGAAGCTAGCAGGTCTACATCCGGGGTCCCCCATCTCTGGCATATTGCCTGAAAGACATCGGGGTGGAGTGGAGAGACCACTCTCCTGGTGACAGCTGCTGGCGACTTAGTCCGCTTGCCAGTTTTCTACCCCTGGAATGAAGATTGCAGAGAGACAAGGAACATGCTTTTCTGCCCATGTCAAAATCCGATTCACCTTCTTCTGAGCATCCCGTCTCCGGGTGCCTCCTTGGTGATTGATATGAGCTACTGCAGCAGCATTGTCAGACTGAATCCGAACAGGGTGGCCTTGTAACCTGTGTGCCAAGGTTCTGAGAGCCAAGTATACTGCCCGAATCTCCAGTATGTTGATGGGCAGGCTCTCTTCGGTCTTGGCCCAGGTACCCTGGGCTGAAGCTTCTTCTAACACTGCTCCCCAGCCCAACAAGCTGGCATCCGTAGACACCACCTTCCAGGTGACTGGGAGAAAGGACTTCCCTTTCTGCAAGTCCTCGGTTCTTAACCACCAACTGAAGCTTTGGCGAACCTGTGGAGACAAGCGCATGGGTAAATCCAGAGCTTGGCTTTTCCTGTCCCAGGCCGCTAGCATACTGCCTCAAAGTGGTCTCGAATGAAACTGGGCGTAAGGCACAGCCTCGAAGGAGGCCACCATCTTCCCTAATAGCCTCATGCAAAGGCGTATCGATGGTCCCTTCGCCCTGACCTTGTGGATCAATTCTGTTAGAAACCTAATCTTTGGCTCCGGCCAGAAGACCCTGCTTTGGGCTGTGTCTATGATCATGTCCAAATACTCTACCCTTCTTAGGGCCTGTAGAGGATTTCTGAAGGTTTATGATCCATCCTAAATGCTCCAGGTACTTTACTGTATTGAGCACCGAGTGATCTAATCCTGCCACTGACTGATCCATTACAAGTAGATCGTCTAGATAGACCGTCACTGCTATGCCCCGTGCCCTCAGTTTTTCCAACAGAGGGGCCAGAATAATTGTAAATACCCGGGGCGCAGTTGCCAACCCAAAGGGCAGAGCCACAAACTGGAAGTGGCGATGTTCTACCGCAAACCTTAGGAACTTCTGGTGAGCGGGATGGATAGGCACATGTAAATATGCGTCATTGATGTCTATGGACGTCAAGAATTCTCCGCCTTGTAGGGTGGCGACCACAGATCGAATAGTTTCCATTCGGAAATGGCGAATGTTCAGAAACCGATTCAGAGCTCTTAGATCCAGGATGGGTCTGACATCTCCATTTGGCTTTGGAACCACAAAGAGGTTTCAGTAAAAACCTAAACCTTGCTCCTCTAGGGGTACTTCTGTGATTACCCCTTGGGACATCAAGAGATCCAATCCCTTGAAGGACCTTCTCTTTAATGGATCTTTGCAGAGCCTTGAACTTCGGAACCGGTAAGGTGGGATCTCTCGAAATTCCTGTTTGTACCCTAGGGATACTGCGGAAACTACCCACTTGTCCTGGATCTCTGTCTGCCATACCGCTGAAAACTGCCAAAGCCGCCCCCCCCACTCGGCCGAGCGGAGGCGCCTCTTTATAAAGAGGCTTTGGGGTTTTGCTTGTTAGCTTTTGAACCCCACGGCTTCTTGTTCTTCTGGACCTGGTTTTCTTTAGCCTTTGTGGCTGGCTGGAAATGCTGTCGCTACTGGCTGGAGGCAGATCTACCAGGAGCCGGGGAGAGAAAACGTTTAAAACAAGGATGCTTGTTCTTCTCTGGCAAAAGAGTAGTTTTCCCACTTGATATCTTTTGGATATACTTTTTCAAACCATCCCCAAAGAGGCGTTCGCCATGGAAGGGGAAACTGGGCAAAAGTTTTTTGCATGGAGCCTCCGCTGACCAATGCTTTAGCCAAAGAATTCTGCGCATATGCACCAGCTGGAGCGTAAGGCGAGATGCCTGTTGAATAGAATCTCTAATGGCATCCACTGTGAAACATAAGGCCCTGGGCATATTCTCCCAAAATTTGATCTGCTCCGGAGGCAGATCTTTCAGCCCGTTTCACCTGATCCTTTAAGACCTGACACATACCCACTGCCGCCCCAGCAGGTTGAGTTACTGCGCAAGCCAGGAGAAAGGAAGACCTTAGTAAAGATTCCAACTTCTTCTCCGAAGGATCTTTAAATACCTGGGCATTGTCCATTGGACAAGTTAAGCTTTTATTTACACACGAGATAGCTGCATCCACAGAAGGCAGACTCCACTTCTTTGTAAACTTCTCCTCCATAGGATAAAGAATTTCAAACTTCCTAGGGAGGAGAAAAACGCTTATCTGGGTGTTTCCAGTCTGCGTAGATCAGATTCTCCAATAAAGGATGAACAAGAAAGGCACAAGCAGCCTGTGGGGATTTTAATGAACCCAGGGAGGAGACAGGCGATTCAGTCAACTCTGAAGAGGGTAACTTGAATATAGAGCGTACTGCTTCAGCATAACATTGTACCTGCAATTTCAGAACCTGGGAAGCAGAAAAAGGTTCTTCTGATATCCCTGATCCCTCCGACTCCTCATCCTCATATTTTTCTGAAAGGAGATCTAAAAACAACAGAAGGAGATCTGCTTCGCTTTTTGTCCTTTTGTGAGGACTTGGCGATTAATGCAGCGATTCTCTCTGCTAAGCTGTTCAGGGCTGTTGCCAAAGTGTCCTCAGTGACATATGCAGGCCCAGGCACCACAGGAGAGGCTGCTACTCCTGATAGAGACAATGGCTCATCCTGTATAGGCGTGTCAGATATCACAGGAGAGGAAGGTACCGAGCAGGCACAGCTAGAGCCTCCTGTCTCAGGCGGCGGTGCTTTCTTGTCTTAGTCCCTGAATTTCTTCTCTGGGAAGACATATTACTAAGCAAAGCCGAGGTACCAACAGTGCATATACTACTGTGCTAGTTTAGCAATAACATAAAGTAAGCAACTAATAACACACAGTTTCATGCTAGAGTAGGTGTATCTTGGGAGTGCTCAGCCAACCACATAGAGATCTTACGTGCCCTTACGCTGCTGTGTCCCTTCAAAGGAAAGCTCGAGGCTTGTGAGGCTCCTTTATCACTTCCTGGTTGCAGCATGCTGTAGGAATAGCGTGCCCGCGCACGGCCCACCCCCCCCCTCGTCGTTTTATGCATAAAGCGCGCCCCCCGTGCGTACGACCTAGGGGCCAATAGCAGCTGTCAGAGGCACGAGGAAGATCCCCCCCAACACTTTTCTGAGAAAAGGGAGATCCCCCTGACACTTGCCTGAGAGGAGGGAAGAGGCAGCTGTCGTCCATGGCAGAGGAAGGAGTGTGCTGTCTCAAGGAACTGACACTACTCTGAGGCTAGGTGAGTGGAACTCCGCTCTTTACTCCCTCCAGTGGCGGCCAGAGAAAAGACACCTACTCAAAATTTAGGAAAGGTCCCTAAGCATCATACTTGGGACTCTGTTCCTGCTTATCTTATCCCCGCCGCAGGTTTCAAAACCAATGTTCCCCCATCACAGCAGGGTATGTGTGCCAACCTTCAGAGATATGTGTGCCTACTTAGAGGCCTCTTCCCTGGGCCTTGTAAAAGACTCTGCCAGGACTTTAAGCGCAAGAGCTGGACCCTAGAGCCCAGTCCTCCGAAGAGAGACATTACTGGCGACACTTCAATTAATGAGGCCCGGATACCATCCAGTTTTGGCATAAAAATGCAGGCGTCTTGGATGGACCCGAAAGTGTAGCTCTTTTACCCCCAGAGGGTCTCTTTGGCAGAGCTTCCTTCGGCACATCCTAATCGTGTCCAACACCTTAGACACTGGCGAAAAAACGGAGGTACTTCCCTTAGGGGAGGGGTTATATAGAGGGGAACGTGTCTTCATTGGTTGTGCCAGTGTCCAATCACCTCTGGTGATCTATACAACCCACTATGTAATGAATAGAGCAGGGATATGCAATTAGCCGACCTCCAGCTGTTGCCAAACTACAAGTCCCATGAGGCATAGCGAGACTGACAGCATCAAGCATGACACCCAGAGGCAGAGGCATGATGGGACTTGTTTGGCAACAGCTGGAGGTCCGCTAATTACATATCCCTGGAATACAGGCTCTGTGTCCCGTGGTGTACGATAAAGAAAATCCATCCACAACAAAATTTCAGAAAATAAAAAACAGTGTCACGTCAAAAAGGCTGAACAGATCCTAAAATTGAAACAGCCACAGACATTTTTACTATAGTCAGTCCACCTAAAAGATAGATGTCAGCTATAGGTAAAGTCTAGTGCAGGGTAGGCAACCAGTAGCCCTTCATGGGAAATGCCTACATTTCCCATGAGGCATTACAAGGCTGGCAGTTTCAATTACTCAGAGGCATGATGGGACTTTTAGTTCTGCAAGAGCTGGAGGGTCCCAGGTTGCCTACCCCTGGTCTAGTGGAATGAACCACTACTGGACATTCCCTGCCATTGTTGCTGGCTGTGTTTTCACTCTTACAACAGTCTCACTCTTCCTGCAGGGTCTTCATCTTCTCCAGTTTTCATTCTCCAGAATGAAATATAATAAAAAATTGGAGGAAGAGCCGGACTTTATTATTATAACGGCAACACAAAGCTCAAGAACAGAGGTTATGCCACCAGAATGCCAGGAGAAACCGAGAAACTGTTCAGTGGTTCCAGATATGTATACAATACGTGTTCATTTTAAAAACCATTTAGAACCTTAGCCAAATCAGCTGTCATTTAAAGGGGTGAGATCTACAGGTCTATACAGAGATGAGGAGTGTGGTCTACTCATATAAAAAAGGGGGGGAACCTTTAGAGATTGTGGCCTACTTGCTAAATAACCAGAGCTCTACAACCAGAGCAAAAAAAAATAAAAAATTCCTAGACTCAAGAACTTTTACTCCAGCATTACATAACCAAGTTTAGGTACCAGATTTAAACCTTTCATTTAAACCAAACTTGGTTATTCCCCGTAATATGAAATGGTAAATGACTACAAAGGTTTAGGCAGAATTTGGAACATCCCTGAAGTTAAAGGATATGAGGAATAAATTATTTGTTCAGGCCCAGGAGATCCTCACTAACTTCCCACAGCTTCTTGGCCACAGCGTCATCACGGGCGTGGGACGGGACCTGTTCAACCTGGCAGTTGTTAAAGTAACGTCCACTGTACTGTTCAATGTCTTCTTCTACAGAACAGTAAATGGAGGTCTGTGCACCATCCATGGGTGTCCGAAGGAAGAGCCAAAGAAAAGGGAAAAGTGCCGTCTGAAGCCAGGATGGGAAGCTGCGTCCTAAATTTGTGAGAACTACCCCTGTGAAGAAAGATACAAAGAATTATTTTTTTCTATGCCTCCAGAGTACTCACTACTGACACAAAAGTCTCCTGAGCACAACGAACAACTAGCCACATATGCAGATGAAACAGATGGCTACTGTCAAAAATATAGTAATGATTACTGAACATAGTTAACACATGTAATCACAGGTCCCCCCCCCCCCCCCCCTGCTAAATTAATATTTTTAAAATGTTCTCCCCCCACTATATCACTCCCATGGGTAACTATATGCACACTCACACTCGCACTCGCGACTGTGCATAAGTCTTAGGCAGTTGTGAAACAATGTTGTAAATTAGGAATGCTTTCAGAAATAGAAGGGTTAGTTTATTTTTATCAATTAAAAAAAAAAAATTAAAGTAAATGAACGGAAGAGAAATCAAAATCAATATTTGGTGTGACCACCTTTTGGCTTCAAACTAGCATTAATTCCTCTAGGTACACACTGGCATTTATTTACTAAAACAGTGCAAAATCTGGTGCAGCTCTGCATAAAAACAACTTTAATGTTTTTCTGCCAAAAGCATAATTGAACAAGCTGAAGTTAGAAGCTGATTGGCTACCATGCAGAGCTGAACCAGATTTTGCACTCTCCAGTTTTAGTAAAATTAACCTGACAGTGCTTGTGCACAGTTTGAAGAAACTTGGCAGGTAGGTTGTTTCAAACACCTTTGAGAACTAACCACAGATCTTATGTGAATGCAGGCTGCCTCAAATCCTTCTGTCTCTTCATGTAATTCCAGACAGACTTGATGTTGAGATCAGGGTTTTGTGGGAGCCAAACCATCACTTCCAGGACTTTTTGATCTTCTTTACGCTGAAGATGGTTCTTAAAGACATTGGTTCAAGGTTCGGGGTCGTTGTCCTGCTGCAGAATAAATTTGGGGCCATTCACATGCCTCTCTGATGATATGGCATGATGGATAAGCAAGTGCCTGTATTTCTCAGCCTTGAGGATACCACTGATCCTGACCAAATCAGACAGACCTATAGTACCACACTCAAGCTCTTCAGCGAATAAACTGCCTCCTGCTACTGCCAGATATTGAAAGTTTTGACTCATCAGTCCAGAAGCACCTACGGTCATGTTTCTGCACCCCAGTTCCTATGTTTTTGTGCATGGTTGAGTCGCTTAGTCTCATTTCTACGTCAGAGGTATTGATTTTTGCATACAATTCCTCCATGAAGACCACTCTTGGACAGACTTCTCCACAATCTCACCTTCATAGCAGAGTTTGGCTGTTCCTCACCCAGTTTTAAGCCTCCCACGCAGCAGTTTCGGATTCATTTAATGACCGTTTCAGTCTACATATGAAATTGATCATCCTTGGGATAACTGGTTAATGGCACCTGTGCAAGTGTAAGAATTGATGCTGGTTTGAAGCCAAAGGGTAGTCACAGCAAACATTGATTTGATTTAGATTTCTCTCTATCCAATTTTTTTTTTTTTTTTTACAGAGTAGCAGTGAATGCCATAGGCTGCTACATGGGCAGGAACTACTCATATAGAGTATCAGATTAGGTGGCTAGCCCTTCTACCTCCAACAAAAAGCTGCTCCAGAAGGTGCAGGAGAGCCCAGGAACCCTGGCTGTTGCAAGAGGAGTGACCCCACACTTCAGCCAGCTGTAAAAGTGTAGGCCACGTATTTAGCAGTAAAAGTGTTAAAATTGTCACCGAACAATATGAAATAAATGCATATTTTTACTTCACACCCCGTAATATCTGTTTTAGGGGAAGTGTTAAATTATTAAAGCAGTATACCAATTAACTTTAAAAAGGTGCAAATCTCCCTGAAACCATGGGGAACTGACAAAAAAAAGAAGCTGAAGGTAGATTTGCCATAGGTAGGAGAATACTGCTACTATTCTATACCCTGCTTATCCACAGAGCTTTGTTACATACCTGGATGGACAGAGTAGCAAGTCACCTCAGTTCCTTGTAATCGATTGGCCAACTCTCGGGCAAACAAAACATTTGCAAGTTTGCTGTCGCTATAGGTCCTAAATATTTCTAGCCAGGTTTCACCAGGCGGGTTTAGGTTCTTAAAGTTGATTCTTCCCATCTTATGGGCATTAGATGCAAGAACAACAATGCGGCTTGGGGTACACTGCTTAAGGCGATCCAGAAGTAAATGAGTCAGTAGAAAATGCCCGAGGTGATTGACGCCAAAGACCATATTGAAGCCATCCTCTGTCTTGCCTTTAGCCGTCAGGCCTGCAGGGATCAAAACATGCAACATGATTAGGGCTGCAGATACTTGCACATCATTAAATTCTTTACACATCATTTGTTTTAAGACATCAGCTCTGAATACCATTATAGCTTCCCCTAATTTGCATAGATTTCCTCTCATTTCCTGTTTGGATATGGAGCAGGAAGCGAAGGGAAATCTCTGCAATGGGACAGGGATGGTAAAAAATAAACTGACAGGGGCTTTAACCTTTTACTCTATCCAAAATGAAAAAAGTATTGCCTATAGTTCTACTTTAAGAACAAATGTCTGATAATTTTATGGAGAGAACTAAGATATAACCATGCCAATGGTTCAGCAGAAAACATAGCACAATGAGGAAGGTTTGTGGTCCAGGATGATAGGACAGTCAAAATTAGAAGCAGCACCCACCTCCACAGTTGTGGAATGCCGGCCGCCCGCATACCGGAAGCAGTGCGGCCGCTTTATGGGAGCGCTAGACTAATTTGCCTCTCAGCCCAGTCCACCCCATAAGACTGACGCTACACCAACAGTGTAGCGCAAGCCGGCGGGGACTCTTTCTGTGCTGCCTCCCTACAAAGTGCTGCCCTAGGCCTGGGCCTTGTTGGCCCAGGCCAGGATACAGCATTGATAACACTGCTCATTCCCCATTTCTCAACAGAAAAAGGGTAAAAATAAGACATCAAGAATATCTAAGAAAAAACTATCACTGTCCCTACCAAGTAAAATTAGGAATTTATCAGAACTATAGCATGCCTTAAACTTCCACTTTAAGGACTCCTAACCACCTGACATGCCCCATTTGGGATGTAATCTTTTGTGTGTGTGTGGGGGGGGGGGGGTGGGGGAAAAACCTAGTTTTGACAGGTATCCAGCTCCCACTTCTGCTCGCACCGCCTAGGCAACTCCTCTCTCTAAATATTCTGGGACACGCCACAGGTCCCAGAAGATTGCTCGGCCAATCAGGATGCACAGCGAGACTTGTGCATGCGCAGTGCGCACCCGGCTGTGAAGCCCACACTAGTGATGCCGGTGTTCCGTCAGATTAAGCAACCCGTCAAATTCACTAACAGGAGTGACGGTCAGTCACAGCCATCTTGGTACACCAAGCCTACAGTCAGAAGGCGGCAGTGGACATCTTTTTAGACAAACCGAAGTCTTGCGTTTGACACTTAATTTTTACCAGTTTAAAAAGCTTATATAGTGAAATACAGTATTTTGAAATCCGGCAGACTGTTTTGATGTTGAATTTTAAAAGCAGCAGTGTTCTATCAGATTAGCAAACCTGTGAGATCAGCAGGCTTGCCGCTGCTTTTAAAATTCAACATCAAAACCATGTCACAGACTTCTAAATACAGTAAAACCTTGGACTGCGGGCATAATTAGTTCCGGAAGCATGCTTGTAATCCAAAGCACTTGTATATCAAAGCGAATTTCCCCATAAGAAATAATGGAAACTCAAATGATTTGTTCCACAACCATTTATTCATAAGTCCTTCAGTCTATAGTCCATATAAAAAGATTATAGCAATGTGATAGGTTGTGTAACCATAAAATGTCCATCCACAAATGGCAGCCTCAAAAAGGGGATTAGAAGCAAAATCCAGCAGGAGCTACAGAGTATAAAAGAGAAGAGAGGCGCCTCCAAGTGTTGTAATATGGGTACATTTAATGAAGGTACAACATTTAGCAACTCACATGGTTGATGATTAAAAGCGGCACATCTAAGTATGCAGGCATCCAGGGGTAAAGCTGTCGACATAGACCGTCCTTTGCACCGCCGGCTCTCAGATGTCAGTCTGCAATCTTGCCCGGGAGGACTACTCTGCAGAAGAACGATCAGAAAGTGAGGCTTGAACCGCTCGTGGTGCGCAGTGTGGAAGGGACAACGTCAATGGTGTTGAGGAGGATGGTCCATGTGGACAGCGTTACCCCAGATGTCTGCATACTTGGATGTGCCCGTTTTATTCATCAACCATGTGAGTTTCTAAACATTGTACCTGCATTAAATGTAACCATATTGCTACACTTGGAGGCGTCTCTTCTCTTTTATACTCAGTTGTGACATGACGTTACTTGTATATCAAGACAGTTTGTATATCAAGTCAAAATTTTTTAAAACATTTTGCTTGTCTTGAAAAACGCTCTCAAGCCAAGGTTTTACTGTACTGCATTTCACTATATAATCTCAGTTTACTTGTAAAAAGAAGTGTGAAATTCAAGACTTCATGGGTGTAAAAATATGTCCGATTTGTGACCTTCTGACTATAGGCTTACTGCGGCCAAGTGCAGGGTGTACCAAGATGGCCGCAGTGGAATGTCACTTCCTTTACCAGATCTGACGGGTCTCCTAATCTGACGGAACACCAGCGCGGGGGAGAAGACAGAGGCTTCGGGTGGCCACATTGCTGGACCCTGGGACAGGCGAGTGTGTGTTTATTAAAAGTCAGCAGCTACACTTTGTAGCTGCTGACTTTTATTAAACAGAAAAAATGCGTGGAACTCCGCTTTAAGTACAGTGCACTACTGTCAGAAATGTGCCAACTGGTTACACAAGCCAACTTTATACGTTGAGATTATAGAGTAGATGCATGGTAGAACACAGCAGATGCATGGCAGAACACAGAGTAAAGCAATCAAAACATCCATAAGGACACCAAGGCTAGTGGAGCAAGGCCAGGGGTCTGTAACCATGGTTTCTATAGCCTGTCAAATTTGCGTGGGATGCCCCTTTGTTGATAGGTCGCTCTTTAAGCAGGGTGGAATTGACCCAAGTTCTACTGTATATTAAGGCAGAAAATTTTGGATTTTTGGTTTACCGGTAAAATTCTTTTTTTGAGAACATGACCGGACACAGGTTTTTTGTTTCATATCCAGAACTACTGGGTTATGTTGCCTTCTTCAGGTGGCAGGTTTCCCTTTCCAGGCATAATCCTGCTGCACAGTACAGCCTCTGTTTCGTAGCAAGCAGTGAGGAACCATACAAGAGGGAAGATTTTTTGTGTCCTGTGATGTACTTCAAGAGAATTTTTTTTTAAGTTAACCAAAAATCCTTACTTCTTATCATATATTGTGGGACACAGGGTTTTCATACCAATGGTGGTGTCCCAAAGCACTGAATATGAGGGGTGGGCAACAGCAACAAGTCCCTAACCAGAACAATGCAAGATCCCACAACAAAGTCGACTAAGGTCCCTCTGCCCAAAATGGTCTTACACAGAAGCAAAGACATCAACTAGGAAAAACTTTGTAAACATGTTAACAGAAGAAGACTACTTATCAGACTTACAAACTTCAATGGCTGAAGCTGATGCTGAATTGCCCAGGAAGCACCGACACTCCTGGTAGAATTCAACCTTTATTGGAAAAAGGAGGAACCTGGTCTTAAATGCCATAGGCCCAAGAATGAGGGATGAGCATTGCAATAAAAATTGCTGGTCCCACTATCTGAATTTATCTGCCGCAGCAGGTGAGGTAGATCTGAAGTTCAGAGAACACATACATCAGAAAACATCAGGGCCCCCACCCCAAAAGCCTGGGAATCCTTGGTCCAGGAGAAAAGTAGTCGATGTAGCAAAGTCACATGGTGTTGAATCATGACGCCAGAACAATCATATTCCCAGACCCTGACCTTCTACAAAGTGCTTTGAACAACACCTGGTGAAGGTTTCACTTGCCTGAGCTCAGCTGCTGACAACTGAGAAAGTCCACCTACCAAAATAAGCACATCTAAATAGTACAGTGGAGGGAATTGGAACTTGCAGCTCTGTCCAGGACAAGACCCACCCTGATGACTGATATATGCCCTTGTTGTGGCATTGTTCAACTGCATTTGAACCTGAAGACCACCCCAGCACAACAGGCTGGCATCCATTGGCAGGAACTTACAAGCTATAAGAGGGAAGGGTCTTCCCACATCCAGCATCTGGGAAGAGATCTGCCATTTAAGTACTGACCTGGTCTTTGGATTCGGAAGTATAGGTAGATCCAGGCACTGTAGAGTAGACTTTTTTTCCTCCCAGACTGACAGATTATGGAGTTAAAAACAAGTGGAATCGGGCATACAGAACTGCATTGATGGAGACAGCCTTCCCCAGCATCCTCATGCAGAAGCTGATTGAGGGTTTTTCAGAGTCCTTAGGGCATAATTGCTTAACCTGTGGCCTCCAGCTGTTGCAGAACTACAAGTCCAAAGATGCATTGCAAGGCTTACCGTTACAAGCATGACTCCCAAAGGGAGAGGCATAATAGGACTTGTCGCTCCACAACAGCTGTAAGGCCACAGGTTGAGCACTCATGCCTTAGGGGCTGCAACTGAGATCAGAGGAAGAGACACTTTTCCTGTGGAATAAACATTTTGGATAGCAGTGTCCAGACATTGAGTCAAAACAAAAGGATAATTTTGGGAGGTTCAGTACCTAAATGATGAACCGCTCCAGGAACTACACCATCTGATGAATGTTTAACCTCAAGGTCTGAGCAGTAGTTCTCAAAGAAGCTGGTCATCCAGGTACCCCCCCTCAACAGCCCCAGAACCAAAGCCAATCGTGGAAAATGCGCTAGGATCAGTGGAATGGCAACAGCAAACTTGTAGTGGTTATGCTCCACAGCAAACCTTAAAATTTCTCGAGGGCAAAAGTCCAGGATGTGCAGATAGGCATTCTTGATATTTACTACTGTCAGGAAGTCCCCTGGTGGAGGTGAAGTGAAATAATCATTGACTTGGTAGACTCCATCCTGAATTTTGCACTTGCAAAGATTTGTGTAGGCCCTTGAGGTCTAGAATAGGCTGGATGTCTCCATTTGGCTTTGAATAGAAGCTGTAAAAAACTTTCCCCCTTCCAGCGCAAGTGCGATAACATGCTAAGACAGCAACCTTTCCAGTGCTGTAAAGAAACCCACTCTAATTGGAGGCTCCAAAGAGACATTTTAGTGCAATAAACTCTAGCTTGCAACCTCTTGACCCCACGCTGCAGACCTATTCGTCTGGAATGCCCTGAGTATGGATAACTGCAAAGGCGGATAAAAACACCTCCACCTGCAAGAGTGGGGTTGCCTCCCATGTGGGAAGAAGACTGTTCTCTAGATTCCTTTGTTACAGAAGAACAAGATAGGCTTCGGCTTGGAGCACAAGGCTTGTGGCCAAAAAAAAAAAAAAGAAGGGGACCGACTCGTCATAAGTTGACAAAAAAAAAAAAAAAACCTTCAGTCTTAACAGGCATGTGCTATTATCTATAGAGAAGGACCCAGAGGAAGGGACCTGGTCCACATGTGGGATGTCCTGTAGCGACATAGGTGTTGGATCACTGACAGCACATGGAAGGGGACAAAGCTTTTACAGAGGCTGCAGGGCTGGACTGGAGGAAAGGAGACACAGGACGCTGGAAAGGTTAGTATAATAGCTCTTCTATTGCAGAAACCTGGCACTTTTATTTATTAAAGTGAACCTCTAGGCAGATATAAGAAACGCCAATTAATGAAGTAATTTGCTCATTAAAAGGAACAAAGCTAAACTCTAGGCAAACAAGCTAAACACATTAAATACATATAAAGAGCTAGTTCACACTACAATACCTGCATTCAGTATGCGTTCCTACATGAGCATTTACAGGCATTTGTAAAGCTTCCCATCACCTATTTCACTTCAGATTGGGGTTTATGTGCCTTCTAGCACGTTTACACTAGTTCCAGTGCAAAAAAATGCATGCCGCTGTATTTTTTTTTTAAAAACACTGGAATTGAACAGCGGTGTGAAACTGCCAAAAATTTTGGCTGGAGTTGGTCTTCTAAGCCCTTCTGATACTCTGCCGTTCCACTTTTCATTCCACTGTGAAATGCAGGATCCTTTACTGCCCATGGAAATCCAGGAATTTGATAGTTTAATGGCAGGAGCTAACCAGGGGCAGGTGGAGCTTAATCTTGTCCTGAGCAAGTCAAGAGCAGCAATTCTAACCCTTTTAACTAAGATTGAACCCTTAAACCGGTTTAAGGCCTCGGGGAACCCCGACTATATTTATTAGACCTAAAGTTCAAGATACACAGTAATGTAAACAGAAGGTTATAAATCGTTTTAAATATCGATCTTAAAATAAAATAAGGAATACAGAAAGTGCAGACCGTGAATATTGTAGTCCCCTTTCTACACCGATTTCCCATCTACACACTGAGCACCAAACTGCCACTGCTCCCTTCTCAAGAAAGCTCTGGAGGAGGAACCCCAGGGTTCCATAGAACCCTGTTGAAAAAGGCTGATCTAGGGGATCAAGGGACTCCAGCAGGACACAAGGTGCTTGACGCCATCACCAGGATACTAGAGGCAAAACTAGTATACCAACAAAAATGGCACACCCATGTTCCGATTTAAAATATTATATCTTTTCATGTGACCACACTGAAGAAATTACACTTTGCTACAATGTAAAGTAGTGAGTGTACAGCTTGTATAACAGTGTAAATTTGCGGTCCCCCTCAAAATAACTCACACAGCCATTAAGGTCTAAACCGCTGGCAACAAAAGTACACCTCTAAGTGAAAATGTCCAAAATGGGCCCAAAAGTGCCAATATTTTGTGTGGCCACCGTTAGAATCTTCTGAATGGTCTGGCTGGAAAACCACACCGCAATGCTGATCAGTGTATTCTGACCAGAAGTATCCCATCAGAATACAACAGCACAGCGGGGGAGATCTTTGCATCCACATCCCTTGTGTGGATGCAGGGATCTGAGTTTTTTTCCCACTCAACCTGCTGGTTACCTAGCTTTAGACAGTTGCTACAGCATTTGTCCTTCTAGCTCTACTATTGCACAGTGAGAACCTTGTAGATACCCAACGGCAGTGGCGTAACTAGAACCTTCAGGGCCCCGATGCAAGCAACCACGAAGGGCCCCCCTAACAGGGCCCTTTCCTCCGAGCCGGTGGCGGAACAAGAGGGCACGGTCGCAAGTGGGTGGCTGCATATAAAGAAACCGATTTCTCCATTTCCCCCCGCTTCTCCTCCTCTCCCGCAGGCATTTAGCGGCTGCAAGAAGAAAATGGAGAGATCAGTTCCTCTATGTCGGTGTTTCTCAATCTTTTTCCAGTCAGGGCACCCTTGAAGTAAACCCCTAGGGGAATGGGGATGCACTGCAACCACCCTGCAACTGTGTGCATTGCATACAGTTGCAGCATAGTGATGATGCATATAAGAGGTTAAAAAAGGCGGTCAGGAGGCAACACATTGCCTCTTTACTGGCTGTCAAATGCCTCTGAAAAGCAATCTGAGCATGGGTCGCTTTTAAAGTAGGAACAACATTTTTTTTGCTGGTACTATGAACAAGCAAAAAACAAAATAAAAAAATCGGTTCTGATTGTACACATAGGGGGTCAGGATTAAAAGCGCATACATAAAATGTGCATACACACACAGTAGATAGTCTTATAAAAAATGGCAGACATTTACTTTACCTCTTTCTGCCGGGTACTGCACTGTAGGGGGAGATAAAGAGCACAGCACACGCTGCTTTCACTTTAGGTCTAATCAGTGCGACCAGCTCCCTGCACAGTGCCGAGTACAGTTCGGCTGAGGATCGGGGATGCTGCTCCTTGTATCAAAGTATACAGGGGGCCCTCTAGGGCCCCATGCAGAAAGGGGCCCAGTCGCCATGGCGACCCCTATAATTCCGCCACTGCCTAACAGAACTACCCTTAATCCAGACAAAAGGCATACCGAAATTCAGCCGGTTCAGCAGTAACTGGGTTACTTTCAGTAGGTACTCCTCTCTGTTCACACGCCAGTCTAATGACCAGCTTCTGTTGTACAGTCATTCTGGAAAATCAGTATTTGATCAGCGCTTGCAGCAGCACTGATCTGTATGCTCTGACATGGGGATGGGAATGCCTGCTGTCAGAATACAATAGCGTGGCAGGGGATATCGCTTGGATTGATGCAGGTATCTGTCAGTTTTGTTTTTGTTCAACCAGTAGGTATGCGTCTGTATGCCCTGCTTAAAGGCTGGTACACATGATGAGATTATCGGATGAATGATCCTCCTTTTTTTACCTGCTATTCTCCACATTGAAAATCTAGGTTACTAAAGTTACAAAAACGGTCATATGACCGAACAAAAATACAGAAGTGATGTAATGTATTGAATTTTCAGATGAAAACTGTATGATCTTGCATCATACAAGAATAATTGTGTTTGTACCTTCAAATCATTTCGGACAAAAGCTGTGTACGAACGATCAAATTGCATGATTGCTTTAAAAGCGGTATTTTTTGTATGATTTTCTGATTGTGGGTACTAGGCTTTAATCGCTAGGACATACACAGTACTTCTACCCACAACACTGCATCGGTAATGAATTGAATGTTCTGGTTCTACCCAGACGCCTTTGTGTACATCTCCTTACCTGCATTGTTGATTAGTATATCCAGCCGTGGCTCACTATCGAGGAATGTTTTGCAAAACGACCTTATAGATGCAATAGAGGCAAGATCAAGCTTCATGAACAGCACTTCATTGTTCCCAGATAACTGCAGGAAATATACAGGAGAATGATCACCATTTATATATACACATTATGTAACCAGGTGAATTAGAATGCACACAATCACTGTATACACACAATCACTGTATACACTACCACACCCACTGAAAGGAATAGGTGACCTTTGTATTAGATTTGAAGCAGTCACACATGTGACATGGAGTGCGTAGCTGCATGTGTCATCTTCCTGGATGCCCTCTCTGTACTGAGAAGCTTCTGTAGTTATTTTGTTCTGCTTAATCACGTAGAACACAAAGCTAATAGAGATGTACTGTATTCCAAAATGCCCATAAAACAAGAACAGCTACAGAGTCCAATAATTCAGAGGGGTTCTCTATCTGCACAGCTACTGCAGATGTCAAAAACCAACAACCTATTAAGGGTACTTATAGACACTGAATGCAAGCAAATATATTAGGAGAACCTGTGCTTTGCTTATTAAGGTTCAAATTGTATCTTTAGTAGAGGTTCATCTCGTCATAATTAATGCGACGGGACACTTAAAGCTCGGTACACACACTTTTTATATTTTGTTCAACCCATTGGGCTGAAAAAAAAAGACAGATTACTGCACTAACATCACTTGGGTTAGTACAGCAATCTCCCCGCTGTGCCATTGTATTCTGACTACCCCCTGCCAGAACACGCCGATCAGCACTCTCAGCCATTGGCTACGAGCGCTGATCAACTGCTTGTTTTCCAGCAAGATTGTTTGACAGAAGCCAGTTGTGAAACAGGCACCTGTACATACTGTCCAAATGTTGACTGGTTCCTGCTGAACCGGTCTGTATTCGGATTGTGTATATCCAGCCTTACTTAAAGCAGAATTCCACCTTTCTGAGCTTGTTTAATGTTATGCCCTAAATAGGGGTGTGGCATGAAACATGATTACATTGCACTGCCCATCACCCTCCAACCTCACCCCTTTCCTGAATTTCTGGTTCCTTCCCTCTCCCTGCACACACCTGTTTTGTCCTGAATTCGGCACAGCTATGCAAGGCACATCATCCATTCACAAGACCAGGGATCCTCAAACTACGGCCCTCCAGCTGTTGAACTACACATCCCAGAAGGCATTGCAAAACTCTGCCATTCACAGACATGACTAGGCATGATGGGAATTGTAGTTCCTGAACAACTGGAGGGCCATAGTTTGAAGACCCCTGCACAAGACCTTGTGAGGGACTACAAGTCTCATCTGCCACTGCCCCGAGGGACTTGCAGATCTCCATAGAGCACAACTATGGCAATATCACAGCTCTTGTAGTCCATTGTTTTCTTCCTCCAGCCCCAAAACCGAAGATCTCTACCTCTGTACAGAATCGGGGAGGAGAAAGTCTGCAGCAGCCTTTGTATTTCCCCCACATTGCTCTGATCAGGTCTGAAATGCTTTGTAAGCTTCAATTCAAAAATGTAGTGAATGCACCTTTTATTTTAATAACGTGGGTGCATTTATTAAAATTTTGTAAATGGTGGACTGTGCCTTTAATGACCTGCATTTGTGAGCTGTCAGTCGAAAGCCAATCACAAGGAAGAGTCAATTCTGCTACAGGAGAGTGCCAGGAGGATAGCCTGCTCTTGTTTAAAGGGTTAGACAGACTGAATAAAACATCTGCAGCATAAAAAAAGCTGAATTGCCCCACAAATAACAGTACAATGGCAGTGTATTGACAGGAATCATTTTAGCGCCTTTGCAAATAAGCTGACCACGCAGATTACAATCTATGTAGTGGAAAGACTAGCTTGACTGGATGTGAATGGATAATCTGGGTGGGTCCTCATGTTATAACACGTTGGAAAAGTTTAAGGAGATTTTACAGTCACTTTATAATAACATGTGCGGTGATCTTACAGCCTTACTTTGGGCTCGCCCCCCACCTCCCCCCCCCCCGGAGGATCTCCTGCATGTCAGTGAGGCTTTGCTTACCTTTTCCAGATATCAGCTCAGTCATGTGATGAACAGGGTTCTCCACCACTTCTGATTCTGTCAGTGGGCTTTGCTTGGTGATGCAGAAAGTGGCACTAAAGGTGATGACTTCTGTGCCACTCTCTCCATCCTTATACTGAAGCTATAAAGGGGGAGTCCATAATACCCTGCACTGACCGTATGTCCTCAGGCTTCTAGCTCTGTACCTCTGTGCTGTGTGAAGGGGGTGTGTCACTCCAACCAGCACTCACTGAGCTCTGCAGAGTGTAATTTCAGCTCTGCCCCTTTTTTCTCATGGCTCAGAAAATCTTTATAAATCCTGGCTGTAGAGAAGACGGCAGATAAATCGCTGGGTATATTGAAGGGTTTACAACCACTTTGAAAATTTTTAAAATGATATATTGGACAGGTGGGAACTTAGGTGAAAAAGTGCCAGTCATGCAATTAACAGAGACTACTATAAAATGATAAGCGGCCTACAGGTTGTGTGTATATTAAGGGCAGGGTTCAAAATGTCAAGTCCTGAGCTACTCACCAGGCCTTAAGGCTACTTTCACACTGAAGCGCTGGATGCGCTGGCGGTATAGCGGCGCTATTTTTAGCACCGCTATGCCGTAGTTTTTGCCGCGATTTGCAGGGTGATTTTAACCCCCGCTAGTGGCCAAAAAAGGGTTAAAAATGCCTGCAAAAACGCCTCTTTGCGGCTTTAGCGGGCGTTTTGGAGGCGCTACCCCATTGATTTCAATGGGCAGGGGCGCTATAGGAGCTGTATTTTTACCGCTCCTGCCACGCCTCAAAAATGCGGCTTGCAGGAGTTTTTTTTACCCTCCTGCAAGCGCACCGCTCCAGTGTGAAAGTCCTCTGGCTTTCACACTGGATACAATGGAGCGGCTTTTTCGGGGCGCATTGCAGGCGCTATTTTTAGCGCAATAGTGCCTGCAAAGCGCCTCAGTGTGAAAGGGGCCTTAGAGTTACTCGCCACCAGTTGCCCCGTCCCTAAACACCCTTATAAATGATCATATTTTATCCAGATCATACACGGGTATTCCATGATTGCAAATCCCCCCCCCCCCCCCCCCCCAAGTCTCTCACCAATGCCACCCCCCAGCTCTCTCACTAATACCCCCCCCAGCTCTCTCACTAATCACCCCAAGCTCGCAAGAATACCCCCCCAGCAGCTCTGTCACCTCTTGCAAATATAGAATGCAGCCGGCACCGTGCTGTTTGTTTTTTGTTTTCTTCAGCACAGTGCCGCTGACAGAGCTCCGACTGTCGTGACTAACACAGAGCCGATGAGACGTTTCACAGCACTTCACTCGGCTCCATGCTACAGTCCCGACAGTCAGAGAAAGAAGGTTCCACGGACTGGAACAGCAATGCAGGCGGTTGCGGCGCAGCACCGGGACACCCATCAGCAAATGTGGGGCATATGCCCTGAGTGCCTGGCGCTCACACGAAAAAAGGTGCAAATAAAAACATGATAGAGGGGCTGCAGGATTCCTTACCAGGGGAGCCGCTGAGACCAGGCCAGAAAGCGGGAGCAGGAGCGGAGGGCGGAGCTGGCCGGAAAATTGTGCGATCCGTGTCTGCATTAAGGAGGGGGGAGAGCAGAGATTGCTAGCAAGCCAGGACCAAGTGCCTCTTCGCCCTCAGCAGCATCCTGGCTGCTTCTGCCTTCTCCACTCGCCCTACCTAAATATCCACTCGCAAAATGCGAGCAGGCGAGTGGAATTTGAGGGCTGTTAAGGATCTGGCTGCTTTTATGACAAAATTTGGAAATGCTTATGAATGCATTGTGTGAAATACACAATTCTGTTTTTGTCAATTTGTTTTAGGACAATTTATATATATAAGGGCTGTTACTGATTAAAATTTTCGTGTTCGATTAATCCATTTTTTTTTTAATCGACTTTCGATTAATTATAACGGACATAAATCCAACTACTTTTAGCTGATCTCCTTGCAGGCCGATTCCCAGTGCAGCTTCCAACCACTGGAAAAATCGATAGCAGGATACAAAAAACACACAAAGGAAGCGCTCGATGGGAATTAAAACTTTTATAGTCTTCAAGTAGGTAACAAAATAAATATTGCACTGGAGATAAAATCGATGTAGCTACATAAACTGTAAAAATGGTGCGAGTAATACCAAACGGTAGCAAAAGCAGTCATAAAAACATGTAGCCAAGTATGATACTGGTATAAAAATGTGCACAACGATACCACTGCTGAATCCAGATGAGAAGGGGTTAACATCAGTCCGTCGGCATGTAGATGTCCTGTGAAGGGAACTATCACAACTCCCAGTGGATGGCTGTAGAATCCCAGGTTGATAGAGGGAAGTGTAACAGCCCTTGCGTGTGGCAGATAGTAAGGTCCCGCCGGCATGCAGATATGAAGGCACAGCAAAGGAGCCCTTCAGATGGACACGGCAAGCCCCGCCGGTGTCCGTGACGTCACTGGATCTCCCTGAAGACCCGGAAGCCGGCGGAGAGGTGAGTACCGATCAAAAGAATTTTGATCGATCAAAACAATTAATCGATGAATAGTTAATTTCCACAGCCCACAAACACACACCTTCTGTAAAGCCTTTCCAAAAGTAGTAATGATATCTGGGAAAATGGACACTCACTGCAGTACCAAATACAAGTAAAGCTGACATCTCCTTTAGCTTTACATAAAATTAGGCAATATGGAGACAAAGCTAAACAATCCATTCTGTCTGTATCCAGTCAGGTAGGCCCTTATATTACACAGTGGTTGGCAGATCTAAAAAGTGATTGGCCAATCAGATTTTATGAGGCCAGCATAGGAACGGCATGCTAGTAAGCCTCCCTACACAGACATCATTTAGGTTAGCACTGAATATAGCAGACATGTGTGGGTTGAACACTCACTCTGCGGATGTCATGTGCAGCCGCTTCTGCCGTTTCCTTGTTCCGGCAAGCAAGGATAACCCGAGCTCCCCGCTTAGCCATGTCTAGTGCCGTCATCTTCCCGATTCCTACGTTTCCTCCTGGAAAACAGAGAGAGAGAGAGAGAGAGAGAGGGGGGGGGGGGGGGTCCTTCAATGAGCTTCATAACCCACAAATATATAATTGTCTGCCTATTACTAGGAGTGTGTGTCCATCTATCACTGTACTGTATAGGAGGCAAGTGTCCCTCCCCGTCACTATACTCTGTATGGGCTGTACAAGTCCTCCTCGGTCACTATACTCCATGTCCCACCCCTCTGCTGTCACTATACTCCATGTCCCACCCCTCTGCTGTCACTATACTCCATGTCCCACCCCTCTGCTGTCACTATACTCCATGTCCCACCCCTCTGCTGTCACTATACTCCATGTCCCACCCCTCTGCTGTCACTATACTCCATGTCCCACCCCTCTGCTGTCACTATACTCCATGTCCCACCCCTCTGCTGTCACTATACTCCATGTCCCACCCCTCTGCTGTCACTATACTCCATGGTCTCATCCCTCTGCTGTCACTATACTCCATGTCCGACCCCTCTGCTGTCACTATACTCCATGTCCCACCCCTCTGCTGTCACTATACTCCATGTCCCACCCCCCCTCTGCTGTCACTATACTCCATGGTCTCATCCCCCCTCTGCTGTCACTATACTCCATGTCCCACCCCTCTGCTGTCACTATACTCCATGTCCCACCCCTCTGCTGTCACTATACTCCATGGTCTCATCCCCCCTCTGCTGTCACTATACTCCATGGTCTCATCCCCCCTCTGCTGTCACTATACTCCATGTCCCACCCCTCTGCTGTCACTATACTCCATGTCCCACCCCTCTGCTGTCACTATACTCCATGTCCCACCCCTCTGCTGTCACTATACTCCATGTCCCACCCCTCTGCTGTCACTATACTCCATGTCCCACCCCTCTGCTGTCACTATACTCCATGTCCCACCCCTCTGCTGTCACTATACTCCATGGTCTCATCCCCCCCCCGTTGTCACTATACTTCATGGTCCCCCCCCCCCCGCTGTCACTATAATCCATGGTCCCCCCCCCCCGCTGTCACTATAATCCATGGTCCCCCCCCCCCGCTGTCACTATAATCCATGGTCCCCCCCCCGCTGTCACTATAATCCATGGTCCCCCCCCGCTGTCACTATACTCCATGGTCCCCCCCCCCCCGCTGTCACTATACTCCATGGTCCCCCCCCCCCGCTGTCACTATACTCCATGGTCCCCCCCCCCGCTGTCACTATACTCCATGGTCCCCCCCCCCGCTGTCACTATACTCCATGGTCCCCCCCTGCTGTCACTATACTCCATGGTCCCCCCCCCTGCTGTCACTATACTCCATGGTCCCCCCCCCCTGCTGTCACTATACTCCATGGTCCCCCCCCCCTGCTGTCACTATACTCCATGGTCCCCCCCCTGCTGTCACTATACTCCATGGTCCCCCCCCCTGCTGTCACTATACTCCATGGTCCCCCCCCCTGCTGTCACTATACTCCATGGTCCCCCCCCCTGCTGTCACTATACTCCATGGTCCCCCCCCTGCTGTCACTATACTCCATGGCCCCCCCCCCTGCTGTCACTATACTCCATGGTCCCCCCCCCTGCTGTCACTATACTCCATGGTCCCCCCCCCTGCTGTCACTATACTCCATGGTCCCCCCCTGCTGTCACTATACTCCATGGTCCCCCCCCTGCTGTCACTATACTCCATGGTTCCCCCCCCCCCTGCTGTCACTATACTCCATGGTCCCCCCCCCCCTGCTGTCACTATACTCCATGGTCCCCCCCCCTGCTGTCACTATACTCCATGGTCCCCCCCCCTGCTGTCACTATACTCCATGGTCCCCCCCCCCTGCTGTCACTATACTCCATAGTCTCCCCCCTGCTGTCACTATACTCCATAGTCTCCCCCCTGCTGTCACTATACTCCATGGTCCCCCCCCTGCTGTCACTATACTCCATGGTCCCCCCCCCCTGCTGTCACTATACTCCATGGTCCCCCCCCCCTGCTGTCACTATACTCCATGGTCCCCCCCCCCCTGCTGTCACTATACTCCATGGTCCCCCCCCTGCTGTCACTATACTCCATGGTCCCCCCCCCTGCTGTCACTATACTCCATGGTCCCCCCCCCCCTGCTGTCACTATACTCCATGGTCCCCCCCCCCTGCTGTCACTATACTCCATGGTCCCCCCCCCGCTGTCACTATACTCCATAGTCCCCCCCCCCTGCTGTCACTATACTCCATAGTCCCCCCCCCCGCTGTCACTATACTCCATAGTCTCCCCCCCGCTGTCACTACTCCATGGTCCCCCCCCCCCCTGCTGTCACTATACTCCATGGTCCCCCCCCGCTGTCACTATACTCCATGGTCCCCCCCCCCTGCTGTCACTATACTCCATAGTCCCCCCCCCCGCTGTCACTATACTCCATAGTCTCCCCCCCGCTGTCACTACTCCATGGTCCCCCCCCCCCCTGCTGTCACTATACTCCATGGTCCCCCCCCGCTGTCACTATACTCCATGGTCCCCCCCCCCTGCTGTCACTATACTCCATAGTCCCCCCCCCCCGCTGTCACTATACTCCATGGTCCCCCCCGCTGTCACTATACTCCGGTGTCCCCCCCCCCCTGCTGTCACTATACTCCATAGTCCCCCCCCCCGCTGTCACTATACTCCATGGTCCCCCCCGCTGTCACTATACTCCGGTGTCCCCCCCTCCTCTCACCGGTGACGATGACTGTCCTCCCCCTCAGTCTCTGCTCGCTCTTGCACTGTCTCCCCTGGATGAAGTTGTAGTAGATGAGGATGTAGAGCGCCACGACAATGGCGGGGATGAGGATGACGAGGGCCATGTTCTTGTACGATTAGTGCACTCTGATCTCCGGCTTATCCCCGGAGCTCAGCCCTGCTCGCCATCCCTCTTATATAATGATAGGACCGCCCACTACGGGCCCCGCCCGGGACAAACCTCCTCCATGTAGTGTCAGGAAAATCACCACCACTACCGAGGTATGCCCCGCCCATTCTTCTAATGCTCGACAACTATAAACGTTCGAACTTCCCGCAATTGGTGTTTGATTTATTGATTTTTTGAGAATTGAACTCCAATGGCTCATAACTTTGTGTGGTCTTTACCAGTTAAATAATGTACGTTTTATATCACAGAGAGCCCATTGGACGTTCAGTTACCACATCTGAGGTGATTCTAAAGTAGAAAAGTCTTCATTCACACTCTGTGTTCTGACAAAATAGGCAATTCACCAATTACGTCACTTCTGGTTACTGTAAACCGTCAGTAATTCATGGAGATTTTGACACGACACCGGCAATCGTTTACACTTCAGTACATGGTATTATAAGCGGATATTGTTAGTCCGCTCTGTTCTTTAAAGCGGAGGTCCACAAAAAAATGGAACCTCCGCTGTCCGGATTCCTCCCCCATCCGGTGTCACATTTGGCACCTTTCAGGGGGGAGCAGATACCTGTCTAAGACAGGTATTTGCACCCACTTCCGGGCATAGACCCCCGCATTATCTGCCGCAGTCTACGCCGCGTCCGGCGCCCCCCGCTGTCTTCTGGTGAGACACACGGGTCCCAGAAGACAGTAGGGACCAGTGGCATTGCGCAGCGCGAGTCGTGCATGCGAAGTAGGGAACCAGGAAGTGAAGCCGCAAGGCTTCACTTCCTGATTCCCTTACCAATGATGGTGGCGGCAGCATCTGAGGACTGAGGGACGGGACGTCCTCAGGTGCCGACATCGCCGGCACGCTGGACAGGTAAGTGAACTTATTTTAAAAGTCAGAAGCTGCAGTATTTGTAGCTGCTGACTTTAAAAAATAAAATAAAAATCAGCGGACATCCGCTTTAAGAAAGCCGCTACCCATCAGAAAGTGCAACCGAAGTGACGTTCCGTCACGGCCATCTTGGTACACCCGCACTCAGCCTACAGTCAGAAGGCGGCAAGCGGACATCTTTTTACACAAACCGAAGTCTTGCATTTCACACTTATGTTTACCAGTAAACGGAGCTTATATAGTGAAATACTGTATTTTCAAATCTGTCAAACTGTTTTGATGTTGAATCTTAAAAGCAGCAGTGTTCTGTCAGATTAGCAAACCTGTGAGATCAGCAGGCAACAAAACAGTGTCACAAAATACTAGGGTTATCCCGATACCACTTTTTTAAGACCGAGTACAAGTACCGATACTTTTTTTCAAGTACTCGCCGATACCGATTACCGGTATTACTTTTTTTAATCTCATGTGACAGTGGCACATGTGTCAGTAGTTTTTTTTTTTTTACAATTTTTTATTTTTATTTTTTTACAATTTATTTTATTTATTTTTTATTTATTTTTTACAATGGTTTATTTTTTTAATGGGGGGGGGGGGACATTGTCAGTGTGTGATTTCTTTTATTTTTTTATTATTTTTTACAATTAATTTTTATTTTATTTTTATTTTATTCTTTTTTTATCAGCCCTGTTGGGGGGCTTTGGTGAGATATCAGGGTTCTTAACAGACCTCTGACATCTCCCATTTGAGACAGGGAAAGGGACTGGGGACACAGTCCCTTTCTCAGCAGCCTCAGCTGCACTGAAAATGAATGGAGAGAAGACAGCGGCTTCTTTTCATTCATAAACTGAAACATTGTAAACACAGTTTACGATGTTTCAGTTATGTGAATGGACAGAGTCAGAGATCACTGACCCTGCCATTCCGACAAGTAAGGAGCCGGATTTACCGGCTCCTACCTCCGCTCTCCATCCTGACAGATCGAGGGGGTGGAGGAGGAGAACGGAGGGGGATGGCAGCACGGAGGGGGACACGGATTGGGACGGCGGCACGGAGGGGGACACGGATTGGGACGGCGGCACGGAGGGGGACGGCAGCACAGAGGGACACACGGAGGGGGACGGCAACACGGAGGGACACACGGAGAGAGACGGTGGCATGGAGGGGGACACGGAGGGGGACAGCGGCATGGAGACAGCAGCAAAACGGAGGGGGCTGGAGGAGTATACGGGGACAATCAGTGGTGATCAAGTGTGGGGGAGCTACAAGCACCGATCACCGCTGATTTTAAAGCAGCTGAAAGCCGCGGAAGAGGGGGAGAGAGAGAGAAGCGGAGAAACTACTTTTAAATATATACAGCTGTGATCGGTGCTGGTAACTTCCCCCACCGCACTGATCACCGCTGATCACAAGTATCGGGTGAAGCATCGGGAGCATTTGCCCGAGTGCAAGTACTCAGGCAAATGCTCGGTATCGGTACCGATACCGATACTAGTATCGGGACAACCCTACAAAATACTGTACTTCACGATATAAGCTCTTGTAGCGGGTATTTAAATTTAGGGGGAGCATCTGGGTGGTAGTATGACCCGGATGCACTGATTGTTAGGGAATTTTGGACGCCCTGTCGCCCTGGGCCGGGGTTGAACCATCACTGCAGTGCTGTGCCCTTTTTGTCCTGTTTCAGCAGCGGTACGGCAGGGCGGGGAACCTGCTTGACCTGCTGAGACGAGGAGATAAAGGGAACAGACGCCCTCAACGTGGGGTCAGTCGTCGGAGGTAGGAGCCGCACCCAGGCATCTTCAGCTTGGGTGCTGGCGTTCCGGAGTTCCGGGCCCAGGTGCCCTTGACCTGGCCGGAGCGGGAGATGGAGTCCATCCCAAGCACCTTCAGCCTGGGGTGAGGTACTGCTGAGAAGGCCCGGGGCCCAGTACCTTCGACTGGGTTCCGCAGGGGTGGAGGAGTCCGAGGGGCCCTAAGGTGTTGGGAGCCCGAATCTGAGACGAGGAGGCCAGGGAGCGTAACCCCTCTGAACAGTCCGGTGCAGCATTGCCGGTGACGGCGGGGCCTCTGGTAACTCTCTTGGAAGGATATCTTCCCTCTGACACTGGTTACACTTAGCAAAGGTAATTCTGTTCTTGTTCTACACAGTCGGTGGCAGCGGCTGTGCGCCATAACCGTTGGTGACACTACAATGGTTAGTTCTATTTGAGGATTGTGCCTTGACCTACTCCCCACTTATACTGAACTGTTCTTTGGGTCACAACCTGTCTGCTGTTAAAGGACGATTTATTGCTGTCAGAGAATAAATAAGAGTTGGACCTTTTCAGTGGTGTGGAACTTCAGTTACTGGGAGCAAAGGGGGGTCATCTGCAGAACGGACTTGGCTCTGGGTTATACACACAGCCCGAAGGTAAACAGGTGTTGGCTTTCCCCTTTACACATTAGAGGACATAGGCCGTAGTGTACCGCATCCCTCCTCCCTGGTTCCCCCTAGACAAGACAACAAGCCGAGAAGAAGAAGGGGTGAGAGGGGTGAGGCCGCTACACTCTGTTTACTGGTAAAAAATAAGTGTGAAATGAAAAACTTAGTGGGTGTAAAAAGATGTCCGCTTGCCGATGTTTCGTCAGATATAGCGACCCCTCAGAATGTGTAACGAAAGTGACATTTTGCCGCTGCCATCTTGCTACACCCCGCACTCCTCCATAGTAGGCATACACAGAGAAGGGGGTAAGCGGACATCTTGTTATACCCACCGGCAGGGCTTTTTTTCTCAGACAATAGGTGCAGGAACTCCCCTTTCCAAGTCACCCCTTTTCTCCGACCCTACCCACCTCCCAGTACCACCCCTTTTAGACAATATAGAACCAAGTATCATTTTGTGGTGCTAAGTAATTTGTATGGAATTTGGTAATGATATCAAGAAAAGCAGTAAAATAGATCCCCTGCAGCCAGCAACAATAGATCCCCCTAACAACAATGGACCACCCACAACAAAATTTCCCTGCCAGCAACAATAGACTCCCGGCAGCATCAACAGATCTCCTAACAGCCAGCATTAATAGACTCTCTGGCTGCCATCAACAATAGATCCCTCCCCCAACAGTAGATCTCTTTCAGCAACAACTGACCCCCCCAGCAACAATAGACCCCCCAACAACAATAGACCCCCCCAGCAACAATAAGTCCCCCACCAGCAACAATAGACCTCCCCAGCAACAATAGACCCCCCCTGCAAAAATAGATCCCCAGCAGTGAGCATCAATACCCTGCAGCACACTCCAGCACCCCTTGCCATTACATACAGTCAGCCCAGGAGGTGCCGAAACTGTGTTCCCCCGCGTTACCGCTGAAAAAAATGCCCTGCCCACCGGAGTTCTGAATTTTACACTTATTTTTAACAGTAAAGTGAGTTTATATAGTGAAATACAGTACTTACAACTCTGTTTTTCTGTTTAGATTTTGAATTTTAAAAGCTGCGGCAAGCGTGCAGATCTTACAGGTTTGTCAATCTGACAGAAGTTCGCTGCTTTTAAAATTCAACATGTAAACATTCACACAGAGTTCTAAGTACTGTATTTCACGAAATAACGTCAGTTTACTGTTAAAAAAACATGTAAGATGCAAAACTCTGGTGGGTGTAAGAAGATGGCCGTTTACCCCCTTCTCAGTGTATCCTTACTATGGACGAGTGCAGGGTGTAGCTGTATGGCGGTGACAAAACGTCACTTCCGTTACACATTCTGACGGGTCGCCTAATCTGATGAAACACTGACAGTAGACTTACTGCAGGCGAGTGCGGATGTACTAAGATGGCCATGCCGAAACATCACTTCCATTACATATTCTGATGAGTAGCGGCTTTCTGACAGCACACACTTCGATACTAACCAGCAAAATGGCCGTATACGCAGCAGCAACAACTTTTCCCCTTTGTTAGCCACTGTTGTGTCAAAACAGCAAAGTCTTTGTGTACCGGAGTGTACGCGCTTGTCGGTGTTGTGTCAAAACGGCAAGTCATCGAAATCTCCAATTAATGATGGTTTACAGTAACCGGAAGTGACGTAATTGGAGATCTGGATGAATTGCTTATTTTGACAGAACACAGGTGTTCTTCCGAAAACTCGCCAAAATCTCCAACCACGTCACTTCCGGTTACTCTGCAGCACCAATAATTGTAGATTTGGACCAATTGGCTGTTTTGACAGAACACCGGCAGTGTATACGAGTACAGTACACCATATAATGAGTGGACATTGTCAGTCCACCCGATACTAACCAACAACATGGCCACCTCCAAGGCGGCGACAATTTTTTTTCCTACTTACCTGGTGGTGTTCTGTCAAAACAGCCAACTCATCCAAATCTCCAATTATTGATGCTGGAGAGTCACCGGAAGTGACGTGGTTGGAGATTACGGCGAGTTTTGGGCAGAACACCAATAGAAGACTATTTTGTGCCCTAGGCAAGACCAGCTACTTGCACCACCCCCACAAAAAAATATATATATATATGTAGCTCCTTCGGTACTCCCCCGGTATGCCACACACCTGCAGACCCCAATTTGTTAATGCGATCTACTGGTTTTGTTACTTTGGGTCTGCAGAAAAATACCTCCTACGAATGGATCCTTTAGCTCCGTTGTCTAGGCACACCGACGACTCCTTGGAATAAAGCCAATGTCCACACTTGAGTAAAACCTAATCAGCAAGGCTTTATTCTTTTTCTGCACTTTGAGTTAAACTTGAAGAAGCAAGAGTAGAAGAGTTGAAAGATGTTGGAAAAGGTTCAGGCACGCAACACTTAAGTCCAATAACTTCACTCGTCGCCACTCAAGCCCGAGTGGGTATTGCTCAGCCGGATAGTCCCTATGAGAGCAGTCCTAGCAGCCGGGATGGAGCACGGACGTCAAAGATGATGGATTCCCCTTTAGGTAGGCCTCCACACCTCTCCCCGAGACAGCAGTACCGTCGCTATCTCCGCCGGGACTGTTCTTCCACTGGAACTCCTTTCCTAAAGATGGGCCCCCTACAAACAGGCAGCCTGGGATACTTCTCTGAAGTGTAGGCCCTAGTCAGCGGAGCTGGGCCTACAATGCAGCAACAGGGCCTCGGGCTGAAGGTGCCCAAGGCCTAAAGCACTCTAGCGCACCTCATGCCATGTGGGCCACGAGGCACACTCACTGGACCAGAGGTCCCCCCTGTAAGCTCTGGGGTCCCCCTGGAATCGCCTCACGCCAAAAGGCGTCTGTCCCTTTTGTACCCTCTCCCAGCACGCACAGCAGGTAGGCCACGCCCACTGCATGGCTGCCGAGAGAGGACACCCAAGGTGCTGTGATACCCCCGTAATCCAGCCCGTGCCAGCGGTAACAGCGCCACCTACAGGCAAAGGAGAATAACACTGCCGGGCAGTATCACACCCCGAGCAGAACCACAACTTGAACACAATTGGTCTGAGCCCAATTACTGGCTCAGACTGCCCTTAAATTTCACATAGCGCCCCCAAACATTGGGGGGATGGGGCGCTACACACACCCCCTCCTAGAAAAGACACTGTTCCCAGTGGCTAATTGAATCAAAATCCTTCAAACCTGAAGGCTGTTGATTCAATCTACAAACTACGAAATTTGAACAGTTGCCTGAACCATTATTGTGGGGAAGGGAGAAGAAAAGAAAAGAAGCACACAGATAACATTACATCCAGATACTGACATTTCTTCAAAATAGAAAAATAATACACATTCCACCCATCACTAGCTGTCTATCCCACCCCATTCTCCGGTGGTGATGATAGCCGTTCTCATACCTAAAAAAAAACAACATGCAAACAGGAAAAATATACAAACATCCTATCCCTAATATTCTATACAGTTTAGAAGTAAACTGCATCCCCTAAAGGAAGCAATCCCATTCTCTAAAGTTACTTTACGCTAAGCCTAGCATAAAATAGCATATATAAAAAAAAAAACATCTTATGCCCCATACCCCCTTTCTTACTGGGCACATATACCCCCTTCCTGCCCAGGCGAAATTTCAGCTTTCAGCACTGTCACGCTTTGAATGACAATTGCGCGGTCGTGCGACGTGGCTCCCAAACAAAATTGACGTCCTTTTTTTCGCACAAATAGAGCTTTCTTTTGGTGGTATTTGATCACCTCGGCGGTTTTTATTTTTTGCGCTATAAACAAAAATAGAGCGACAATTTTGAAAAAAAAGCAATATTTTTTGATTTTTGCTATAATAAATATCCCAATTTTTTTTTTGTTTATATATTTTTTTCCTCAGTTTAGGCCGATACGTATTCTTCTACATATTTTTGGTAAAAAAAAATCGCAATCGGCGTTTATTGATTGGTTTGCGCAAAAGTTATAGCGTTTACAAAATAGGGGGATAGTTTTATGGCATTTTTATATATTTTTTTTTTTATTAGTAATGGCGGCGATCAGTGATTTTTTTTGTGACTGCGACATTATGGCGGACACATCGGACACTTTTGACACTAATTTGGGACCATTCACATTTATACAGCGAACAGTGCTATAAATATGCACTGATTACTGTATAAATGTGACTGGCAGGGAAGGGGTTAACACTAGGGGGCGAGGAAGGGGTTAAATGTGTTCCCTGGAGTGATTGTTACTGTGTGGGGGAGGGGAGTGACTGGGGGAGGTGACCGATCTGTGTCCCTATGTACAAGGGACACAGCATCGGTCCCCTCTCCCTGACAGGACATGGATCTCTGTGTTTACACACAGAGATCCATGTCCTTGTCTCTGTAACCGCCGTTCGCGGGTGCCTGGCGGACATCGCGGCCGCCAGGCACGCGCATCGGCATTGCAGTGAAGCGCCGGGCACGTGTGCGCGCGCCGCCGGCGGCGCTCGCGCGCCCCCCAGTGGCCAAATAGCGGAGGCCGTATAATAATGGCCTCCCGGCATTTGACAACCACCTTGCGGCCGTATATTCTCGTACGGCGGGCGCGAGGTGGATACACACGATAATTTTTCATGTAATTTTTTAAACCGACGTTTTTCTTGTCGATTTTTTTCATGTTTCCTCTCAAGCCTGTCTTGCGTACACACGATCATTAAAAAAAACGCTCGAGCAAAGCGCAGTGACGTACAGCACGTACGACGGCACTATAAAGGGGAAGTTCCGTTCGAATGGCGCCACCCTTCATGTTAGTAAAGTTTGTTGAGCGACGATTCGCGCTTTTCAGCCTCGTGCTTTTCAGTCCGTTACTGTGTGATGAATGTGCTATCTCCATTACGAAAGCTAGTTTTACCAGAACGAGCGCTCCCGTCTCATACTTGATTCTGAGCATGCGCGTTTTTTTTCACGTCGTTAAAGCATACACTATCGTTTTTCACGTCGTTAAAAAAAACGACATGAAAAACGACGTGAAAAAATAGAGCATGTTCGAAATTTTTAATGGCCGTTTTTCACGTTGTTAAAAATGCTCTGGAGCATACACACGATAGGTTTTAATGCCCATTTTTAAAAATAGCATTTTTAACGGCATGAAAAACGATCGTGTGTATGGGGCATAAGCCTAAATGTCTTTTTTTTTTTTTCCAACCACTGCCACCTAGTGCTGGCATAACCTCAACACTTCATAATAGCTGCGCATGCTGGTAGGTTAATTAGCTTCTGTCTAAATTGGCCCTAGTATATGAATGTGAGTTAGGGACCTTAGATTGTAAGCTCCTTGAGGGTAGGGACCGATGTGAATGTACAAAATATATATGTAAAGCGCTGCGTAAATTGACGGCGCTATATAAGTACCTAAATAATAATAATAATAATCTTGATCACGGCATCCCTTCACTATGACCTACTGACTAATCTACCCCAGAGTTCAATTCAGAGGAACTGTCCCTTTGTTCGGAGCAGGAGAGAGAGAAAAAAAAACACAACAGCTCTCCACTTTTCTTCCTCTTTGGGAGTAGACATTCCCCTTTTCAGCGGGACAAAGTCTCTTGGATCCGGGGCATGATTTGTCCGTGCAAAGACAGGATAAATGAAAAAACACAACACAAGTTCCTGTCTAGAAGTTTCAAAGGTAGAAGATAGGATCTGGCAGGGAAATGGGCTTCCATTGTTTGTTCAGGGTCTCTATAAAATAAATAAATAGCATCCTCTTTTCCTGGACAACAGATCACCACAAGATCAGCGTGAATATGCCGACCATAGCTCCACTCCTTACGACAACCCTTGAAACGATCGGTCATGGCGGCCGAGCAAGCAAAGTACCTGTATGGCTTAGGCACTTTGAGACAGTCCCATATGGCCTCCGCATACCACCTTTCTCGATAGGCCTCTATCTCAAACAGCAGTTCTTTGGGTACATAGGGGTACTCCCAGCCATACTCACTAGCCATTCTTTTGTTGAGAATCCGCTGCAAGCGAGCAAGATGGGGCACAGTTTTGCGATCCCCGCTTCCAATGTGCACAATAACATCCGGCGATCTCCGGACTGTAGCCGTATCAGGCCCTGGTAGGGGTTTTCCACTTGGGGCAGATATAGTCTTCTCCTCTATGGCCGGGACCTCCACACGGGGTGTAGTGCTCCCCGAACTCATAGGCGATCCCACTCTAAGGCTGCGGGTCGGGGCAACAGTCTTTATATTGTGCCATCCGTTTTTAATAAAAATGTCGTCTATTTCGGCATCATCCCCCACTTTGGACGAAGAGTCCAGGTCTGAGGTGTCATACTCCTCAGCAGGCAAGTAATTTCGGGGGGGATGTGGACACATTTCTCCCAGCCTCCTTACCGTCACCTGTCGGGGACTTCACAGGCTTCCTTCTGCTCTCGAGGTCCGGTTCTGGTAGGCACTGGGGCAGGCTTCGACCGCGGCCGCGGGAGGCCTTAACATATCCCACTTTTCGCTTTGCTGGCGGGACATGAATTTCCATTGTGGCAGAGGCAGCGTCCGCTGCGGTGTCCACCAAAAGTTCCATAGGCTCGGGGGCATCCTTCCTCAAGGCACTGGCAGTAGGGGAGGCGATGCGCGTGGGCTCAGCTGTGGGAGCATAGGTGTCTTCCTCCGAAGTTACAACGCCTGTGATGCAATTCACCCGGTAGGCTCGGGGTAATTCAGTGGGCTGCTCCACCTCAAAAAGGAACTCTCCACAAGCCAAGCATCTCCCAAAAGGGCACAGTTGCACTGCCAGTCCATGACATTTGGGACAGAGCATGCCCAGGGCCTCCGCATCTCTGCAGGTGTACAGGGCGAAGCGGCCCCGGGGCTTGAGCCGGATCCCCGTATCCGTAAGTGGGGCGATGAGCGGAGCAATGTCCATTGAGGAAGACATCGGGAACATCCGGGGTCCCGACAGGGCTGAAGTACCTGGAAAAGCAGACATGTTGCTCACTCTCACTCGATCCAACTCTCTCTGTCTCTTGGCGCCAATTCACCCACGTGTAGCTCACGGGTGGCGGGAACTCTCCTTTTTCCTTTTCTGCACGTAGCTTGCAGGCTTTTCTTTTTCCTTAGGTAACGCCCACGAACTACGCAGTTAGAAACAGTTCTGTGCCCCTTAACTCCTTCTTCACTCAAAGTTTGTAACACAGTCCAATGGCCGACTTTCCAATCACATAAGTTTCACTCCACTCGTACAAGAGGCAGCCACAAATCCCGGACTCGAGCCCCCACGTGTAGCTCCTTCGGTATTCCCCGGTATGCCACACACCCGCAGACCCCAATTTGTTAATGGGATCTACTGGTTTCGTTACTTTGGGTCTGCAGCAAAATACCTCCTACGAGTGGATCCTTTAGATCCGTTGTCTAGGCACACTGACGACTCCTTGGAATGCCAATGTCCACACTTGAGTAAAACCTAATCAGCAAGGCTTTATTCTTTTTCTGCACTTTGAGTTAAACTTGAAGAAGCAAGAGTAGAAGAGTTGAAAGACATGGGGAAAGGTTCAGGCACGCAACACTTAAGTCCAATATCTACACTCGTCGCCACTCAAGCCCGAGTGGGTATTGCTCAGCCGGATAGTCCCTATGAGAGCAGTCCTAGCAGGCGGGATGGAGCACGGACGTCAGAGATGATGGATTCCCCTTTAGATAGGCCTCCAGACCTCTCCCCGAGACAGCAGTACCGTCGCTATCTCCGCCGGGACTGTTCTTCCCCTGGAACTCCTTTCCTAAAGATGGGCCCCCTACAAACGGGCAGCCTGGGATCCTTCTCTGAAGCGTAGGCCCTAGTCAGCGGAGCTGGGCCTACAATGCAGCAACAGGGCCTCAGGCTGAAGGTGCCCAAGGCCTAAGCACTCTAGCGCACCTCGTACCATGCGGGCCACGAGGCACACTCACTGGACCAGAGGTCCCCCCTGTAAGCCCTGGGGTCCCAGTGGAATAGCCTCACGCCAAAAGGCGTCTGCCCCTTTTGTACCCTCTCCCAGCATGCACATCGGGTAGACCACGCCCACTGCACAGCTGCTGAGAGAGGACACCCAAGGTGCTGTGATACCCCCGTAATCCAGCCCGTGCCGGCGGTGACAGCGCCACCTGCAGGCAAAGGAGAATAACACTGCCGGGCAGTATCACACCCCGAGCAGAACAACAACTTGAACACAACTGGTCTGAGCCCAATTAGTGGCTCAGACTGCCCTTAAATTTCACATAGCGCCCCCAAACATTGGGGGGGGGGGGGCGCTACATATATATTTTAAAACACAGGTCACTACAGTATGGGTGAACAGGGTCTTAGGTAGACATGCACCTGCATATGTTGTGTCACTGGAAAAAATAACGTCCCCTGCATCCTTGTGTCACTGGAAGAAATAATGTCCCTGCATTGATGGGGTTGCTGGACTATACTGCGCTGTAGAAAATGTTAGCGCTATATAAACATTCATATGGGTAGAGTGAAGAAGGCTCCTGCTGGCCTCGTACATCGCCACAGTCAGTGTTGGCACTATATGCGGTGCAGTAGAATGGGGATAAATGATGTACAGATAATGGGGAGCTGATTCCCAGGTGTGATCGCTGTGGATCGGAGGGGGAGGAGCTGACAGACAAGATGTGATTGTATTGTAGTATCGGTGTTTTAGAATCAGCTGCACATGCGTTCCACCGCTACCAGGTTTGCTAATCTGACAGAACACCTGCAGACAGAAGAAGGCGGCAGTGGACATCTTACTACACCCAGCTACATCTTGAATTTCAGAATAATTTTAGCAATAAAATGAGCAAATATAAAAAAATATAGTATATTGACATCTGTTATGATGTTTCAATTTTTAATTTTGAAAGTCCAAAGGCTTAGCACTGAGCAGTGCGAGGTGTATCAACATGGCCTCCGCCACCTTCCTATTGCTGGCGTCCATTTTTTTTCAAAATGTAACATCAAAACAGCATCACAGATGTCCCTATACTACATTTATTTCTATACACTCACTTTATTGCTAAAATTACTGTGGAATTCAAGACGTAGCTGGGTGTAGTATGATGTCCGCCGACTTCTTCTAACTGCAGGTGTTGGGTCAGATTAGCAAACCTGGTAGCAGTGGAACGCAGGCGCAGCTGACGAAATGTCACTTCAGTTACATTATCTGACGGGTTCACTAATCTGATAGAACACCGGCTTTGTCTCCTCTCTAGTTACCTTATCCGACGGGTTCACTAATCTGATAGAACATTGCCTTTGTCTCCTCTCTAGTTCCGGCCCAGTGTTCTGTTAAAAACTCCAATTCGCCAAAATCTTCAACCACGTCACTTCCAGTGGCTCTACAGCACCAATAATTGGACATTTGGACGAGTTGCCTGTTTTCACAGAACACCGGCAGCGTATGCATTACGGTATAGGTCGAGTTGACTGTTTTGACAAAACACCGGTTTAGGAGGAAGTTGTCGCGGCCATGTTTTTGGTTAGTATCGGGCGGACTAACAATGTCCACTCATTATATGGTGTACTGTAGTGTATACGCTGTCACTGTTCTGTCAAAATAACCAACTCATCCAAAGCTCCAATTATTGGTGCTGCAAAGAAGTGACATAGTTGGAGATTTTGGCGAGTTGGAGTTTTCGGCAGAACACCGGTCTTTGCTCTCCTCCCAGTCACTGCCCTCTCTCTGTGTCTCTGCCCTCCCTCCTTGGTGTCTCCTCCCTGTCCCAGTCTCCGGGTTTCTACCCCTCTCCAGTGTCAGTCTCCTGCGGGCTCCGCTCGTTGCTCTCCCCATGCTGTTTCCATCAAAGCTGTTCCCGGCTCAGCTCTCAGGGTACAGCCGGTAGCTTAGGGCGAAGAGAGGCACAGAGAGGTGAAGCTTTCACGCCACCCCTACTTCCTTCTGCACCAAGACCTGCGCCACCACGCCTTCCCCCGTGCCGGGACATGTATCTGCTAGACCCCCCAGATAGAATGGGGGACCCCGCACAGGAAGACAGTATACTGGATCTCCCTGACCCTGGTAAAGAAGGAGCTGTTGTCGGGGGTGAGCCTGCTGGAGTAAGGTGACCAGATTTTTTAAATGAAATCCGGGGACATATTTCTTTTTTACTAGTAATGGCGGCAATAAGCGACTCTCTGCCAATCGCCGCCCGCCTCACAGCCTGTCAAGTCTTACTCTCCGGGCCCCGGCTACTACTGGGTTGGGAGCGGAGGAAGATCAATCCACCAGGGAAGGCAAGGAGATAGACAGGCGGCTGGCTAGGACTTCAGCCAAGGCAGAAGAACATGCGAGCAGAACTGAATGGGCACCCGAAACTGAAGAAATATTCCCTCGGCTCCGACCAGCACATGATCATCAGAAAGGGGCACAGATAATTAAAAAAATACACTACACCCCCCCCCCCCCTAAACTAGTAGGAGAATTTTTTTTTTTTTAATTCTGCACTGACTGTCTTTGAAATTGCCCCAGCCCCTGTTCAAATTTAATCTGGGGACAAAACCGGGGACGGACTTGGTCCGGGGACAGTGTGCTCAATCCGGGGACTGTCCCCTGAAACCGGGGATGTCTGGTCACCCTATGCTGGAGGGATGTCTGGAGGAGGGCGGAGGAGGAGAGGAGATGGACACCTTCCCCCCGCACCTCAGGCTAAAGTGGAACTTCCGCTCATCAGAACCCTCCCCCCCTCCGGTGTCACAATTGACACCTTTCAGGGGGGAGGGGGTGCAGATACCTGTCTAAGACAGGTATTTGCACCCACTTCCAGGAGTCCTCTCTGCGGGAAATCTGCAGGAAGTACGTCACTTCCCGCAGAATACCCGTAGTGTTCTGGGAGACACTCGGCTCCCAGAACACAGGGGGACCAGTCAGAACGGCGCAGCGCGACTCGCCCATGCGCCGTAGGGAACCGGGCAGTGAAGCCGCAAGGCTTCACTTCCTGGTTCCCTCACCAAGGATGGCGGTGGGGGCAGCAGAGTGACGAGCGATTGCTCGTCCTCTGCTGAGGACGTCGCTGGACTCCAGGACAGGTAAGTGTCCTAATATTAAAAGTTAGCAGCTGCAGTATTTAAAAAAATTTTTTTTCGGCGGACCTCCGCTTTAAGGGAATCCCTTGGGGCCCCCATTCTCCCTCATTGGAAGATATACCCTTGATTACTTTTCTGAGGACAATCCAAAATGTAGGATTTTCTTTTACTTTCAAAAATGGGATTTCCGATGGAATTTCCGCTCCAAATTAATATAGGCTTCTCATGACGTCACAGTCACATGCTCCGGAGCATGTGACTGTGACGTCATGGGAGCATGTGACTGTGACGTCACGAGAAGCCTATATTAATTTGTAGCGGAGAGAACAGCCAGTATTACAGCGGGAGGAAGCGACGAGTCAACATCGAGGAGGAGAAGAGAGAAGAAGACGGCGACGAGAAGACCGGCCCCTCCACTAGCAAAAGAGCTGGAAGAAGATAGTGATGGGGCCGGCAGAAGGACAACGGAGAGCCGGACGAGACGACGGGAAGACCGGGCCTCTCCGCTAGCAAAAAAGCTGGAAGAAGATAGCGGAGGCCCGGCGGAAGAAAGAACCGGAGAGCGAGAGAAGAACCGGAGAGCGGGAGAAGAAGGCGACGGAGAAGACCGGGCCCTGCTAGCAAAAGAGCTGGAAGAAGATAGCGGAGGCCCGGCAGAAGAAAGAACCGGAGAGCACGGAGACGACACTGGAGACCCCCGGAGCTGTGCAATAAATTACTTTAAAAAGCTGTGTGTTTTTTATTGACATTTTTTTTCCACCAGGTGAATGGGTAGGGGTATGATGTACCCCATACTCATTCACATAGGGTGGGGGGCCAGGATCTGGGGGCCCCCTTATTAAAGGGGGGCTCCCGGATTCCGATAAGCCCCCCGCCCGCAGACCCCGACAACCAACGGCCAGGGTTGTCGGGAAGAGGCCCTGTCCTCATCAACATGGGGGCAGGGTGCTTTGGGGTGGGGGGCCGCAGGTCGCCCCCCTGCCCCAGAGCACCAAACCCCCCATTTTGAGGGCATGCGGCCTGGTACGGTTCAGGAGGGAGGGGGGGCGCTCTCTCGTCCCCCCTCTTCCACTGCGGCCTGTCAGGTTGCGTGCTCGGATAAGGGTCTGGTTTGGTTTTTAGGGGGGACCCCCACACCGTTTTTTCGGCGTAGGGGTTCCCCTTCAAATCCAGACCAGACCCAAGGGCCTGGTATGCTCCTGGAGGGGGAACCCATGCCGGTTTTTTATTTAAAATTTGGCCTGGAGTTCCCCCTCAAGATTCATACCAAACACAGTGCCTGCTATTGGCGGGGATCCAAGTCGGATCCCCGTTCATTGAAAGTCGGACATATGTCGGCTTCATGTCGCGGGGCAAAGTCGGATCCAAAGTAGGACGGCTGTCGTGTCGCACTAGTGTGAACCCAGCCTAAATCTCCCCCATTATATAATTAAATTCAGAGTGAGTACTTTACCATTGGGAAATACATGTTTATCCTGTCAGAAATCTAGTGGGCTTGTAAATTACTGTCCTCTCTGGGGACTATAGAACCCATTCAATCTATGTTTATAGAGATGTGGAGGGTGAGGTTTCTGTTGTCCTAATACAGACAGCCCTCGAGTTAAAAACATATGATCCCTTTCCTTAATAATAGAGGCAGCGTGACGTTGCACTGGTCCTGGAAACCCCCGGGTGGCCATCTTGCTGCTCACCGCATGCTGCCACCTACTGTCTGGCGGACCCATCAGCAATCCCACATCACTGCATGGCCAGTTAACCCTTCCTTAACCACTTCCATACTGGGCATTTTCACCCCTTTCCTGCCCAGGCCAATTTTCAGCTTTCAGCACTGTCACACTTTGAATGAGAATTGTGCGGTCAAGCGACATTGTACACAAATTATTTTTGATAATTGTTTTTCCCCACAAATAGAGCTTTCTTTTGGTGGTATTTCATCACCTCTGTGGTTTTTCTTTTTTGCGCTATAAACAAAAAAAGAGCGACAATTTTGAAAAAAACACAATATTTATTACTTTTTGCTATAATAAATATCCCAATTTAAAAAAAAATATGTTTTCCTCAGTTTAAGCCGATATGTATTCTTCTACATATTTTTGGTAAAATTTTTTGTAATAAGCGTTTATTGATTGCATTGCGCAAAAGTTATAGCGTCTACAAAATAGGGGATAGAATTATGGCACTTTTATTATTATTTAATTTTTTACTAGTAATGGCGGCGATCTGGGATTTCTGTCAGGACTGCGATATTGCGGCAGACAGATCGCACACTTTTGACACTATTTTGGGACCATTTATATTTATACAGCGAACAGTGCTATAAATATGCACTGATTACTGTATAAATGTGACTGGCAGGGAAGGGGTTAACACTAGGGGGCGATCAAGGGGTTAAATGTGTTCCCTCTAGGGAGTGATTCTAACTGGGGGGGGGGAGACTGATTGGGGGAGGTGACCAATCGGTGTCTCTATGTACAAGGGACACACCATCGGTCTCCTCTCCCTGACAGGACGTGGATCTCTGTGTTTACACACAGAGATCCACGTCCCTGCTCTGTGACAAGCAATCGAGGGTGCCCGGCGGACATCTCCACACTGCAGGTAATCCCTGGACGTCTGCCCGGAGTGACGAAAGGTTCCTGTGGACGTCATATGACTATACGCCGGGCAGGAAGGGGTTAAGCTATCCAAAACTTAAACTATTTTTGGCTGGAGTTACACATAAAAAATGTACCTGTCCCAACTTACATACAAATTCAACTTAACCAATTAAGGACCGCCGCACGACGATGTACGTCGACAGAATGGCATGGCTGGGCACAAGGGCGTACAGGTACTGTATGTCCCCTTTAAGATCCCACCCGTGGGTCGCGCGCACCGCCGCCGCGCTAGCGACCCGGTCCTGAGCACCGTGACCGCAGGACCCGATCGCCACCGGTGTCCCGCGATCGGGTCACAGAGCTGAAGAACGGGGAGAGGTAAGTGTAAACAAACCTTTCCCCGTTCTTCCTAGTGGCAGTGGCAGTGATCGTCTGTTCCCTGTCATAGGGAACAACGATCAGTGACGTCACATGCCAAGCCACGCCCCCCCCACAGTAAGAATCAGGCTGGGTTCACACTTGTGCGTTGCGTTTTTGAGCTCCGGTTTCTTTGCCAAGTTTTCAATCAGTTGTTCAGCAGTTCCTTTGCGTTTTAGCTGCGGATTTGCTGACCTGGGAGAGGAGAGGGAAGTGTACAGTGGCTGACCGCAATCTCGCTGCTGTTATCATGAGGGGGAAATCCACGCCAAATTTTTAATAAAAAAAACGGCATGGGTTCCCTTTCAGGAGCATACCAGGCCCTTAGGTCTGGTATGGATTTTAAGGGGAACCCCCTACGCCGAAAAAACAGCGTGGGGGTCCCCCCAAAATCCATACCAGACCCTTATCTGAGCATGCAGCCCGGCCGGTCAGGAAAGGGACGAGCGAGCGAGCGAGCACCCCCCCCCTACTGAACCGTACCAGGCCGCATGCCCTCAACATGGGGGGGTGGGTGCTTTGGGGCCGGGGGGCGCCCTGCCTGGCCGTTGGTTGTCGGGGTCTGCGGGCGGGGGGCTTATCGGAATACGGGAGCCCCGCTAAATATGGGGCCCCCCACCCTATGTGAATGAGTATGGGGTACATCATACCCCTACCCATTAACCTGGTGGAAGAAAAATGTCAATAAAAAAAACTCACTACACAGGTTTTTAAAGTAATTTATTAGGCAGCTCCGGGGTCTTCTTCCGACTTTGGGGGTCTTCTTCCGACTTTGGGGGTCTCTTCCGACTCTCTCCGGCCTCTTCTCCTGCTCTCCGGTGCCTTGTCCACGCTCTCCGGTTCTCCCCCCGCTCTCCGATGCTTTCTGCCGGGGCACCTCCGCTATCTTTTGCCAGCTCTTTTGCTAGGTCTTCTTCGTCGCCTTCTTCTCTCTTCTCGAGATGTTGACACAGCACTCTCTGCCGCTGTAATGCCATATGACGTGACAGTCCCAGGGAATGATGGGACTGTGACGTCATACGGGGGCGGGGTCACCGGGTGGCATCACCCGGTGACCACGCCCTATGCCTATATAAGATGTTGCGCACCGCACACACAGCATTACAGCGGCTGGCAGTGTTGTGTCAACATCGAAGAAGAGAAGAGGGAAGAAGACTATGGAGAAGACTGGGCCGCCGCTAGCAAAAGAGCTGGAAGAAGATAGCGGAGGCGCCCGGCAGAAGGAAGAAGGCACCGGAGAAGAACCAGAGAGCGCGGAAAGACAACACCGGAGAGCAGAAGAAGAGACCCCCGAAGTCGGAAGAAGACCCCCCGAGCTGCCTAATAAATTACTTAAAAAACCTGTGTAGTGTTTTTTTATTGACATTTTTTTTCCACCAGGTGAATGGGTAGGGGTACGATGTACCCCATACTCATTCACATAGGGTGGGGGGCCCCCTTATTAAAGGGGGCTTCCAGATTCCGATAAGCCTGCAGACCCCGACAACCAACGACCAGGGTTGTCGGGTAGAGGCCCTTGTCCTCATCAACATGGGGGCAGGGTGCTTTGGGGGTGGGGGGGCCCTATGTTGAGGGCATGCGACCTGGTACGGTTCAGGAGGGGGGGGCGCTCGCTGGTCCCCACCCCCTTTCCTAACCGGCTGGGCTGCGTGCTTGGATAAGGGTCTGGTATGGATTTTGGGGGGACCCCCACGCCGTTTTTTCGGCATAGGGGGTTCCCCTTAACATCCATACCAGACCTAAGGGCCTGGTATGCTCCTTGAGGGGAACCCATGCCGTTTTTTTGTTTAAAATTTGGCGTGGAGTTCCCCCTTATGATTCATATGTACTGTGTTCAGAACGCAACACATCTGCGAATCAGATGCGTTCCCATAGAACATAATGAGCAGACAATTCGCACTGCAATGCCTAGAAAACGCACACGTTTTTTGGGCAATGCGCAGTGCGAATGCATCGCACATATGTGAACCAGCCTCATTGAAATCAATGTATTTTAAAATGTTATGAGAACTGGATGCGGTGTAAGCCGCAATCAGTTTGCATAGGTGTCATCGGGAACAGCGATAAGTGATGTGTCACGGCAAGCCGCGCCCCCTAACAGTCAGAAGCACTATCTAGGTCACACTTAACCCCATCAGCACCCCCTACAGGTTAACCCCTTCACTGCCCGTGTAATTTTTACAGTAATCAGTGCATATTTATAGCACTGATCGCTGTAAAAATTACAATGGTCCCAAAATGGTGTCAAAAGTGTCCGATGAGTCCGCCATAATGTTCCAGTCACGATAAAAATCGCTGATCGCCGCCATTACTAGTAAAAAAAAAAAAAATTATTAATAAAAAAAATAAATAAATAAAACTATCCCCTATTTTGTAGACGCTATAACTTTTGCGCAAACCAATCAATAAACGCTTATTGCGATTTTTTTACCAAAAATATGTAGAAGAATACATATCGGCCTAAATTGAGGAAACATTTTTTTTTATATATATTTTTGGGCGATATTTATTATAGCAAAAAGTAAAAAATATAGCATTTTTTTTTCAAAATTGTCGCTCTATTTTTGTTTATAGTGCAAAAAATAAAAACCGCAGAGGTGATCAAATACAACCAAAAGAAAGCTCTATTTGTGGGAAAAAAAGGACGTCAATTTTGTTTGGGAGCCACGTCGCACGACCGCGCAATTGTCAGTTAAAGCGACGCAGTGCCGAATCGCAAAAAGTGGCCTGGTCCTTTAGCTACAAAATGGTCCGGGGCTTAAGTGGTTAAGAACAAACCCATAGAACCTTGTTCGTAACCCAGCGACAGCCTATACAGTAGTGTTGTCACCTTAGCAAAGAGTGTGTTACTAGTAACTAAAAGAAAATGCCTGAAAAAGAAAACAAATGCAGCTACCACATCTACGGAATGGTAAGCTGCAAAATGACATTCTTGTTTTTGGGTTTAGATACACTTTAAAGTGGGGGTAGGCAATCTTTGAGAAGTAGAGATTCACCTGGACGAGATCAAAGATCACCAGGGTGCAGCACCCCTTTTCTTCCACCAAGAAGTTAACAAGGCACCAGCAAAAAAAAAAAAACAATTAGGGACAGCATGAAGAAAAGTTAGAGAAATAAAGCAAATGTCCCAGTAAAAATATAAACTAAAGCCTAGTACACACACTAAGAATATTGAACGACTTTTTTTTTGTATGCTAGTCTTATATCGAAAAATTCTTGTACGTGAGAAAACCCACCTTAACACGGCCGAGACAGTTTTCTTGTGGTCTCTTCGGTGGGTTTTGGTGGAACGGCACACACCTATGTATCAACATATACTTGTTTACTGTGATAAAATGTATTTGTTCTGTTTTTTACTGTACTTATATTGTGTTTCTTTTCATATTTCTATGCTAGAGCTGGTTATTTATATTGGTGGTCCCAGCTTAAATCCCCTGAAGAAGCCTAACTGGCAAAACATGTTGGGATGGGACAACTGTTCTGTGACCGACACCTTACACTAATTGGGAATTCCAGCGACCCCCAAACCCTATTTGTCTGCTTCAAAATTGTATTTTATTGAACCCTCTATGTATAACTTATATATGTATATCAATTTAATAAAATTATATTTTTATACAATAATTGCTTTTTTGACCAAATAGTTTTCAGCACAGCTATAATCCCATTCTCTTCCTACAATTCTACAAAAGAATACACTACATCACTTCTGAAGTACAAGAATTTTTATAACCTATTGGTTTTCGATATAAGACTAGCATACAAAAAAAGTAGTTCGTCCAATATTCTTATTGTGTGTACTAGGCTTTAGTTTATATTTTTACTGGGACATCAATTTAATAAAATTATATGTAGCACACAGACCTTTTTCCTGCCTTTGGCTCACTTGCAGGTCAAGGCACACCGCGCTATATGCCCGTACCCTCCTGTTTGAGAAGGTTGAGCGGTGTTAACAATTTTGGGTCCTGCAGCAAGGTTTCCCAGCAGACTGGTTCTCATTTCCTAGAGTATTGGGGCCAAATCTCTATTTTTCCCCAGGAAGCCCAATGTCCACACCACTTTAACTCCAACGCTGAGTTTATTTTAAAAGCAAGTTCAAGTTCAGCAGACAGGAAAGGTGGACGAGAGAAAGGACAGTAAGGTTTGGGAGATAGGTCCAGGCACAACTGGTACGATAGCCGCTACTCAATCCCGAGTAGGTTTAGCTCAACCGGATAGTCTCCTGTAAGAGCGGATCCTAGCAGCCGGAGTGATGCTCGAACGTTCACTTTAGGTTTCCTAGAGATACGATCGGGAGATCCTCTGCCACAGAATCTTTAAGTCCCAAACTTCTCAGCTGTTGCAACACAAGGACAGGTGCCAGGGATAGCACGTTGCAAGGCCTGTGACGGATCTTTGAATCCCTCCAGAAGGTAACCAGGCCTCTCTTTCACCGTGAACCCTTTCCTGGGCACCCTGGGATTCTTCTTTTGGAGGTAGGCCCCAGCTAAAGGTGCTGGGCATACTAGTGGAGTTGCAGCCCCAAGCTAAAAGTGCCTGAGACCGATGCACGCACGCACGCACCCCTGTCCTGGAGGGCCAGGTGGCGCGAACCGCTCACACTCCTGACTCCCCCCCAAAGAATGGCATCTGCCCCTTATGTATCCTCTCCCAGCATGCACAGCAGGCCAACCACGCCCACCATACCGCTGCCGAGAGAGGACATCCTAAGGCATAGCAATGTCACCCACCGTTCAACCCTGACCTCATATGGCAGTGCCACCTACAGGCCACAGGGAACTATGCGTCAGGCTACATCACATAGGCAGAAGCGAGTACTAACAAATCAAAGTGGTCTGAGCCTGGCTACTAGCTCAGACCAACCCCCTAAATTTAAGTACATAGCACCCCTGAAAGTAAAGGGGCGCTACATATATTTTTATACAATAATTGATTTTTGACCAAATAGTTTTCAGCACCGCTATAATCCCATTCTCTTCCTACAATTCTACCAATTAACCTGGGATGAGGTGCGTGTAGCTCTAGATCCCCTCGGATCTCCTCCACTCCATACATAGTGTATTGTTTTGTTTCCAAGCATGCGGTCTTGGTCACACGATTGTTTTCGTACAATTACTATACTAATTATACAAAATTGTTTGTTTTGTTATCGTATGAGAAAAATTTCCGTGCTTGTACCTTCGGATATTTTTGCATGAGCGGTCGTGATTGGCCCTGGAACGCTGTGTTCTAACAATTGGATTATCTGACGACCACTCCAAAAGGGGTATTTTTCATCTGATTTTCTCATTGTTCGTACTAGGCATAGCCTAGCTAAAAAGTTAGCTTTAGTGAGAAACTTGGCATTCACTTTCCTTCACAATTTTTTTTTTCAGGTCAGGAGAGTATTTGGTCACCCCCTCAAGGCTGATGCAAGAGTCCATAATGAAGGCAGAGCCAAAAAACTGCAGGGGAACTTGCTTGACTAGTTTCCGGCCTGGGTCTTTGCTCCAAGTTCTAGCCAGTGTTCAAGAGGTCAGTAGTACACAAGTAGTCTCTGGTACAGAAGTGGTTTCCTAATTAACCACTTCAGCCCCGGAAGAATTGGCTGCCCAATAACTGGGCCATTTTTTGCAATTCGGCACTGCGTCTTTTTGACAATTGCACGGTCGTGCAACGTGGTACCCAAACAAAATTTACATAATTTTTTTCCACAAATAGAGCTTTCTTTTGGTGGTTTTTGATCACCTCTGTGGTTTTTATTTTTTGCGCTATAAACAAAAAAAGAGCGTCAATTTTGAAAAAAAAGCAATATTTTTTACTTTTTGCTATAATAAATCTCCCCAAAAAATATATATATAAAAAAAATTCTTTCTCAGTTTAGACCGATATGTATTCTTCTACATATTTTTGGTAAATATACGTAAATAAGCATATATTGATTGGTTTGCGCAAAAGTTATAGCGTCTACAAAATAGGAGATAGTTTTATGGCATTTTTATTATAAAAAAAATTATTAGTAATGGCGGTGATTTGCGATTTTTATCGTGACTGCGACATTATGGCAGACACATTGGACACTTTTGACGCTATTTTGGGACCATTGTCATTTATACAGCGCTCAGTGCTATAAAAATGCACTGATTACTGTGTAAATGACAGTGGCAGGGTAGGGGTTAAACACTAGGGGGCGATGAAGGGGTTAAGTGTGTCCTAGGGAGTGATTCTAACTGTGAGGGGGCTGGGCTACAAGTGACACGACAGTGATCACTGCTCCCGATGACAGGGAGCAGTAGATCACTGTCCTGTCACTAGGCAGAACAGGGAAATGCCTTGTTTACATAGGCATCTCCCTGTTCTGCAGCTCCGTGACACCGGTGGACATCGAGTCCACGGGTCCCGTGGGCACGGTTTTGGGTTAACAAACGCTTTAGATGGACTTGAGAGGAGGCTGGTGGGGATCAGTGCAGTACTCTCTGGGGAAGAGATCATGTATGTTTGGACAAGAGTCTGAACCTGCCCAAGCTATCCCACCTGAAAGCTGTCAAAGCCACCAAAGACTCATAGGCAGCGGAGGCGTTCCCCATCCTGCAGCTGCCTCCACTGCCTATAGTTGGCTGTCCACTACGACAGCCTTCTGAAAAGGAAAGCTCAGGCAAGTTTGGGCTCATGTCCGAACATATCTAAGCCAATTGCTTCCCTGTGCCGCTCGGCAGGTGGTGGACCAGCACTCTAGTTTGAGGGTTGGCAAGTCAGGGACACCATCACGATCTACCCATCACCTGCCCATGATCGACAGTTGGCAACACCTGCTTTAAAGTATATGTAAACCTGTACAATTAACTTATTTTCTTCCTGTTGGTATACAAAATTTACCACTGAAAAAATGCTTTGTAAACTAATTTTTATAAGTACAAAAAAATACCTGTTGATCTTACCAGAAATACTGATAACTTTCTGTGCGAGGTTTAGGCGATGAGAAAGTTGTTTGTATTATTGCAATTGATCAGAAATGAAGTAGGCAGGGCTTGCGCTATTTGCTTAGTAAATTCAGAGCGGTGTGGTCACGTCAAAAAGGAAGGTAAGAGCAGGCTATATTTCAGGCACACCAGTGAGATTTCTGTACATTTTTTAAAGGGATTAAACTTTGGGAAGTGTTCTTTTAATCCAGAGATGTACTATGCTTTTATTTTAGCCTTGACAGTTTAATGCCCCATTCACACTTGCGAATGGGGACGTTTGCGATAAGCTGCGGGAGACTCAGCAGGCTTCCCTGTGATTATCTGCAAAGCGGAAGTGCCATTAAAAGTACTTAGAGCCCGAGAACAGCAGCTATTCACAGACATTCCCAATTAATCACTAATGTGGCAATAACCTGTGGCTGATTGGCCCTGGATGCAGACAATCTGTGTTCAGAGCCAACCATCCACATGTAAAATCGCTGCATGAGTGATTACATGTGGACAGCCACAAACAGCTGTAGGTGCCGACAGGCTCCCATTGTTTCAATAGGGCTTCCCACCCACAGCTAGGGAACCCTGTTGAGTCTCCTGCAGGTAATCACAAATGGCCCCATTTGAAAGTGTGAATGGAGCCTAAAGCAGAACTCCTTGAAATCTTTGCTTTGTAGCAGCATACTCTTCATTAGTCCAGCTTGAGAATTTTGACCATCAAGTCTACGACTTCATTAGCATAATAATGTCACCCCCGAGACATTGTATTCTGACAGCAGCTTCTACTGCTGTCAGAATATTCTGATAAGCAGCTGCAGACTCTGACCAAAAGTTTCCTAGCATGTCCAATCGACTTCTGTTGAACAGGGAGGGCCACACAAAGATCAAAATTTCAATCTGTCTAAAGGCCCGTACACACGGTCAGACTTTTTGCCAACAAACTTCAAAATGAGCACGTTTTTAAAAAAATCCGACCGTGTGTACGCTCCATCGGACAAAATTTTTCGGTTTTCATCGGACAAAAGTTTGCTCTGCAAACGGACAAACTTTTCGGCAACAAAAGTCCGATGGTGCAAAGTCCTATCGTGTGTACAGAAATCCATTGGACATTGCCCAGAACCAATAATAAAATCAACCAACAATAGCAGAAGTTGACCAAAGGGTGGCGGTAAAGAGCAAAAAAACACGTGATGTTGGGAAAGTTTGCAGAAAAGTCCGAGCGTGTGTATGCTATGGGTGTGCCCAGCCAACTCCCTTCGGACAAAAATCCACAGAAAAGTTTGTTTGAAGTCCGACCGTGTGTACGAGGCTTAAGACAAGCTTAAAGTGATTGTAAAGGTCCTTTTTTTCAAATAACAAACATGCCTATACTTGCCTGCTTTGTGCAATGGTTTTGCACGTAGCTGCCTGATCCTCCTCTTCTGGGGTGGCCTGTTGGTGCTCAGGGTCCCTCTTCTTTATCGGATGTCCCCATTGTGTTGCGTTTGATATAAAATATCCAATTTTAGACCTCGACTGAACAAACAGATCCTATATGCCCCAAAATTAAAGGGTGGTCTTGGTCTCCCTAACTTACAAAACTACTTTCAAGCCGCTCAGATTTCCCAACTTGCCCATACTACAGCTACAGGTCCTGCACCTCTTTGGGTCTCTCTCGAGGCACTCTCCTGTCACCCTTTGGCCATAGGATCATTGATGTGGCTTCCCAACCGGTTACGCCCTCCTATATTATGCCCTTCTTTATCACATTTATTGGTGGTCTGGGATAGAGTGCGTCACCGGGCATCTCTATCATACACACACAGACACACACAGACACACACACACACCTTTAGCTCCCATCTTCTGCAACCCGGAGTTTCCACCAGGGTTAGTGCCACAATTATTTCCTTGGTGGCTCAATAAAGGATTGCTAAGAATTGGCAACTACCTTAATGGTAACCAGGTATATGCTTCACAACACTTTAAAGACAAGATGCAGATACCTACAAGTGAAATATTCCGATATAACCAAATTGTATCCTTTGTCAGATACAAACTTAATCTAATAATTGAACCGCTTACACTTACAACTTTTGAGTTGTCTTGCCAAGCAAGGGGTCTTTTGAAGGGACGACTATCTGCGGTTTATGTTTCCCTCACTGAACCAAACTCAAAACCTTCCTATATAAATCAGTGGGAAAAATACCTGAATCTTACTTTTGATCTGTCTGAATGGCAGGACATTGCCTATAATTTAATCCAAATCTCTATCAATACCACGATTATTGAAGCAAATTATAAAACACTTTTCCTGACAGACTCCATGGCAGACTACGTGTGGGTTAACCCCGCCTCCTCTACACAGCTATAGGACCCCTTACCCATAAATTTGAGCTCACCTCCACAGACAGGTGTTCCTTTTTTATCCTCCTCACATGGACCTTCTTCATGCAATTCGGTGCGATGTCCAGGATGTGGATTGCTTGGATCGATCGGTACTGTTACTGTGGTGCACCCAGGGCCCAGCTATGAGCGGGCGAGTGGTTTCAGGGCTGGAAAATACCCCTATGGTGGAAGGGATGTGGCCCCAGAGTACCGGATCGGATGTCGCAGGATTCCTCGGCTGGCAAGGTCTGAAGATTTTGATTTTATATCTTCTTTCATGGCAGACAAGTTTGTGTATGTTGTTTTTGTCTCCCCTGTTTTCCTTCCTCCTGTGTGCGGCATGTGGAACGCTTTTTGCGTCCCAGGACGCCATTTCCCTTCCTGGTTCCCGGTCCGCCGCGCTTCTGCGCATGCGCCGAGCTGCGTGAAACCGACGCTTGGTTTCCGCGCATGCGCAATGCGGCGGAGGGGTCAGGGGCCACACAGGCGCAGTGGGTCGGGTCTCTTCGGCGCATGCGCGCAGCAGGACTGGCCGTGACGTCATTTCGGCGGTTTAATTAAACCGCTGAAGAGCCCTATACAGGTGGGACAACCTGTGGGCATAGAGCGACAGCCTCCCGGAGCCTCATTACTGCTAGGACGGGGTAAGCACTTCATTATGCAATGTATGCTTGTTATGCTTAGTGTCTCTTAAAGGGACAGTTTTCTTATGCTTCTTTGCATTGATTTGCTTATCCTTAGTCTAGGCAGTGTAGTACGGATTCCTGTCTCCCTCATCATGGACTCATCCTCACTGCCATGTGGCCAGCCCTCCCGCACAAGGTATGTGCGGAGTGGGTAGGGGGTTGGTGTCTTTTGTGCCTATCTGGTGGTTGCTAACGGTTACATCCTGCCCACCTTCCCCCCTCCCTCTGTCTGTATTATCTCTTACAGCCCGGCAACTTCAGTTCATCGGTCACAAGAAAGGGACCTTGCCAGGCCGCATCATCACTCATCATCTAGGTCTAGACGCGACACTACGTCTAGGACCCATCATCATAGGGGACGTTCACATACCCCTCTAGACATAGGAGATGTTCCCATTCCTCCTCTAGTCACCGCCACCACCACCGCGATGATCGCTCTGACCACAGAGCCTGTTGGGGATGCAAGACCAGAATCCCGGAGGGCAAATCGCTATGCGACCCATGTTATGCCCGAGCGGTTGGTGAGAAAGAGACGGAAAATCAAAACCTTGAGTCTCTTGTGAAACGTGTGGTACAGCAATCTATGAAAGAAATAGTTGCCCCCCACACAAGGAGCCAGTCCACCACCTTGTCTGGCTCTTTGGCTGACGAGGCCCAGGAGGATCCCGGCCAATTCCAGCCCCATGATTCCTCCCATTATTCCTCGCAAGACGAGATGGAGGGAGATGATTCTACGGTGGGATTCGACTACGCCTTAGTCTCTCCACTGATCAAGGCAGTGAAGGAAACTTTGAAGTTGGAGGATACCACTGCCCCCCCAGAAAAACAAAGGAAATTGTTTAAACAACTGGGGAAAGAACGCTCCAATTTCCCACTTCCCTCTGAGCTGAAAGGAGTGTTTGAGGAAGAATGGAGCAAGGGAGATAAGAAGGTTTCTATGCTAAGAAAAACCTCTAGACTGTATCCCTTTAAATCGGAGGATGTCAAGCATCTGGAGAATGCTCCCCTCGTAGATGCAGCGGTAATGCGCCTAGCGAAGCATGTCACCCTCCCGCTAGATGACACCGTATCATTTAAAGATGGTCTGGATCGGAAGATCGACCAGGACCTCAAAAGAATATATAGCCTGGCCGGAACGGCATGCAAACCAGCTTTAGCCCTTGCAGTGACCTCCAAAGCAATGGAGGCCTGGGTGGAAAACGTAGACTCCATTCTGAAGGGTGTCTCGGAAGAACTGGCTCAAAGTTCAGCAGTGCAAGAACTTAAAATGGCAGTCGCCTTTTTGGGGGAAGCTTCAATTGACCTCATCCGTTTACTGGCCAGATCAATGTTGTCCTCGGTCACGGCCAAACGAGCACTGTGGTTACGTCCCTGGCTTGCTGATCCAGCCTCCAAGCAGGTGTGGTGCAAAATTCCCTTTGAAGGGACTTCGTTGTTTGGGAACAAACTTGACAACGCCATTTCAAAAGCTACAGGCGGAAAGTCGGGTTTTCTTCCCCAGGACAGGCGCCAGTTTAATCAGAGAAAACCTCAACAGAGACGCAGTACTGAGCACTCGAGAGAGGCACGTTCCTATAAGCCCGGACGGGATTTTAGGAGAAGCTGGAATTGGAATAGAGGCCAATCTTCTTTTCAAAAGTCTGGCAAGAAACAGACGCCCGGTGGGCGTGAACCAAACAAGTCTTTTTGAGATTGGGCCCACCCAGGCGGGTCGGGTAGGGGCTCGCCTACGTTTCTTCCGGCACGTCTGGGTGGCCTCGATCTCGGACTATTGGACCATCAAGACGGTCTCAACAGGTCACACATGGTCCTTCACCAAGATCCCTCCATGCAGACCAATGCAAACCTCACTACCTCGGTCAGAAGAAAAACAGCAAGTTCTTCTCTCATATGTGAATGTCCTGAAAGATCAAGGAGCAGTGGTGCCCGTCCCAAAGGATGAGGAATTCCAGGGGGTATACTCCCCCCTCTTCCTAGTACAAAAGAAGAACGGCTCTTGGCGTCCAGTCATAGATCTCACTTTCCTGAACAAGTACATAAAGCATGAGAAGTTCAAAATGGAGTCACTCACAACCATCCAAAAAATAGTTCAACCAGGCGACTGGTTGATCTCAATAGATCTAAAAGACGCGTACTTTCATGTTCCGGTGGCAGAAAACTTTCACAAATATCTGCGGTTCCAGGTCGAACAAGAGCACTTACAATTTATTTGTCTTCCATTCGGGCTAACGACTTCTCCAAGAGTCTTTTCTAAGGTGCTGTTAGCAGTTGTGTCCCTTCTCAGAGTACAGGGTGTGCGCCTGTATCATTATCTGGACGATCTACTAGTACTGTCCCAAGACAAGCAGCAGCTGCTAGTCCACAAAAATCAGGTGATCTCTACACTGTTGGAGTTCGGATGGCTCCTAAACCGGGAGAAGAGTCAGCTGGATCCGACCCAGCGCTTGGTCTATCTAGGAGCCCAGTTCGACACCATAGAGAACACCATCTCTCTTCCAGAAGAAAAAATACCGATCATTCGGGAAAGAATCTCCTTAGCTATAGACTTCTCTCACCTAAGGGCATCACAGTGCGTGAAGATAATCGGCACGATGGTGGCCACATCCCCCATGGTCAAGTGGGCGATGTGGAGGCTTCGTCCTTTTCAATCCGGATTCCTCCAGCAATGGAAGACAGACGATCTCAATCAGCGGATCCGGATAACACAGTCAATGAGCAACAGTCTCCTCTGGTGGCTTCAAACCAAGAACTTGTCAACTTGCCACTCCCTTGCCCCCATCCATTGGGTGACTGTTACATCCGATGCCAGCAATGCGGGCTGGGGGGCACATTGTGGGGCAGAACTGGCTCAGGGCAAATGGGATGCCCGTCTCCACTCTCCAGGTTCGAACATTCTGGAACTGCGCGCGGCATGGTGCGCCCTTCAAGCCTTCTCCCACCTTCTGAAAGGGAAGTCGGTCCTACTCAAAATGGACAATACCACCGCTGTGGCATATGTGAAGAGACAAGGGGGACACTCGGAGCTCTGCCCTTCTCCAAGAGGTCGAGCCCATTATGACCTGGGCTCAGAGGAATCTGCTCAACTTAACAGCAGTCTTCATTCCAGGGGAGCAGAACATTCAAGCGGACTTCCTGTCACGCAGCATGCTAGACAACAACGAATGGTCTCTGCATCCACAAACCTTCAAGTGGATCCTATCGTTGGATTTCGATCCAGAGGTGGATCTGTTTGCATCCCCCTGCAATTACAAGATCGACAGATACTACACCCGAGCTCGGTACAATCAAGCCTTCGGAATAGATGCATTAACGAGTCAATGGGACTTCAACAGGGCATATGCCTTCCCTCCTCTTCCGATCATGCTAAAATTCCTACAGCGGCTTCAGTTGGAGAAAGTCGAGGTGGTAACAATAGCACCATACTGGCCGAGCAGACCTTGGTTTCCTCTCCTGAATCTAATGAGCTTCAGGGACCCGCTGCTTCTTCCTCTCAGGCCGGACCTTCTTTCTCAGGGGACGACCCTGCACCCCTGTCCAGCAATGCTGAGACTGATGGTCTGGTTTTTGAGAGGGAGAGGCTAGAGTCTCTTGGGTGTGCTTCAGGGGTAATCTCTACCCTTATGAGCTCCAGAAAGTCCAACACAAATAAAACTTACAATAGAATCTGGGCCAGATTTGTCAGCTTCACGACTACTGCAGGAAAGTCATCTAGAAACCCTAGTGTTCAAGACATCTTGAGTTTTCTCCAATCAGGCTTAGACCTGCCTTTATCGATTAGTTCCCTCAGGGTACAAGTATCAGCCTTATCAGCTTTTTCGGGAACGTCATGGGCAACTCATCCCCTGGTTCAACAGTTCTTTCGGGGGGCATCGAGAATCAGGCCTCAGAGGAAACCTAGATTCCCCAAATGGGATCTTCCACTCGTCCTTGATGCTCTTTCAGCACTCAACAACAAGGATCTTTCTGTTAAGGACTTATCAATCAAACTGGCCTTTCTAGTGGCCATTACTTCAGCCAAAAGGGTTTCAGAAATAAGCTTCCTGGGTTGTCAAGAACCCTTTTTGACTTTCTTCCCGGACCGAGTGGTCCTTATTCCCATGCTTGGGTCAAAACCAAAGGTCACATCAGTTTTTCACGAAAACCAAGAAATAGTCCTTCCTACTTTCGATTCTCCAGATTCAGCAGATGTTCATCCCTTGGATGTAGGTGAGACTCTGAAAGAATACTTGCGAGTTACTTCATCTTTTAGAAGCTCGAACTACCTGTTCTTGTTACACACCGGTAGCAACAAAGGGAAGAGGGCTTCTTCCAGAACAATAGCAGCCTGGATCGTCCAATCTATTCAACAGGCTTACAGGGCAAAGGGCTTGGCTCCTCCAGAGGCGGTGATGGCTCATTCCACCAGGGGCATGGCAGCCTCATGGGCAGCAGCTCGACACGTGGATCCTGAAGTGATATGCAGGGCAGCCTCGTGGTCTTCTATTCATACATTTATGTCTCATTATTGTATTGAGCCTGCTTCCCTTTCCTCTGTTAATTTTGGTCGAAAAATCCTGTCAGTTGACGGGAAAGATTAAATATATTTTTGTTCAGCATACCCTCTCGTGTGGTTTGGCTAGTTATTTCCTACACGTAGTCTGCCATGGAGTCTGTCAGGAAAACGGAAAATTTATTACCAAATACTTACCGTAATTTTCCTTTCCTGATAGAATCCATGGCAGACGGCGTTCCCACCCATGAATTAAAAATATGAGAGTTGAAATGTGAGTCGGCTAGTTACGGAACACCTGTCTGTGGAGGTGAGCTCAAATTTATGGGTAAGGGGTCCTATAGCTGTGGAGAGGAGGCGGGGTTAACCCACACGTAGTCTGCCATGGAGTCTATCAGGAAAGGAAAATTACAGTAAGTATTTGGTAATAAATTTTCCGTTTTACGTTGGTACCTGGTCCCAACTCGGGTGGCTAAAATGCATCCGTCCACATCACCTAACTGTTTTCGACGCTGTGGTCAGTTGGGGACAATGCACCATATTTGGTGGCAGTGCCCCCTGGTCATTAGGTTCTGGATTTGAATATTTAATTAATTCGATGATGGGGGGTAAACATCCGTAGATCCCCAGAGGTGGCCTTATTCCATAGATTACCCGATGAGGTGCCCAGGAAATCAACTAAATTAATCACATATATGAGTGAATGTAGTATTACCGCGCTACCAAAAGGATGGGGAGGGGGAGAGGGAAGGGTTCTGCTGCAGCACTGGAAGGTGTATCAAAAACCCAAAATGAATAATGTGAGAAAGTAATGCTGCGCTGAAAAAGGGGATAGGGAGAAGGTGAAACTGACTGAGTGCACCTAATAGACTAAAAGGTATGAGGTGAAACCAAAATAAACTTCAAGAATGATAGTGAATCATAAAACAACACAGGATGATAAAATCTAATGCAAACATCATAAGAAAATAATAACACTGTGGGTAAAATATATAAGGAAATATATGTTGCAAAACTACAAATCCCATCATGCCTCTGCCTGTGGGAGTCATGCTTGTAACTGTCAGCCTTGCAATGCCTCATGGGACTTGTAGTTTCACAACAGCTGGAGGGCCACCAGTTTGAGACCCCTGCTCTAGACTATAGAGGCAAGTCTTTACCTTTCCCAAAAAAGGTCAATGTCCACACAACACTTCAACTCCAACAATAGTTTATTTTCTCTTTTTGCTTCAGTAACCAGAAAGTTGAAGAGAGGAAAGGGGTTAGCAGAATAGGATGGATTCAGGCACACTCTTGGCTTCGTCGCCACTCGGACCCGAGTGGGTACAGCTCACCCGGACAGTCACTCAATAGCACTAGCAGCCGGCATGAAGCTCGGACAGTGACTTAGTCCCCTCCAAGGACAAAGTCAAGGAGATCCCTCCTTAAGTAATGACACTCCGCAAGGGCAGTCTGCGAATAAAGGAATCCTTCCCTCCGACAGGTCACCAGGCCTCTCCCGAGACAGCAATATTGTATAACTCGTCTCCTCCATGGGACCGATCCTCCCCTGGCTTCCTCTCTAGCCCCATACACACTATCAGTTTTCTTGCAGGTTTTTCTCTTCAGGTTTACCAAAACCATGTAGTGCAAGGGCCTGCCTGATTGCATACGAATTGAAACTCTTAAGGTTTGACCTCATATTAGATGGTTTTGGTAAACCTGAAGAGAAAAACCTGCAAGAAAACTGATAGTGTGTATGGGGCTTCAGTCAGAGCGGTCGCCCTCACCTGGGCTCCCTGGGTTTCCTTTCTGGTTGTAGACCCAGTTGACGGTACTGGGCCTACCTGGAACTCCGCAGCCTCGGGCTGAAGGTGCCCGAGACTCCTTAGTCAAAGTTGGGCACACCCCCCCCCCTTAGAGGGGCACACTCCTCCGGGTACAGGTCCCAGGGTACTACATACTGAACAATGGCGTCTGCCCCTTATATACCCTCCCCCATGCATGCACAGCAGGCCAGAACCGCCCACCGCACGGCAGCCGAGAGAGGACATCCAATAGCCACTCCATCACCTGTGGTTCAACCCCGTGTATAAGTGACAGCACCACCTATACGCCTAAAGGGGAACTGCACGCCAGGTGACACAGCAGCAAGGCAGAGTCCAAACAATTAGAAGACCTGAGCCAACTACCGCTCAGGTCACACCTAAATTTGAGCACAGCGACCCCCCTAGGTAGGAGTCCGCTACATAAACAAATAGGATTTTTTTTGTACTCACCGTAAAATCCTTTTCTCTGTCGTCCATGGACAGACACAGCTCCTTAATTCTTGACCGTTGGGTTATGTTCCTGTTCTATAGGAGAGGCCTAGGCAGAACATGTTAGATATTTAATACATGTTACTTTAACAGAGTTGAACAGTGCCGCCCAGGGGGCGGTCCCTCCGTACATAACCCTCAACCCTGCAGCAGCAGCATCAGTTCGTAACAAAGCAGTACAAACTAAAAAAGGAGGGGTGGGTGCTGTGTCTGTTCATGGACGACAGAGAAAAGGATTTTACGGTGAGTACAAAAGAATCCTATTTTCTCTTTTCGTCCATGGACGGACACAGCTCCTTAATTCTTGACAGTTGGGACGTCCCAAAGCAGTGTCAAAAAAACGAGGGGTGGGCACAGCAAACAAAAACCATTTTCACCCCAAACAAGCAGAGCTCCTCAACGGAGGAGTTGCAACCTCAAACAGCCGCCCGCAAAACTTTGCGGCCGAAGCTAGCATCCAAAGATGCACTCACATTAACCTTGTAAAATTTTGAAAAAGTGTGAACGGACGACCAGGTCGCCGTCTTACACACTTGTGATACAGACGCTTGATGTCGGAAGCCCAAGAGGCACCAAAAGCCCTGGTCGAATGCGCCGTAACGGGAAGAGAGGCGCCCGCCCATTTAAGGGCATAGGCCTGGATGACGGCCCGCCTGATCCACCGAAAAATGGTGGCCGACGAGACCGCCAGGCCCTTCTGCGGACCAGACACCTACAGAAATAGTGAGTCAGACCTCCGGAACGGAGTTATAGCAGACAGGTACACCCGCAAGGCACGTACCAAGCCTAAAGACTGTAGCACAACCTCCTTGGAAAGCGATGGCCGAGGACACAAGGATAGAAACCATGTCCTCATTCAGGTGAAAGACCGAAAAACACCTTCGGAAGAAAAGAAGGCTGCGGGCGTAGCACCGCTTAGTCCTATGGAGGACCAAATATGGGGACTTGCGAGACAAGGCCGCCAATTCAGAATCCTCCTGACGGATGTGATGGCTACCAGGAAGGCCACCACTCTGAGAGAGTGTAAAAAGAGGAATTTCCCCGATGTTCCCAAAGGAAGGTTTCTGAAGCGCCGAGAGCACCAGAATCAAATCCCACGGAGGTAAAGGTGGTCGCACCAGAGGAGCCACATGCCGGACCCCTTGCACAAACATACTTACCAGTGAATGAGCCGCCAGAGGTCGCTGAAATAAAACAGCCAAAGCTGAAATCTGCCCTTAATAGTGCTTAAGGCAAGTTTCTGATCTACTCTGTGCTGTAAAAACAGCAGGATCCTGGAACGTGGACGCCAGTCCATCTCCTCACACATAGAGATGTGCGAAGGTAGAACTTCCTAAAAGAAGATTTCCATGCCCTCAACATGGTTGAAATGACCGAATCTGACAGGCCTCTGTCCCTTAGTGCCTGGCTTTTAATAACCATGCCACTAAAGCCAGCGACTGTAAAGCAGGATGAAGAATGGGACGTGGCGAGAGAAGGCCCCCCCATTGGCAGTCGCCAGGCACATCTGCCACCAGCCGCACGAGGTCGGCATGCCTGGGCCGGAATTTCCTCGGTCTCTACCCTGCGGAGTAGATGAGGAAGCAACTTCAGTGGTTGAAAGGCATAAATTAAATGATACTGACCCCACGGGGCCACCAACGCATTTGACGCGTCTGCCCAGGGATCTCTGGACCTGGCCACGAACCTCGACACTTGCGATTGAGTCGAGAGACCAGGAGAACAACGTCTGGCGTGCCCCCTCTCCGACAAAGGAGTTAAAAAAAACTCCGGATGTAACGACCATGCCCCATGGTCCAGCATCTGGCGACGCAATAGTCCGCCTGCCAGTGTCTCACGTCGGAATGTAAACTGCCGACAGGGCCGGCACATTCCTGTCCACCCACCATAGGATATGAGCGACCACCAATGCTGCAGCCGAGCTTCTTGTTCCTCCTTGATGGTTGACGTATGCCACAGCCGCGGCGTTGTCTGACGGGATCCTGACTGGACGCCCTCTTCGCCTCTGAGACCACCTGGAAAGGCACAGCCTGATCGCCTGGAGTTCCAGAACATTGATCGGCAGTTGGGATTCGGTCGGAGTCCAGCGGCCCTGGGCCGCCTGAACCCCCAGACTCCCCCCCCAACCGGTCAGACAGGCGTCCATCGTGATCACAGTCCTTGAAAAGGGAGGAACGACTTCCCGGACTGAAGAGCTGGGAATCTCAGTCAACTCAGAGAGGACCGGACAAGATGACTTATCTGAATCTGATGATCCAGAGACAACGGAGATCTGTAGAGAATCTCCGTCTGCAAGACCTGAGTGTGGAAATGGGCATATGGTACTGTCTCGAAGAGGCTACCAGGAGGCCCAGGACTCGCATACAAAACCAGCGAGATGACCATTTGCGGGATGTCAACAACCTCACCGCAGATTGGAGTGTCTGCAACTTCTCCAAGGGAAGAAAGACTGGCCCCCGAGAAGTCTAGATCAACCTCAGGTACTCTAGGCTCTAAGTCGTTACTAACACCAGCTTCTGGAGGCTCAGTATCCACCAAACTCTCGAAGGGTCTGACTGGCTATAGACACGTCCTCCTCTAATTCTGAGCTCGAAGCAGCTCTCCGAAAAAGGTCGTCCAAGTAGCCTACGATGGCAATGCCGCGCTGCCTCAGCAAAGCTAGAATCGGGGCAAGCACCTAGGAGAAAACTCCTGGTGCCCAAGCTAGGCCAAAGGGAAGAACCACAATTCATAGTGGTCTTCGCCTACCGCAAAGCGCAGGAACCTCTGACGCCTGACGCAGATGGGGACATGCAAGTATGCGTCCCTGATATTCAAGGACGCAGGAAGTCCCTCCGGATGGAGCGCAGCCCTCACGGAACGAATCGAGTCCATCCGGAACTTTTTGAATCCAGACAAAGACATTGAGGGCCCTGAGGTCCAAGATTGGACGGACTCTGTCCCTCTTTGGGACCACAAACAGATTAGAGTAGAAACCCTGAAACCTGTCCTGCAATGGTATGGGTATGATCACCCCGCATGGCAGCCCAACGAGCCGGAAGGAGAGGCAGTTTGCGAGGGAAAAAATCTGTTTGGTGAACAGGAAAGGAACTCTATCTTGTACCCCGAGGTGACCACCTCGCAGACCCACTGGTTGGAGAGGAGGGAGGTCCACTGACCTGCAATCTGCGAAGCCGTCTCCCCACCCTGGAGTCGGGTGGGGGCTTCCTGCAGTAGCAGGCTTGTTTGCTGGCTTGGTGGTCCTGCGTACCCAGAGACGCTTCCCGTCCCCCAAAACACCGTCCTGACAAAAACACCTCTCTCAGTGTGGGAAAGGAGGGCCCCGGCTTACGGCGCGGCTCCTTCCCTGCAGTGGATTTGAGGGAGAAGCGTGCTCCTACCCCCAGGGACATCCTACACGATGTCGTCCAGTGAGGAACCAAAAGGCCTCCCATCTTAGAAAGGCAAAACTGGCAGAGTTTTCCTAGAAGCTTAGTCAGCAGACCAGCATTTTAACCATATTAGGCGGCGCCATATCCCTGCAGATGCGGAGGTCCTGGAGTCAAGGGGACTGCACCCAGGGTTGCAGCACAGATGTACACGAGTCCCTGTACCAACTTGCTCGGCCAGAGACACGCAATCAGGAGGAAACCGAAGCTCCTCCCCAGTCCAGTGCAATTATAATAATACATACACACACTGTGTATGTATCTATTAGTGTATATGTTGTTACTGTGGCGCCGAGGCGCGCATGTCCTTGGAGAGTGTGGGAGGAAACCGGAGTACCCGGAGAAAACCCACGCAGACACAGGGAGAACATGCAAACTCCGGGCAAATGGTGTCAGGGTCCGGGTTCAACCAGTGACCCTCTTGCTGCCAGGTGAGGGAGTTAACCACTAAACCACTGTGCTGCCCTCCAGCATTGGGAACACGGAGCGGCTCACTGCTTCAGACCTCCCATCAGTAGGGCTGCGGCTGTTCCCATTCTTTAACTATGAACTAGTCAAAGAGATCAACATAAGGAAAACCTTAAACATAACGGGTCGACCCAAAAAAAGGACAGACTCTGCTGTGGAAGTCCCAGCTGTATCTTCCAGCTTGAGAGTGGCTGTCTTGAGCTGGCCTGGACGAGGGGTCCTCCGCACAGGGAAGGTCCTGGTCCGCCTCTTCTGACATATCAGAACCAGGGACCTGCGCCGCAGCCGGGCCCCAGTCTGAGTCAGAACAATTTCCCAGGCGATGGCAGGGGGAGGGAGCGCTTAACACCCCCTTACGCTCGCACACCTCTTCCACCTTGGCAACAATGACTCCAGGACTGCCTAAACAGCGCCCATGGGAACTGCAGGTGCAACAGCGCCCATGGGAACCGCAGGTGCAGGGGCACTGGATGCTGCCTCTGGAATGTCTTAGGGGAAAATGCCAGCCTCTGGCTCCAGATCACCCACTGACAACCCTTAGGGACCTAGTCAGAGACCTGACACCTAATTTTTGTCCACCCTCCTTGCTGCACTGACCGAGGGGGGGATACCCAGGGGACTCACCGCCAGCCAGGGACTGTCCAGCGCCGCTGCCCGCTCTCCATCCTCACACCGCGTGTGACTGAGAAACTGTGTGGGGTGAATGGCGCCGTTCAGGAAGCCAGTCAGCACTAGAGGCCAAAATCCACTCCAAAATGGCCGCCGGGTGCCTCAGAGAAAGCGCGAGGACCACAAGAAAATGGCCGCCCGCCTGCAGCATGGTGCGGCCGCAGCAAAATGGCCGCCAATGGAAAATTCAATGCAAAGCATAAACCCCAGAAAAATTGGTGCCCTGCAAGCGAGGTGGATGAGAAGGCCAGCAGCGGAGGCTCCCAAGAAAATACCACCCCCCACCCATAGAGCCGGCCTGGACACCCCCACAGCCCCCGCCGGGACCTGGAGCCCCCCTTAAAGGTATTCCCTGGTCGCAGTGGCCCCGCTAGGGGGAGGAGGAAAAAGGGTGACAGAGGGAGAGAGGGGAAGGCAGGAGAACCTAGGAACTGTACTTACCCGTCCCTGCGAGGACCTGCTGGTGCGTTCCTGACAGACCTACAACCGAGCAGTACTGAGTAGCTGTCGGCTCGGTCCACTGTGACAGACAGCAAGCCGCTCGGTCATATGTGAACCCTGGAGCATAGCTCACCGGCCACCCCTGGAGCCCTGGGGTATGTCGTGGCCGACCCTGCACGTAGCTAAGGTCTGCTCACGCTCGCTGGCCGGACTGGGGGGACTACAAGGATCTATAATATCGTGCCTGTCATACACAGCCAGCAGTTGATAGAAGATTCTCAAAAATAAAATAATAAAAAGTAAAAATCTCCTCAGGACGCTGGACCCAAAGGGAGCCACGTCCTTCTCTACTAGGCAGAAAAAAATTGAGGCTGCTACTGCAGGGTGGAGGGTTATCTACGGAGGGACTGCCCCCTGGGCGGGGCTGTTCAACTCTGTTAAAGTAACATGTATTAAATATCTAACATGTTCTGCCTAGTCTTCTCCTATAGAACAGGAACATAACCCAACTGTCAAGAATTAAGGAGCTGTGTCCGTCCATGGACGAAAAGAGAAATATAAGATTTTTCTTTAAGACTGTGATAGAATAGCAATCAGACTAGTTTGATTGCAGAGATCAGGTTTGTCTGAGGATGTGTCTAAAATGGAATGCCTTGGTAACAAGGGGAACTGTTGACAGTTTGGTTGTTAAGGTAAACTAGTTTGTAACCATTGTCAACAAACTGGTAAACAAAAGCCCAAACAAAAGGAGCAGTAGAGACTGATTAGTGGGGAGCCCACTCATCATGGATTAACACCAGAGCAGGAGGAAGAATCTGTAATAAGCGAAGAAGAAGGTGCCTGGTCTCCAGGAGCAACGGAGATCATGATTACAAAGTAACCGGAGTTAAGAAAATTTTAAGTACATTTCTACTGTTACAGACCATAGGCTGTTTATTTGCTAGGCATTTTGTTGTTATAGATTTCTGTCAGTCCTGATTTGTATTCCTAATATTGTAATAGTTTTGTATGTACAGCATTTTTGTATAGTAAAAGCACATTTACACACTCCAGAAGTCTCAGCTTCCTTGCTTATACAACAAAGTAACCTTGCTAGATAGACGCAAGCAAAACAATTTGGGGGCTCGTGCCAGGATTGAGCTTAAGTTCAACTGAAGCACACCTGTTTTTTTCTGTGTTGTGTAGCTTGTTCTAGGTAAAAAAATGCTGCGTAAGCCGTTTAGGAAAAAGCAAGGCTGCAGAGGGTTCTGGTGGTCAGAAGGAAGTGTGCAGCTTACCTATCTGGGCCAAAAACAATGAGTGGGAGCCTCTTGCTAAAGAATTTGTAAAGTATGCATCTCCCTTAAATATGACTTGGGGGTGATAAAATCTCAGTTCATTTTGTAGATTTTAGCCTTAAGGGTTTGATTTAAGTAAAAAAGAGAAGGGGACAGTGTCCACAGTGAGTTGGTACTTCCTTCATGCTATTTATACCGAATCACATAGAAAGGGGAAGGCAGAAGTTAAGGTATTAAAAGACAAGCTAGCAGTTGCTTCAGAGTGTGTATATGTTCAGCCGCTAGTCAGGCTGATGATTTGTAAGAGCGGTGTACAGCCCTCATGACCAAATCAATTAATGCCTTAAGAAAAAGGAAGAGCCGTAAACCTGTTAGTAAAGCCAGGGTACGTGCCATTGTCACATCCCAAAACTGGGATTGTGAGGATGTGCTCTCCTCAAATGATAGTGAGGATGAGCAGTGATATTTCAGACGATGATCTGCTAGTGGGCAAGAAAAAGTATAACGCCCAAAAAGTGTATGAAGGCCCAAACACACAAAGGGATTGGGACAGACAACAAACAGTGAAGAAAGTATACAGCCCACAGAGAGGCCAAGAATGTTAAATTCCAACTGTGCGTCACTCCAGATAATACCTACACATATATATAAAAAATCAAGTGTAGCTGTGTACAGTAAACTCATATAAAAGTCCAATGAGAGTGACAATGTGTGGACTGGAAACGGATGACAGAAATGTTACATGAATGTTGAAACATTAGAACATAGTCCCCATATAATAAATCCAACGAGACTTCGAGATCATAGGATACGTATGTTCATAAATCCATAGCACCCGGGGATGTGACTCCAACACCAGGGATGGGGGAAAGAAATGAATACTCTTACCCCTATATGTGGACGCACACACCAGCGGTGGTGAGTCAAACAGGCAGAAGATGTAAGTGTAGACCACACTGGATCTGTCCTCCTGGAGCAGCAGCAGATGAAGCAAACTCAGGGAATCTAATCCTCTCCAGGATGTAGGCACGAAATTTCCAAGACGTCAGTGTATCAAAGATCACATAAAAAAAATGGAACAGAGGAGACTCCTCATAGTGCAGGTTCAGATGGCAAGATAAAAATCACATTTATTCAGGAACAAGTCACAAAACACACATGGTGTGAAAAATAAAACAAGAAAACATGCAGGCTTCCATGCAGAGACTTGCAAATATGGTGATCACAAAAATAGTTTCAAATAACGGCGTAGCAGCAAAGCAGGTTCATGTACCCGACATGTTTCGCATAAGGAATGCATCAACTGGGGCATGCCCCAGTTGATGCATTCCTTATGCGAAACATGTCGGGTACATGAACCTGCTTTGCTGCTACGCCGTTATTTGAAACTATTTTTGTGATCACCATATTTGCAAGTCTCTGCATGGAAGCCTGCATGTTTTCTTGTTTTATTTTTCACACCATGTGTGTTTTGTGACTTGTTCCTGAATAAATGTGATTTTTATCTTGCCATCTGAACCTGCACTATGAGGAGTCTCCTCTGTTCCATTTTTTTTATGTGATCTTTGATACACTGACGTCTTGGAAATTTCGTGCCTACATCCTGGAGAGGATTAGATTCCCTGAGTTTGCTTCATCTGCTGCTGCTCCAGGAGGACAGATCCAGTGTGGTCTACACTTACATCTTCTGCCTGTTTGACTCACCACCGCTGGTGTGTGCGTCCACATATAGGGGTAAGAGTATTCATTTCTTTCCCCCATCCCTGGTGTTGGAGTCACATCCCCGGGTGCTATGGATTTATGAACATACGTATCCTATGATCTCGAAGTCTCGTTGGATTTATTATATGGGGACTATGTTCTAATGTTTCAACATTCATGTAACATTTCTGTCATCCGTTTCCAGTCCACACATTGTCACTCTCATTGGACTTTTATATGAGTTTACTGTACACAGCTACACTTGATTTTTTATATATATGTGTAGGTATTATCTGGAGTGACGCACAGTTGGAATTTAACATTCTTGGCCTCTCTGTGGGCTGTATACTTTCTTCACTGTTTGTTGTCTGTCCCAATCCCTTTGTGTGTTTGGGCCTTCATACACTTTTTGGGCGCTGCATTTTTTGTTTTTATATGTTATTTTTGCAATATGTCTATTTGCTGATGCGGGCAGCCACGATTACACTTTATTCACCCAGTAGCGCAACTTTTCTCTTTCTTGCAAGAAAAAGTATGCCAGACCTCTCATTACTAAGCATAGAAAACGGCAACATGATAGAGAATATGGCAGATGGGGAGGTGCATTATCGCAACCCCAGAGATGTTGAATTTGAAGAAGTACAGGAGTTTACACAAACTGAACTCCATGAGCTGGCAAAACAACACAAACAAAGGTCTGGGGAGCCCCTATTGAGTTGGCTCCTATGCTTGTGGGATGAAGGGGGCGGACAGTGTTGTTTTGTCAGGTAAGGAAGCAGTGGGAGTGTTAACCCATGATCCACAATTGCGTCAGGCAATGCGAAAGCGAGAGTTTAGTGTGAATTTTTCAGTTAGACCTCGCGAGAGATGGAATAGTCCGAGTATACGCTAGTCATACTGACCTGGAAAGTACCTACTCCTGGAAATCAATAGGAGAGGGTATTTGCAGGTTACGTGAGATGGGTTGTATAACCGGGTTAAATACATTTCCAGAATGGATGGGTCCAGATATGGAACCCTTGACGTCTGCTCTGCACCTTAAACTGATGAAGTCTGTGCCATTTTATGTTAGAGCTCCATTAGTGTCCTTGTTGGGAGGCCTGGGATTAAACAGCAAGATTCATGAAGCCACTACCCTCTTAAGCCAGTTGGGGGAGCTAGAGGAGACTAAAACAAAACCGGTCAGGGCAGTAGATAAGGTCAAGGTCAGACAGGAAGAATACAAGCAGAAAAGAACACAGAAAGGGAATGGGGTCGAGAAGATAGGAGGTGAAAACCAGGCTAGTTATCTCTAGGAAAGAAATGTGGGTGGACCTATTAAAGGCAGGAGTACCTAAAGATGAGATAGATGGGATTTCTACTGCAGAAATGCTGAAGAGGTGGAAACATTTAGGGGGGAAAACTGTTAGTCCCAAACCAATTCCCAAAACTGCACATGAACCCAAACCCAAATCCCTTTATCCTGGGGAGGAATTAGAGAGAATCAGAAAAGGGGATTGGGAGGTTCCTTATCCTTTATGAGGGGAAGGTGGGTCTCTTGTAATAGCAAGAGACAGTGACAGCAGGAGACCGACGCCCATATGCACCCATCACTGTATGGTGGGGGAAGTCATCTCCTACACGTGATGGCTTTGATACTGGAGCTGAAGTTACACTTTTGAAAGGAAATCCTTCCCATCACAAAGGAGAATTGATTTATGTAGAAGGTTTGGGAGGACAAACCACACCAGCAGTTAGGACACGGGTGAAATTGGCTATTGGCAAGGGACCAGGATGTTGGACAAATGTTTTGGTATCAGACTTACCCGAAAATATTCTTGGGATGGATGTACTTCAAGGTCAGTCAATTCAGACTGAAAGGTGTACATTCACATTCAGGTATCCTGATAAAGCGTATCTGGTTAGGGCGATGAAGGGTGTGGTCAGAGGTAATGCGAAATGGACCCCTGTCTACATGCCTCCACCAGAGAAGCCAGTCTGTCTCAAGCAGTACAGACTTCCTGGAGGCCACAAAGAAATTGGGGAGACTATTTAAGAACGGTTGAGAATAGGGATCCTTAGAACTGCTGTAAATCCTTTTTCGTCTCTGGTGTTCCCAGTAAAGAAACCTGATGGGACATATAGAATGACTGTGGATTACAGAGGTCTAAACAAAGTGGCTCCTCCATTGAAGTCAGCTGCACCTGATATGATCTAAATTGTTAAGAAAATTGCTAAAGAGGCAGGAGAATATCATGCTGTGATAGTCCTGGATAATGCTTTTTCAATTTTGATAGACCCAGAGTGTCAAGACCAGTTTGTTATGGTGTGGGAAGGCCGCTAGTACACTTTCACCGTGCTTCCTGAAGACTATGTTAATTCTCCAACAATTTGTCATGGACTGATTGCCCGAGATTTAAGTACCCTGAATTTGAAAGCCCCTGTGTTTCACTACATCAATGACATCATGACCTTTGGGACAAAAGAAAATGTAACTGAAGCACTGCACCTGATACAGCACTTGGAGAACAGGAGGTGGGCTATCAACAGAGACAAAGTCCAAGGACCCACCACAGAGGTGAAATTCCTAGGAATGATGTGAACTGGGCCACAGAGGAAAATTCCAGAGACAGTTGGGCAAACTATCCAGGCACTGTTGCCCCCTACTACCAAAAAGGAGGCACAGAAGTTCATTGGAGTTGTGGGATTCTGGAGATCGTTCATCCCACATCTTGGACAGATTCTGAAGCCTATATACAATGTTGCCAGGAAAAAGATGGAGTTTTCATGGGGTTCAGAGCAGCGGACCGCATTCCTTGCTGCTAAGCCATTTTGCAACATCAGGGATTGGGACTCGTAAGACAAGGAGTACCATTTCAGCTGGATGTAGTGGAGCAGGATGGTACCATATATTGGAGTCTGTGGCAGCCAAATGGAGAGAAAGGACAGAGCCATATCCATTGGATTTTAGTCCAAACAACTGACAGGGGCACAGAAGAGATACACACCCCTAGAGAAGTACCTGTTTGGGGCCTACACAGCACTTCAACATGTAGAGACCATTACAGGAAAGGACACAGTCACCATCCATACTGCATTGCCAATAGCAGGATGGGTGAGAGATATTGGACTGACCACTAGGGCAGCTGTAGCCCAGAACCAGACAGACACTGATGAAATGGAAGTAGTACCTTCAAGAAAGAGGGGGTATTGCAGCTGGGGATGTTAGAGACATTTCAAAACAGTTGGCAGGGCTTCTTACTTTAACCAGCCAGAAGAAGAAATCCCTGTGCTACAGTCATCCCCCATTCAAGAGGCTCCACCCTTTGAGTCTGTCAGAAGACATGGAGTCGTCAGCGTGGTTCACTAATGGTTCAGCCATAGTCGCCTCGTCTGGGTGTAAATGGACAGCAGCAGCCTACAACCCATGTACAGACACAGTCTTGCAGGAGACCAGAATTGGAGGGTCCAGTCAGTATGCAGAGTTGAAAGCTGTAGTGATGACTCTTCAGGAGGATTTTTCTTCCCATGTCACGATCTACACTGACAGCTGGACGGTTTTTAAAGGACTGACAACTTGGATGCCCAATGAATGAATGATTCATGGAAAGGTGGTGTGGGGAGGCAAGGAAGTCTGGGACTACATCTGGAAGGAAGCTCACTACCGCACCATAAAAGTGGGGCATGTTGATGCACATGTGCCCCTAGTCCCAGACTTTGAGAACTATAACAGAGTTGCAGATGAAATCACCAAAGTGAAGGCAGTTGTGCCAGTTGATCCTGTCATAATGAACTTGGCCAGCAAGCAATCTGGACATTTGGGGCAGAAAGCAACATATGATTGGGCACAGCAGGGAGGATTGCCTACATGGACAATGGGCATTGCAAAAGTACTCTACTGGGTCGAGGGGTGACAGGCCTGCAGAGATCTGGCAGATTTTCTTCATCTGTCCCCTGCCCCGGGGAAACAATGAACTGAGATTCTGTTGCACTGCAGTGGACACCTATTCAGGACTTATGCTCGTTCATCCTTGCAAACATGCAGATCAAGCCGCAACACTTCAACTGCTCCAGAAACTTGTCATTGCTTATGGTTGTTCCAAACACGTCCAAAGTGATAATGGCTCACACTTTACCGGATCATCAGTACAGCAGTGGGCCAAAGACTCTGGAGTGTACTGGTTGTGCCACATCCCATACGATCCACAGGCAGCTGGTTTGATTGAAGATACAACGGGCTATTGAAGGACCAGATACGCAAGCTTACACCCACACATACATTAAGGGGGTGGGATCGGGTCCTTACACAGGCAGACGTGTTAAATTCTAGGCCAATATCACACCATATGAGAGGATGGTTGGGGCTGAGGTGCAGATTCCACAGCTGGGGGTGCAGCATTTCGTTTTTACACAATGTTCCTGAAAGAACAGGGCTTACCAGGTACCATGTTACTACTTCCCATGACATAGAAACCAAGAGTGACGTGTCTGAAGCTGAAGCCCATCTGGGAATGAGAGCGAATCTGACAGGAAGGTTTGAAGTTCTATTTGCATTGGCAGATGAGCTTCAAGACAGTGGCTGGGACTTGGACTCGGACTGGTTAGTGAATGCTAGAGTGGAAAGTGAGGCTCCATAACAGCAAACCTTCCAAAATAAACAGCAGTGATCTTCTGTGTGGGGGTGGGGTGGGGGGTAGAAAGCTGTATATTTCCTCTCCTCCCTATTCATGTTATTTGAGAGCGTCAGAAGTGGATACAGGCATGTGGCAAAGTGTTGGTCAGAGATCCAGGCAAGAAGCTAGTTAGAGGAGAGATTGTAGCTGAAGGGCCAGGGTCTACTGTTTATGTAATAGAAGGAACAGATAATCCACTTTGTTTTCCTCTTCACAGGCCGTCTCCGATTTGATCCATAGGAAGACCAGAGAACAGTGGTTACATGATGGACAGAATGATGCACGACGCTAAAAATGTGGAGAGAAAGGCCTTTGATGTATTACAAGCCTGGACTTGTTTCTAAAGAACTTTAGAGTGGATTTTCTAAAACTTTTAGTCAAAGACTGAAACACCTTCTCAGTGACAGAAATATGGGATGGGGTTGCATTCAAGGAAATTAATGTGAAGAATAAGTTGTTAGTAATGTAGATCTTTTGTGTGTAGTCCAAGAGAAAAATCAAGGGCAGAATGTGTTGTGTTTGATATAAAATATATGATTTTTCTATAAGACTGATACAATAGCAGACTAGTTTGATTGCAGAGATCACGTTTGTCTGAGGTTTCTTAAAATTGAATGCCTTGGTAACGCTGGGAACTGTTGACAATTGGCAGCTTGGTTGTTACGGCAAACTAGTTTGTAACCATTGTCAAACTGGTAAACAAAAGCCCAAATAAAAAAGGAGCAGCAGGGACCGATAGTAGGGAGCGCACTTATGGATTAACACCAGAGCAGGAGGAAGAATCTGTAATAAGCAAAGAAAGTGGTGCCTGGTCTCCAGGAGATCATGATTATACAGTAAACGGCTTTAAGTAACTTTTAAGTGTATTTCTACTGTTACAGACCATAGGCTGTTTATTTGCTAGGCATTTTGCTTGTTATAGATATCTGTCAGTCTTGATTTGTATTCCTAATATTGTAATAGTTTTGTATGTAAAGCATTTTTGTATAGTAAAAGCACATTTACACACTGCAGAGTTCTACGCTTCCTTACTTATCCCACAAAGTAACCTTGCTAGATAGCCGCAAGAAAAACACCCATGATAGCCGCTTTCCATGGGGGCACTTGTGCGGGCGGGCTCCTGAATCCCACTGCTGCATCCATTGAGACGGACAGGGCTCAGCCCTGCTCCCCGCTCTCATGTCACTGGATTTGATTAACAGCAGCGGAAGCCAATGGCTCCCACCGCTATCAATGTATCCGATGAGGACAGAGACAGTGGCTGGCGCCATTGGGCTTGTGCTCATCACTGGAACAGACCAGCTCAGGTAAGAAAAAGAGGGGGAGCTCTGGGGGGGGCAGCTGCAGCACAGAAGGTTTATAATCTTAATGCATAAAAGGTGAAAAACCATGAGACTTTACAACCCCTTTAGGGCTACATACAACTTGGAGCCAACGTGGCTGAACGGTCACTGGCTTTTGTTTAGAGCAGTAGTCTTTTTATAAATAAATTTTAAAAAAAGCTGGGGCCATTTGCTTGCTTTTACTTGGCTCTTGGGGCAGTATTCCTCTCACTGGTACAAGACATTATTGATGCCAACAATGAGGCATTACTCTTTCTACTGACACCAATGAGAGGGTTCTATTCCTCCCACTGACACCAACAATGGGGCAATAATCTGCCTACTGACACCAATGATGGGGCACTATTCCACCCACTGATACCAACGATGGGGTACTATTCCACACACCAACACCAGCGATTGGGCATTATTCCTCCCACAGATGCCAACATCTGGCCCCCCTAATGTCTGAGGGACAGTAAACTGTCCCTGTTTAGAAAGTTGCGACACCTGGTTTAGAGAAATCTTTAGAAACGCAGCAACAGGCACAAAAAAATCCAACTGACAAGAGCCAGTCAAGCATTGCTTGCAACAAAATCGTGCATGGGTTAATCCGATGCTAGTGTTTCAGGGGAATCTGTTATTCTAACACATGCAAGTCTCCTCAAGCCCTGCAAGCTGTTAATATAGAAAGCCAAAAGCAAAGCTAGCTCCTGAAGCAGGCAAGTCCAGCAATGGCAGCCTACAGCACTGAAGAGCATTAGGTCTGGGAAATAAGTGTTCCAACAAGGTCCTTTTTCATTCATTAGAAGCCATCAAAATAGGATTTTTGTACTCACTGTAAAATCCGTTTATCTGACGTCCACGGACTGACACAGCTTCTAATACTGAAACACGTGGGTATATGTCCCTGCTGGCAGGAGAAGATCTAGGCAGAATGTTAACATCTAACACATACATTCTAAAAAAAACACAGCGCTGAACAGGCCCACCAAGGGTTCAGTCCCTCCAGACATAACGCTCCTACCTGCAGCTAGCAGCCTCAGTTCGTAACAAAGCAGTACAAACCTTAAAAGAAGGGTGGGTGCTGAGTCAGTCCATGGATGTCAGAGAAACGGATTTTACGGTGAGTACAAAAATCAAATTTTCTCTTATCGTCCATGGACTGACACAGCTTCTAATACTGAAACACGTGGGACGTCCCAAAGCAGTATCAGAAAGGAGGGTGGGAGCAGTAGTAAAAGCAAAAAACCAAACTTCACTCCAAACAGGCAGAGCTCCTCAACGGAGTTGCAACGTTAGACAGCGTCCTGCAACACCTTGCAGCCGAAAGAAGCATCCGACGATGCCGCCACATCAACCTTAGACAAGGTATGGACGCCACCTTGCGCACTTGTGCCACTGCGCTTGATGTAGGAAAGCCCAGGAAGCACCAATTGCCCTGGTGGAATGCGCCGTAACCGGAAAGGGAGGTGCCCGCCCCTTAAGGGCATAAGCCTGTACAACGGTCTGTCTGATCCACCTAGAAAATTGTGGCAGACGACACCGCTTGGCCCTGTTTTGGACCAGAGAAACAGTGAGTCAGACTTCCGAATGGAAGCAGTAGCAGACAGGTACACCCGTAAGGCTCGTACCACATCCAATGTGTGCAGCGCAAACTCTCTGGGATGTGATGGATGAAGGCACAATGACAGAAGCACAATGTCCTCATTAAGGTGAAAAGCCGAGACCACCTTTGGAAGGAAAGACGGTCGCGGGCGCAAAACCGCCTTATCCTTATGGAGGACCAAGTAAGGTGACTTGCATGACAATGCCGCCAACTCAGACACCCGTCTAACAGAAGTAATGGCCACTAAGAAAGTCACCTTCTGGGACAAAGTCAAGAGAGGAATCTCTCTGATATTTTCAAAGGGATGTTCTTGGAGAACAGAGAGCACCAAATTCAGATCCCAAGGAGGGAGCAGAGGCTTGGCAGGGGGAATCACATGGTAAACCCCCTGCACAAAAGGTGCTAACCAAGGAATGACCTGCTAGCGGTCGTTGAAAGAATACAGCCAAGGCCGAAATCTGACCCTTAATGGTGCTCAAAGCCAGCCTTTGGGTCACAGCACGCTGGAAGATCCGCAGGATTCTGGGGACGGAGTACGTCCGAGGACGCCAGTCTAGCTCTTCGCACAGTGATGCAAGCCTTCCAGGTACGGTGATAGATCTTTCTGGAGGAAGACTTCCGTGTCCTCAGCATGGTTGAAATCACCAAAGCCGACAGGTCTCGGTCCTTCAGCACCTGGCTCTCAATAGCCATGCCGTTAAAACCAGAGACTGTAAAGCAGGATGAAAGATAGGACCTTGAGACAGAAGGTCCTCCCTCATAGGCAGTTGCCAAGGAACGTCCGCAATGAGATGTACCAGATCGGCGTGCCAATGACACCGAGGCCAATTCGGAGCAATGAGGATCACCGGAATGCCCTCGGCCGCCACCCTACGCAGCAGACGAGGAAGCAACTGCAGCAAAGGGTAAGCATATATCAGGCGATACTGACCCCACGGGGCAACCAGCCCTGGACCTGGCGACAAACCTCAACACCTTGCGATTGAGTCGAGAGGCTATCAGGTCCACATCCAGAGTGCCCCACCACCAGCAAAGGAGTTGAAACCCCTTCGGGTGCAAGGACTACTCTCCCTGGTCCAACGTCTGGCGACTCAGATAGTCCGCCTGCCAGTTTTCTACACCCGGAATGTAGACGGCCGACAGAGCCGGCACGCTTCTTTCCGCCCACCTTAAGATGCGGGCGACCTCGGATGCCGCAGCCGAGCTCCGAGTGCCCCCCTGATGGTTGACATACGCCACGGCCGTGGCGTTGTCCGACTGGATTCTGATTGAGCGGCCCTGTAACCTCTTTAACCACGCGGAGAGGCACGGTCTGATCGCTCACAATTCCAGGCCGTTGATCGGTAGACGGGATTCGTCCGGGGTCCAGAGCCCTTGAGCTACCAGGACTCCCCAAACTCTGCCCCAGCCCGTCAGGCTGGCGTCCACTGGATGGGGAGGAACGACCTTCTGGACCGGAGAGCCGGGGATTTCAGCCACCACGTCAGGGACGCCCTGACAGAGTGACTCACCTGGATCTGAAGATTCAATGACAAACGGGGACAGGATCTCCTTCTGCAATGCCCGAGTGTGTGATTGGGCATACGGAACGGCCTCGAAGGAGGCTACCATGAGTCCCAGTACTCATGCAGAAACGGGACGACCATCATTTTCGGGACGTCAGGACCCGTACCGCCGACTGAAGTGTCTGCAACTTCTCCAAGGGTAGGAACACTTTTGCTTCCGAAGTGTCCAGGATCAGCCCCAGATACTCCGAACGCCGAGTCGGGACCAGGACCGACTTTTGAATGTTCAGGAGCCACCCAAAGTCCCAGAGGGTCTTACTGACTATTGTCAGATTTTCCTCCAACTCTGAGCCATGTTCTGCTCTAATGCCGCGTACACACGACCGTTTTCATGACAAGAAAATATTTTTTTTTAAATTTGGTCATTAAAAACAATCGTGTGGCCATTAAAAATTTGGAACATGCTCTAATTTTTCTCGTCGTTTTTCTCGTCATGAAAAACAGCCGTGTGTAGGCTTTAACGACGTGAAAAAAACACGCATGCTCAGAAGCAAGTGATGAGATGGGAGCGCTCGTTCTGGTAAAACTAGCGTTCGTAATGGAGATAGCACATTCGTCACGCTGTTACAGACTGAAGAGCACGAGGCTGAAAAGCACGAATCGTCTCTCAAACTTTACTATCACGAGGATCAGCAAAAGCAGCCCAAAGGGTGGCGCCATCCGAATGGAACTTCCCCTTAATAGTGCCGTCGTACATTTCGTACGTCACCGCGCTTTGCTCGAGCATTTTTTTTTCATGATAGTGTATAGGCAAGGCAGGTTTGAGAAGAATCACGTCGAGAAATACGTCGTTTTTTTCAATGACATTAAAAACTGTCGTGTGTACGCTGCATTAGAAGATCGTCCAGATAGCCCACGATAACAATTCCTTGCTGTCTCAGCAAAGCTAGAACCGGGGCAAGCACCTTGGGAAAACCTGTGGTGCCGATGCTAGGCCGAAGGGAAGTGCCACAACTGATAATGGACTTCGCCTATTGCAAAGCGCAGAAACTTCTGGTGACTTGCGCAGATCGGGACATGCAAGTAGGCGTCCTTGATGTCCAAGGACGCCAGAAAGTCCACTTGATTGAGTGTAGCGATCACCGTGCGAATGGATTCCATACGGAATTTTTGCACCTTCACAAAGGCATTCAAGGCCTTGAGGTCCAGGATTGGCCAGACCCCGTCCTTTTTTGGGACAACAAACAGATTCGAGTAGAAACCCTCAAAACGCTCCTGTGATGGTACCGGCACAATTACGCCACACCTGAGCAAATCCTGTACAGCCCCCAAGAGGGCCGCCCGACAGGTAGGAAGGAGAGGGAGGGGAAGAATCTGTCTGGGGCCCATGAACGAAACTCTATCCTGTACCCCGAGGTGACCACCTCGCACACCCACCGGTCGGAGATCCGGGAGGTCCACCGAACCGTGAACCTGCAAAGTCGTCCCCCCCACCACAGAGTCAGGCAGGGGCAAGACTTCATGCGGTGGCGGGCTTGGTCGGCTTATGCACCCAGGGAGGCTTCTGTCCACCAGCCGCACTGTTGTCAGTCTGGGAGGACTTACCCGCGGATTCTGACTGATGAAAAAAACTTTTGCTGGAAAGAAGGAGCCCGGCTTACGGCATGGCTCCTTTCCCTTAGTAGACTGAGGAAGGAATGTGGTCTTACCCCGTTACATCCTTAATGATGTCATCCAGGGCAGCCCCAAACAGTCTTCCACCCTTAAAGGGCAAATCAGTCAAGAGCTTCTTGGAAGCTAGATCAGCATTTCAACCAGATAAGGCGGCGCAATACCACCGCAGAGATAGGGGCCCCAGATATTAAAGGGGCCACGTCCAAAGTGGCATCGCACACATACACCAGACCCCGCACAAGTTGGTGGGCCAGGGCAATGGTATCTGGAGGGAGATTATGCTCCTGCACAGTCTGGTGCAAAATCTTTGCCAATTCCGTGAGTGTCTGCAACACAAGGGTCGCCGCTACGAAAGGACGTAAAGCGGACCCCAGCAAGGCAAACAACAGTTCTACTCAACACTACTGACCTGCTGTCAGTGAGGTCCTTAAATGCAGGAGTCCCCTCCATCATATCAGGAGAGTGATAGCCTTATTCAAACAGGCGACCGGGGGGGGGGGGGGGTTAGGGGTCCACCACGGGGGGGGAGAGCCCACTTTTTAACCAGGGCCTCCTCAAAAGGGGTATCTAATAGTTATACGCCACAGGACCGTCAGTCTTCTGCGGCTTTTCCCAGACCTGATCAATGAATCTATCAAAGAAAGGCATATATGGAAAAACCTTTTTCTCTTATCATCCATGGACTGACACGGTGTCTCTTTACACTTTACACGTGGGTTATGTCCCTGCTTGCAGGAGAAGACCTAGGCAGAATGTGAGATGTTATACATACATTCTAAAAGCCAGAGCTGAACAGCCCCACCCAGGGGGCGGTCCCTCCGGGCATAACCCTCCCACTACAGTCAGCAGACTTCAGTTTTTTTCTGCCTAGCAGAAGGAGAAGACGTGGCTCTCTCAGGAGCCAGTCTCCTGACCTACTTTTTATTCCTTTTCTGGAATTCTTTTTTATTTTATATTTGAGAATCTTCTATCAGCTGTCGGCTGGGCAACAGGTTGGGTACAAGATATCCTCGTAGTCTTCCCTGTCCGACCATCGAGCGTGCTGATCCTCGCCTTGTGTGCGTGAGACTCAGTTCACGACAGGCCCCATGACTCCAGGGGTGGCCGGGTTTGCTTTCATGCTCCCACGGTCCTCTCAAGACTGAACAGTTCCTGACTGACTGTATCTTTCGCGGTGGACCGGGCCGACAGCTACTCAGTACTGCTCTCTGATAGTCCTGTCAGAAACACACCAGTGGGTCCCTCAGGGGACGGGTAAGTAGTCTCTCCTGCCTGCAGGTGAGTACAAAAAGCTGTGTGTTTCTCTGTGGGGGATTTTCCCTGTCTCCCCCTGTATTTCATTGTCACTCTCTGTCACCATTGCTGGCGCTGTGCTGTGTGGGGTGCCTGGGGGTCACACTGTTCTTGGAGGAGCTCATGCTGGTCTGCAGATATGCTTGGGGCCTTTTTTTGTGAGTTTTGGGGCCTGAGCGCCGAGTGGCGCTGTGTGTGTGCTGTTGTTTCACTTTAGCTGCGTCATGGCGGCCATCTTGCCGCGGATCGCCTCAGTGAAGTGCGGCGGCCATTTTATTGTAGCCTGCGCACTCTTCAGCACTAGTTTTGGCCTCTAGCGCTGCTGTAACAGCGCGAATCTCCTCACAATCTCCTCACAGCTCACCAGCGCTGACACTGCGCGGTACAGACAGCGGAACTGAGCGGTCCCTGGTGCGGTTTGGTGAGTCCCCTGGGCGCCCCCTCCTCAGTCAGCACAGCCTGTGGGTGGACTTTTTATCTGAGGAGTCTCAGAGGGGGGCAATGTGGAGTCTCGGTCACCAGCTTCCCCTAAATGTCAGTGGACAACAGGCAGTGCTTCAGCACCTGCGGTCCCTAGGGACCAGTTGTGGGCAGTCCTGGAATCATTTCTGACCAGAATGGGAGCTGTGTGCAAGCGCAAGGGAGCAAAAAGCGCCCTCTCCCCACTTTACTACATGAGGGCAGTGCGCTGATTCAGATATGGGCCTAGCCACTACCGCTCAGGACCCTAGTTCTGAATGTATTGGATGGTTTTGAACAGGACATTCCTTATGTGGAAAACTCCAGTTCTGAGTCGGTAAATGACAGGGCGCTTGTTAGTGTACTCATGACTGCGGTGAGGGACACTCTCAGGCTAAAATGCTGCGGATGCAGAACCTCAGGCTGATACAGTCTCCTTTGGTTCTTTTAAGGCCAGGCCTTCTAAAGAGGTTTTTCCATATGTACTTTCTTTGACCAGCTCATTGATAAGGTCTGGGGAAAAGCCGCAGAAGAATTTTTTTATGGTCCCGCGGCGTTTGTCTATCAGATACCCCTTGAAGATGCCCTACTTAAAAAGTGGGCTTCTCCCCCAGTGGTCGACCCTCCAGTCGCCCGGTTGAACAAGGCCATCACTCTCCCGATGGAGGGGACTCCTGCATTTGAGGACCCCACTGACAGGAGGTCAGAAGTGGTGAGCAGAACCATGTTTGCCTTGTTGGAATACGCCCTACGACCTGTGGTAGCGGCGACCCTTGTGTCTAAAACACTTACAGGTTGGGCAAAAATGTTGCACCTAGCTGTACAGGAGCATATTCTTCCTCCAGACACAGTTGCTCTGGCCCACCAACTGGTTCAGGGCCTGGTTTCTGTGTGCGACGCCACGCTGAACGCGGCCCCTTTAATATCCAGGGCCTCTGTCTCGGCGGTGGTATTGCGTCGTCTTATCTCGTTGAAATGCTGGTCTGCTGACCTAGCCTTAGGAAGCTCCTGACGGATCTACTATTTAAAGGCGGTAGACCTTTCGGTGCTGCTCTGGATGACATCGTCATGGATGTCACGGGAGGTAAACGTACTCTTCTTCCTTAGACTAGCAAGGGTGAGGAGGCCCGCCGCAAACAGGGGCCTTCCTTTCCAGCAAAACGGGGTTTTTTCGCAGTCAGAGTCCACAGGTAGGCCCTCTCAGACTGACGGCAGTGCGGCTGGTGGGCACAAGTGCCCCTGGGTGCGTAAGCCAAACAAGCGGCTCCCAAGCCCGCCTCCGCGTGAAGTCTTGCCTCCGCCCGACTCTGGGGTGGGGGGACGACTTCGCAGGTTCACGGATCGGTGGACCTCCCGAATCTCCGACTGGTGGGTGTGCGAGGTGGTCACCTCAGGATATAGGATAGTATTCCGATCCTGGCCCCCACACAGATTCTTTCCCTTGAATCTTCCTCTCCTTCCTACCTGTCGGGCAGCCGTCTTGGGGGCTGTACAGGATTTGATCAGGTCCGGAGTGATTGTGCCGGTTCCGTCACAGGAGAGTTTTCAGGGATTCTACTCGAATCTGTTTGTCGTCCCAAAAATAGGACGTGGTTCGACCTATCCTGGACCTCAAGGCCCTGAATGCCTTCGAGAAGGTGCAGAAATTCCACATGGAATCCATTCGCACGGTGATCGCTACACTCCACCAAAGGGATTTTCTTCTGGCGTCCTTGGACTTCAAGGACGCCTACTTGCATGTTCCGATCTGCGCAAGTCACCAGAAGTTTCTGCGCCTTGCGATCAGCGAAGTCCACTATCGATTGTGGCTCTTCCTTTCGGCCTTGCCTCGGCACCAAGGGTGTTCACCAAGGTGCTTGCTCCGGTTCTAGCCTTCTGTTACAGCGAGGTATTGCTGTCGTGGGCTATCTGGACGGTCTTCTGCTATGAGCAGAAAGTGGCTCAGACTTAGAGGAAAGGTGACTATCGTCAATTAGACCCTCAGGGACTTCGGGTGGTTCCTGAACATTCAGGAGTCAGTCCTGGTCCCGACTCAGTGTCTGGAGTATCTAGTTCTGGTTCTGGACTCCTTGGAGGCAAAGGTATCCTACCTCTGGAGAAGTTGCTGACACTTCATTCTGCGGTGCGGTTGCTGACATCCCGAAAATGGTTGTCAATCCGTTGTTTGCATGAGAGTCCCGGGACTCCTGGTGGCCTCCTTCGCGGCCATTCCGTATGCCCAATCACACACCAGGGCATTGCAGAAGGAGATCTTGTCCACCTGGGACAAATCCCCATTGTCCTTGGATCTTCGGATCCAGGTGATTCACCTGGTCAGGGCGTCCCTGACATGGTGGTTGAGACCCTCGGCTCTTCGGTCCGGAAAGTCGTTCCCCTCCCATCCAATGGACGGTACTCACGACGGACACCAGCCTGACGGGCTGGGGTGGAGTCCTGTCGGCTCAAGGCCTTGGACTCCGGACGAGCCCGTTTACCAATCACTGTTCTGGAAATACGGGCCATCAGACCGTGTCTCTCCTCAGGTCGGAGAGAGTACGAGGTCGCTCCATCAGGAGCCAGTCGGACAACGCCACGGCGGTGGCGTATGTAAACCATCACGGGGGGACTCGGAGCTCAGCTGCGGCTTCCGAGGTAGTCCGTATCCTGAAGTGGGCCGGAAGAAACGTGCCGGCTCTGTAGGGGCGGACTATCTGAGTCGCCAATCGCCAGACGCTGGACCAGGAAGAGTGGTCCTTGCATATTTCAACTCCTTTTCCGACGGTGGGGCACGCCGGATGTGGACCTGATGGCCTCTCGACTCAGTCGCAAGGGTCGAGGTTGTGGCCAGATCCAGGGATTCTTGGGCGATGCCTCGGATGGGGGCCTGATCGCCTGATATAAACTCCGGTGATCCTAATTGTTCCGGATTGGCCTCAGCGTCACTGGTACGTCTCGTTGCGGACGTTCCCTGGCGGTTGCCGATGAGGGAGGACCTTCAGTCTCAAGGTCCTATGTTTCATCCGGCTTACAGTCTGGCTTTAACGGCAGGGCTGTTAAAAGCCAGGTGTTGAGGGACCGAGGTCTCTCGGACTCTGTCATTTTGACCATGTTAAGGACACGGAAGTCTTCCTCCAGGCAGATCTATCACCGTGCCTGGAAAGCTTATATCGCCATATGCAAAGCGCTGGACTGGCGTCCTCGGACGTATTCCGTCCCCAGAATCCTGCGTCCTCTGCAGTGTGGAGTGACCCAAAAGCTTGCTTTGAGTACCATCAAGGATCAAATTTCGGCCTTGGCCGTCTTCTTTCAGCGACCTCTAGCGGGTCATTTCTTGGTTAGCACCTTGTGTTGGGGGTTCGCCATGTGCTCCCTCCTGTCAAGCCTTCTCTCCCACCGTGGGATCTGAATTTGGTGCTCTCGGTCCTCCAGGAACCTCCTTTTTGGGAATATCCGGGATATTCCTCTCTTGTCTTGTCTCAGGAGGTGGCCTTTTAGTGGCAATCACTTCTGTTTGACGAGTGTCTGAGTTGGCGGCTTTGTCCTGCAAGTCGCCATATTTAGTCATCCATAGGGATAAGGCGGTGTTGCATCCGCGACCTTCCTTTTTGCCAAAGGTGGTGTCTACCTTTCACCTACATGAGGACATTGTCCTCCCGTCCTTGTGTCCTCACCCATCGCATCCCAGAGAGTTTGCGCTGCACATATTGGATGTGGTACGAGCCTTACGGGTGTACCTGTCTGCTACTGCTTCTATTCGGAAGTCCGACTCACTGACTGTCCCTGGTCCATAACAGGGCAAATCGGTTTCATCTGCCATCATTTCTAGGGGAATCAGACAAACCGTCATTCAAGCCTATGCTCTCAAAGGGCGGGCCCCTCCGGTTACGGCGCATTCCACCAGGGCAATTGGTGCTTCCTGGGTTTTCCGACATCAAGCGTCGGTTGCACAAGTGTGCAAGGCGGCGACCTGGTCATCTGTTCATGCCTTTTAAGTTTTTTATAAGGTTGATGTGGCTGCATCTTCGGATGCTTCCTTCGGCCGCAGGGTGCTGCAGGCCGCTGTTTAAAGTAGCGACTCCTCCGTGAGGAGATCTGCCTTCTTGGAGTGAAAGTTTGGTTTTTCCATTTATACTGCTCCCATCCCTCTTGACACTGCTTTGGGACATCCCACGTGTAAAGTGTAAAGAGACACCGTGTCAGTCCATGGATGATAAGAGAAAATAGGATTTTTTGTACTCACCGTAAAATCCTTTTCTCTGACATCCGTGGACTGACACGACACCCACCCTTCCTTTTAAGTTTGTGCTGCTTTGTTACAAACTGAAGTCTGCTGACTGTAGTGGGAGGGTTATGCCCGGAGGGACCGCCCCCTGGGTGGGGCTGTTCAGCTCTGGCTTTTAGAATGTATGTATGACATCTCACATTCTGCCTAGGTCTTCTCCTGCAAGCAGGGACATAACCCACGTGTAAAGTGTAAAGAGACACCGTGTCAGTCCATGGATAAGAGAAAAGGATTTTACGGTGAGTACAAAAAATCCTATTTTTTGAAGGTATGGCCTTAAAAGGAACCAAAGGCGACAGCCTCCACCTGAGGTTCCACAGCATTCAGCTTGAGAGTGTCCCTCACAGCATCAATGAGTTCACTTACAAGCGCCCTGTCATTTACTGACTCAGAACTGGAGTCTTCCTCACAAGGAATGTCCTGTTCAAAAACATTAAAATCTTCAGAGCTAGAGTCCTGAGCAGCAGCAGCTAGGCCCATATCTGAATCAGAGCACTCCCCTACTGGAGATTGTGTGGGGAAAGGGAGCTTTATAGTTCCCTTGCGCTCGCACACCGCTTCCATCCTGACAAGGAATGATTCCAGGACTGCCGACAACTGGTCCATAGGGACCACAGGTGCAGGAGCACTGCCTGTTGCCTCTGACAAGAGTGGGGAAGCAGGTGAATCAGACTCCATACTCGCCACCCTCTGAGACCTTCATGCACCAAAAGTGAATAAAAGTTCACCCACTGGCTGAGGAGGGGATAACCAGAGGACTCGCCAACCTGGAGAGGACCGCTCAGTTCTGATGCCTGCACTGCACTACCAGCCCGAGTGAGCCGTGAGGAGAGTGAGGAGATTCACGCCGCAGCAGCAGCAGCGATAGACCAAACGAAAGTGAAAGCAAGCGCTGCTTCAAGAAAATGGGCACCAGTAACTGCACCATCGATCTGCAGCAAGATGGCCGCAGAGAGCGCAGTAAAAATACAGACAAGGCGCCTATGGCACCCAGGCCCAAACACACCAAGTTCCCCCAGCACATGCAGACAGTCATGAGCGCCCCCCCCCGCCAGGCCAGCGTGAAACTGAGGCTGCTGGTAGGAGGTTTATGTCCGGAGGGACCACCCCCTGGGTGGGGCTGTTCAGCTCTGTTTTTTTAGAATGTATGTTGTAACATCCAACATTCTGCCTAGATCTTCTCCTGCGAGCAGGGACATATACCCACGTGTCACAAATTATATAAAAAGAATATTTTTATTGTATAATAAACTAACATATCAATATTTCTGTATAAAAATTGTTCACAAGTTCTAAAAGAGACGATACAACAATACCGATATAGTACAACACCATAGCTCTAATGCAGATCATATAGGGCCAGTGTTCATCCATAGGCCAGTTAGATGCATTCCCAAAAAGTTGAGGTATGGTTGAAACGGCATAAGTCGTAGGAAAAGATGTAATAATTTCACTCTCGCTCGACAAGTTCCGCGTCCAGTGACGCTTCTTCAGGAGCGTGTCATGTGAACTAAACAGGAAATATATTTAAACACATAACATATATCATGAGTTTGTAATTTGTCATCATGCATTCAATAATGCTATAATACATTTAGAAACCCTTATAGAAAAAGGGAAGATATGTTTACACTTTTGTAAAGGAACTCGGAGAAGACCTAAATTATATATACTGACCTTGGAGACAGGGAAAAAGGTATAGAACGAACCCGACGGTCACTGTGGAGGCGTGCACCTATTATTCAATTGATAACATTAGATTAGTGAAAAATGCTTACTGTTAAGAACATCTGGTTACTCAAAACCAGGATGTCTAATGTTGTATAAATAATTTGGCTTCATATGAAAAAGACAATTTCCAAATTACTATCGAGCAGAAATAGAGTCCCTTGGAGATGGCAGGAGAGGAGGGGGAAAAAACAAAAAAACAAAACGGAAGCCCCATAAAGTAATATGTTGGAAGTATGCTGGAAAATAGTTGTAGAAAAACTCTCCAACAGTCTGGGAATCAAACAAATGGATCCCAGAGTGTATATGCAGGTAGAGTGCATAGTGACCACAGCCATATTTATATAAAGGAGAAAGTAGAAACAGAGGTAAATAAGACAATAGTTCTAATTGATTGATGTCCATAACCTTAGCTTGTTGCTAAGGGGTATAGCTTACCCGCTAATGCAGTTTAAGATCTAGGGAATTAATCAGCTATATTATAGAAGATTCTCCAGGGGATCAAGTCGAAGTTGCCCATGTGTAGAAAGACAGTGAAGGCAAAAAGCGTCAAGTACATCCACTTGTTGCCATTAGCCTCACGATACGTTTTCAGTCAGGATACAATGTAACAGTTAATCTAGACAATGGGTCTAGAATGAAAGAAGAATCACAATTGGTAATTACTTCATATGATCCAATAGTTTGACTAATTGAGGGTAACACTCACAAGAATAGTATTACCTGACAATAGATTCCCATCTGGTAAATTTGTAGCCAGGACGCCGTCCTGGGCGTCCTTAACAAGAACAGCTGAATTAAATAATATAATAATTGCTATTAGGACATCTGATTAGTCAAAACAGGTAATGTCTATAATTATATTGGATGAACATGACTATAAAAAACATATATGCTCCAACTTACTTTAAAGCATAGATAATTCCCTTAGAAACGACAGGAGGAAGGCCCCCAGGGGAGGGAGAGGGAAGGATCGAATCTCCAAGGCTCTATACAAAAATGGTGAAACCTAAAATATGTATATAAAAAAAAATATATATAAAAATATATATATATATATATATAATAGCCAAAACATTCGTATAAGTCATAGTGTTTAAATAAGTAATACTGGTGCTAAAGTGCCTCAGTCATTTATCTTAATACAGAGGGGTAAAAAACTTACCCACTACTAAACTTTGAATGTAAATAGATGGTCAACTGAATCATGCAGGATTCACCAGACAGCAAAGCACGCTGTCTGTGTAGCAGAGTGGAAACAATAACCCACAGGTGCATCCACTTGTTCACATCAACCCTGGGGTGTTACGATATATTTCCAATGAACTGAGCCTGGATAATAGAAACCACAAATAGAATTTAACTAAATGCGGTTCAAGAGGGTCAACTAATTAAATTGGACTCAGAGGATATGTGTCCATACCTGGCATACTGTTCCCATTTGATCGCCTCCCAAAAGCAGCGCCGTATCAGAGATGTCAGCTCGATGTAAAACACGCTATAATAGCGTGATTTTGAAGGTGCGCGCCTCTTCCGTAGTCTCCGCCTGAGCCAATGAGGAGGCTCGGCGTGACGTCATTCGGAACGGCCAGAGGATCAGCGTAGCCGCGTGTAACACTAAGGCACGCCCACGTATCGGAAAGAATTTCCGAACGTGATGTGTGATTGGTTGCAGCGGCGTGAAGCTGAATCAAGCCATCTCAAAGGGAGACAGGAATTTCGTCACCCGGAGACGGCTAATGCGCTGCCTGGCGATTGCCTGACAGCGCTCGGGTGGCCACACAGTGGCCATACATGGTCCTGTCCATTAACCCAAACCCTGCCAGATGTGAGGCCGGCATAAAAAGGTCCTGGATTCTCCGAGTTGCAAAACAAAAGTAGAAAACCATAAAAGTATACATTAAGTTTGTATATCAAAAAACAATAATAGAAGAACAAGTTATTAGTATTCAATTTTACAATGTAAAACCAAAAGTAATTCCCATTTGATCTAATATAGGGATATAAATCACTTTCAATTTTAGCTCAAAGTGTATTTTTAAAAATATATAAGACATGAATAAATGGTTCTATGAGTAGCCTATGTTTACATAGCTCTTGATTCATTAACTGGGAAGGGGGAAAAATAAAGATGAAAGGAGCCCCCCATGGACATTTTATTCAGTTAATTAGTACAGTATTCTATTGTTATTTATGCTTAATAAGCACTAAGTTTCTACACAACGATTTACCCTACGAATTGTTTTGTCTAAAGAAATGCTTTATAGGAGTGAGCTTCATTGATGCCAGGTGCAAGGGTGGCATCAAGACGCTCAATCCAGTAGGTTTCTTGACGAAGTATTTGCTTGTCCCAGTCGCCGCCTCGTGGGTCTCGTGGTACCACAGCGAGGGCTATAAATGTTACCAGCGAGGTGTTAAATTTATGATATAGATCCAAGTGTCTACTTACTGCAGTAATCATTTTTCCACTTCCTGAGTAGTATACATGGTCTTTAATGCGGGATCGGAAATGTCTTATAGTTTTTCCCACGTAAAACGCGCCGCATCGACAGGTCATTAAGTAGATTACTCCCTGTGTATTACAGTCAGCATGGAAATTCAAGTTGTAAATGGTGCCATTGGGAAGTGTGAATCTGGTGCCTATGGAGATCCACGGGCAAAAAGCACATTTACCACATTGTGTCATCCCATTAGAGGTAGATCTGGCCGGTATATCATCGTGGAAATGACTAGACGTGAGTTGATCGCGTAATGATTTTGATCTTCTAAAGGTTATGTCTGGTTTGGATTTAATGTATTTGTTGAGTATGGGGTCATCATATAGGAGGGACCAATGATTGGAAAGTATGTTCCTAAGTTCCACATGATGAGTCGAGTATCTTGTAATAAATCTCACAGGCTGCTCCTGTTTAGCTGTCTTTGTTTTGTATAGTAGTGAGTTCCTGGATTGTCGCAGCGCTTTATTAAATGCGCTGCGCAACAAGGATTTAGTATACCCCCTGGCTCTAAGTCTATCGCGAAGTAGATTCGCCTGTATTTTGAAGTCAGCAGTAGATGTGCAGTTACGGCGAAGTCTAAGGTATTGTGCATAGGGTATGCTACGTATTAGGGTGTTTGGATGGGCACTATCTGCATGTAATAGAGTGTTGCCCGCTGTCTCTTTACGAAAGAGGGTTGAGGCCAGTTGTCCATCAGGGTCCTTGGTTATGATTAAGTCCAGGAACGTAACTTTGTCCTTACTGTTCGACATGGTAAATTTCAAGTTGAAAGTGTTCTCATTTAACATGGCAGTAAATTGCTCCAGTGAGTTGAGGGTCCCGGTCCATATGATGAATATATCATCAATATAGCGTAGCCAACAGGCTACATGATTGACACATTCAGCCAGGGAATCATCAGAGAACACATATCGTTCCCACCCCCCCAGGTATAGGTTGGCGTAGGCCGGGGCACAGCAAGTGCCCATGGCCACCCCCTGCACCTGGAGGAAGTGGGACTCTTGAAAAGTGAAGACATTGTGGGTCAGCACAAACCGGAGCAGCCTGAGGATGAACTCGCAATATTCCCATTGGTGATGGTCCTGCTCTCTGAGGAATGTCCGTACTGTCCCGATGCCCTGCTCGTGAGGTATGCTGGAGTAGAGAGCCTCCACATCCAGCGTCACGAGCAGGGCATCGGGAGGCACGGACACTCCTTCAATGTGTTTCAATAAATCCAAGGTATCTTTAGTATATGATGGCAATGCCATGACATGTGGCATTAAAATCGAATCAATCAGCCGACTAGCATTCTCAGTGAGAGAACCAATGCCAGACACTATGGGTCTACCAGGTGGTGATATCGGGTTTTTGTGTATCTTAAGCAGTGCGTAAAATGTGGCAAGTCTGGGGTAGCGGACATTTAAGTAGTTGTATAGGTCTTGATCTATTAGGCCTTTTTGATGGGCGGAACCAATAATTATCAGGTAGTCATCTTTAAATTTCTGAATATTGGTAACATTGATAACTGTATACCAATCTTTATTGGATAAAATGTCCTTGACCATTTTAATGTAGACCTCTTTTGTCATTAAGACAATATTACCCCCTTTATCCGCAGATTTTAGTTCCAAATCAGGGTGGTTCTGTAGTCGTATAATCGCTTGTTTTTCTGCAGGAGAGAGGTTACTTGGTTTGTTGGTCAAGGGCATTTTCTTGATATCACTGACCGCTCCAGTCAAGAAGGCCCAAACATTGGGGTTTGTCATCAAGTCGGGAAATCGCTGCGATTTGGGTTTAAATTTTTTGGGGGGAATATTCTGGGAAGGGCAGGTGTATTGAGATTGTGTGGATTGGACATCAGTTTCTATTGATTCATTTTCATTCAACAACAACATAAGGTCCCGAAGAGCTCTAAAGTCTTTCATTGTGTAATTTTTGACTTGTTCAGAAATCTGTTTATCTTTAAGCGATCGAAGACGATCCCCATCGAAAAGAAATTTATATGTCAAGTTCCGTGCAAATAGGTATAAATCTTTAATTGCCTCATATTTATCGATTTTCATTGAGGGACAAAAATTGAGTCCCAACTTTAGAACCTCCAATTCCAAAGAGGAAAAAGTATATGGGGTTAGATTAATTACATCCAGTTTAGGATTTAGGTCGGGAGAGTGGTGTTCAGGGGTAATTGAAAATTTGGAAGGGAAGTGGGAAGTGAAGATATGTGCGCATCAAGAGTGCTTTGTCTTGAAGTAGATAAGCGTTGTGTCATTGGTAATAAATTGTGCATTGGGGTACCAGGAAGCAACTGATTTTGTCCTGGACCAGTGATGTTGGTAGGGGCCATCAAATCGGTGATGTTTGTGGCTATATTGCCAGTGTTTTGAGAGGAAGTTTGAGCACTAAGTATTTGTATAGCCTGTAGGGCAGTGTCACCCAGATAGTTAACTTGTGATTGTCCACCAACACAATTAGATTGTACATTACCTTGTATAGGATAGTGAAGGGTAAGAGTAGTGTCCCTAGTGGGAGGGCGTTTTTTGTAAGGTGAAAAAGACCCACCACCAAAGTCCCGCTTACGTGATCCCTGGTTGTGAGAAAAGGATGCTGGATTATTCTTTCTGGACATATGCTGTGAAGGAAAAAAAGAAGCAGAATCGGATTCAGTATCATCGTCAGTGGTGAATTGATCATTATTTTTATTTCTTGGCCTACGAAAATTTGATCTAGATCCTTTGTTCTGAGTAGATATTTGCCATCTATAGGCAAAGCCCTCACTAAATGCTGTCCTATCTTTGGATAGTTTATTTTGTTTTTTATAGATTATGTCTCTGGTGATTCGAGTGACAATCTTTTATATCTTGACCCCGCTTGGCATATTGGGAATGTTTTTTGATATTTTCATTACTAGATTGCAATAAAGGGATTTTTATAACAGCTTACCTGTAAAATCCTTTTCTTGGAGTACATCACGGGACACAGAGCGACTTAGTCATTACTAATGGGTTATATAGATTACCTTCAGGTGTTGGCACTGGCCAATTCCAAACCGGAAGTACCCTCCCCTATATAAGCCCCTCCCACCCGGGAGCACCTCAGTTTTGTAGCCAAGCAATAAGTGTCCCAAAAAGAGGGGTGGGAGCTCTGTGTCCCGTGATGTACTCCAAGAAAAGGATTTTACAGGTAAGCTGTTATAAAAATCCCTTTTTCTTTTTCGTACATCACGGGACACAGAGCGACTTAGTCATTACTAATGGGACGTCCCAAAGCAATGCCAAATGAGGGGAGGGATACATAAGCTGGGCGCCATCAGGCATGAGGCTCTTTTGCGGCCTGCAACACACTGCGCCCAAAGGCGACATCCTCCCGACTTCTGACGTCTACCTGGTAGAATCTAGTAAACGTGTGTACTAAGGACCTTGTGTTGTGGCCTTACAGTACTTGAGCCAGGGAGGCTTGGTGATGCACTGCCCATGAAGTTCCAACTGCTCTTGTGGAGTGCGCCCTAACTTTGAACGGAGGCGGTCTCCTTTTCAAGCCATAGGCTTGTATTATGACCTGTCGAATCCACTTGGCTAAAGTAGATTTTTGATGCTGCCTGACCCTTTCTGGGGCCTTCCGGCAGAACAAACAAAGTATCCGTTCTACGAATCTGAGCAGTGGCTTTAAGATAAGCTTTAACTGCTCTTACTACATCCAAAGAATGCAATAACTTTTCCTCTACCGAACTAGGTTTGGGGAAAAAGGAAGGAAGAACCACATCTTGGTTCAAATGGAACCTCGATACCACCTTAGGAAGAAGGCTGGATGAGGACGTAATACTACTCTGTCCTTATGGATAACCAGATATGGCTCCTTACAGGACAAGGCGGCTAATTCCGATACTCTTTTAGCCGAACAAATGGCTACTAAGAAAATCAATTTCCTGGTGAAAAGAACCAAGAAAATGTGCCGCAATGGTTCAAATGGTTGTTTCTGTAGAACCGACAGAACCAGGTTTAAGTCCTATGGACATATGGGAATACTAACCGGAGGGCTAATACGCATCACTCCTTGTATGAAAGCTTTGATTAATGAATGCAAAGCCAAGGGCCTTTGAAAAAAAAAATATTGACAAGGCCGTCTGACCCTTGATAGTACTCAAGGCAAGCTTCCTATGTACAGCCCACTGTAGGAAGTCCAGAATCCTACCTATTACGTACTTACGTGGATGCCATTTCCTGGCCTCACCCCACGTGATGTACGTCTTCTAGATCCTATAATAGATCTGCCTGGATACCGGCTTCCTGGCATTGATCATGGTAGATACCACAGGATTAGAGAGCCCTCTCTTTTTTAGAATGTGGGCTTCTATAGCCAGGCCGTCAACCTAGGGCTGGTAAGGAAGGGTAGTATATCGGTCCTTGCGAAAGCAGGTCCGGACGATGTGGGAGGGTCCAAGGACTTCCCACTGACATTTTTACAATCTCCGCGTACCATGCCCTTCGGGGCCACGCTGGAGCCACCAGAATCACTGGTTTCTTTTCTACCCTGATTCTGCGGATTAATCGCGGTGGGAATGCATATATCAGCTTGAACTGATCCCAAGGGAACACTAGGGCATCCGAACCGCAAGCTAGGGGATCCTTTGTGCGAGACACAAATCTGTCCACCTTTGCGTTGAATCTGGATGCTAGCAGATCTACATCCGGTGTTCCCCACCGCTGGCATATTGCCTGGAAAACCTCGGGGTGAAGAGACCATTCCCCCGGGCATAATTGCTGGCGACTTAAAAAAGTCCGCTCTCCAATTTTCCACTCCTGGGATGAAAACCGTGGATATGGCTGTGACATACCTTTCTGCCCATTCCAGGATGCATTTCGCTTCCCTCTGGGCTGCACGACTCCTGGTGCCACCCTGGAGATTGATATATGCCACTGCTGTGGCATTGTCTGATTGAATTCTGACAGGTGACCCTTGGAGTTTGGATGTCCATGCTACTAGGGCATACCGGGCTGCTCGTATCTCTAAGAGATTGGTGGGCAGGGCCTTCTCTGCTTCTGACCACTTGCCCTGGAGAGACCATTGCTCCAGTACTGCCCCCCAGCCTATGAGGCTGGCAACTGTAGTGACCACCTTCCAAGAAACCGGACTGAAGGGTTTCCCTTCCCAGATTCTGGGGCACCAACCACCAATGGAGGCTCTTGCGAACGGAAGGGGACAGGGACATTGGTAAGTCTAAAGCCTGAACTTTTTTGTTCCAGGCTGACAGTATGGCCCTCTGCAAGTTCCTTGAATGGAATTGACCGTAGGGTACCGCTTCGAATGAAGCCACCATTTTTCCCAGCAGCCTTATACACAGGCGTATGGATGGTTTTTCTTTTTTGTACTCACTAAGTGGGTCAAATCTTTCAAAGACGACACCTTCTCTGGAGGTAAGAAAATCTTTCTCTGATTTGAATCCAGTCTTAGCCCCCAAGTATTCCAGGCTTTTGACTGGTTTTAGGGCTGACTTGTCTCGGTTGATAATGCAACCGTGAGATTCCAGATACTTGATTATCTTGTGAACGACCACTTCTAGTTTTTTTCACTGAGTGGTCTATCAGCAACAAGTCGTCTAGATATGCCATTATCGTTACACCTTGTGTTCCTAGTTTGGCCAATCGTAGGGCCAGAATTTTTGTGAACACTCGTGGTGCCGTGGCCAGACCGAAAGGTAAGGCTCTGAACTGAAAATGGCGCCCTTCTACTGCAAGGCGTAGAAATTTCTGGTGGGCCGGACAGATGGGAATATGCAAATAAGCATCCCTTATGTCGATCGAGGCTAACCATTCCTGCCCTTGTAGGGCGGTGGCCACCGATCGGATCGACTCCATCCGAAAAAAATCCTGATATGTAGGAACTTGTTTAGCCCTTTTATATTCAATATGGGCCTCATGTCCCCATTTGGTTTGGGGACTGTGACAAGGTTCGAGTAAAACCCGAACCCGTTTTCTTTCAAGGGAACCTTCATGATTACCCTTGGGGCAATAGTTGCTCTAGTGCCAGAAGGAGGGATCCACTCTTCTGGGGATCGCTTGGCATGTTTGACCTTATAAAATGGGCAGGAGGAATGTCTTTTAACTCCAGCCTGTATCCCAGACTTACTGCGGGGATCACCCATCTCTGATGGTGTCCCGCCAGGTCTCTGTGAACAACTGAAGTCTTCCCCTCACCCGACTGAGTGGGGGCAACCCTTCATGACTTAGGGGGAGGTTTTGTACCTCTCTTGACCCAGGGTTTCTTGATACCCTGTGATTGTCCCTGATTTCTGCCCCCTGGATTTGACCGCGGAGGCCGTCGGAACTGTTTCACAGCCGATGTGCCAGGGACTGGAGAAGTAGGCCTCTTAAAAGAAGGACTTCTACCCTTGTTCTTAACCGGTAAGAGTGAACTTTTACCGGCAGAAATTTTCTGGATATATTTGTCCAGATCTTCTCCAAATAAGCGTTCTCCATGAAATGGGAAGCTAACCAGCAGTTTTTTACAGGGAGCTTCAGCAGACCAGTTTTTGAGCCACAGAAGCCTACGCATATGTACTATAGACAGCGTAAAGCGGGAGGCCTGTTGGATTGTATCCTTTATGGCGTCCACCGCAAAACACAAGGCTCTAGGCAGGTCAGCTAGGGCAAGAGCCTGCTGATCTGGTAAGTCCCTTAAGACTTGTTTCAACTGATCTTTCACTGCTTGGCAGACTCCAATCACTGCTACCGCAGGTTGTGTCACCATGCTTGCTGTAGAGAAAGCAGATTTTAGTAAAGACTCCAATTTTTTATCTATTGGGTCTTTGACATTGGAACATTATCTACTGGACATGTCAGTGATTTGTTAACAGAAGAGATGGCTGCATCCACTGTAGGGACCCTCCATTTTTTTATGAACTTATCCTCCATGGGATAGATCACCGGAAATCTCTTGGGGGGAGCAAATATTTTATCAGGATGCTCCCAATCCTGGTAAATAAGCCCTTCTAATAAAGGGTGGATTGGGAAGGAACAGACAGCCTGGGGAGCTTTTAGCGACCCCAGCGAGGAAACCGTAGTGGATGGTGGTTCCGCCAGAGGCATTTTAAATGCTGATCGGACCATATTAGTCAGAGACTGAACCCATAATCTTTCAGCCTGAGATGCTGAGAAAGGTTCTTCCACTGTTGATTCCTCCATAACTGAATCAACCTCATCCTGATCCCCTTCAGGTAGGTCGATCTCTGTGTGGGGCTGTTCCTCCACTAACAGGCACTCTGAAGGAGGAGACGGAGATCGGACGCGCTTTTCCTGAGACAGGGAAGCAGCGATCAATGCTGTTAATCTCTCTTCCAATCCTCCCAGAGTTGAGGATAAAACCTCCTCTGTTATATATACAGGAGCAGGTGGACTGGGGACAGCCGCAGCACCAGGCATTCCTGCGGGGTTTCTACGGCTACTGACCTCTGAATTCTCAGGGGAGATTGGTGCAGTACAAGCATGCCCAATATCCTCAGAGCCCGATGGAGACCCCTTTGGCTTCCTGGAAGATCTATTTCCGAGGCGTCTGGACGACATATCCTTTAAGCACAAAGCTGAGGTATTCCCGTCGTCATACACCAATTTTGCTGGTAATAATCTAACACAGGTGCTGCTATATACCAGCTGGTGTCCACTAAAGTGCCTTTCTATGGGGATGCCTGCATCAACCGCCTCTGTGTGCCACTGTTTGTTGCTAGCTCTGTTTGCATCCAGCTGACACTTGTACTGTGTCTTTTAACTATGCTGGGACGCCCGCACATGCGCAGAAGCGCCGCGGCGCGCATCGAGCGTCATCCACCCGCCCCGCCCCTTTTTTTCATAGGAGGCGCGCGCGCGCCCGTGCACCATTGGCGCCCTTTTCGAAATCAAACAGGGGACTAGGAGCCAGGGCCCTTTTTGCCGGAGGGCCTGTGCGGTGGATGAGCGCAGCAACAGGGCAGAGGAAGTGGATTCCCACAGAGAAACTTACCAGCTGCCTGGATCTTTTGACTTGAGAAAACCAAAGATCCACATGACAAGAAAAATGGACTACAGCGGCCTCTAGTGGTTTAACACAGGTACCGCGGTCCCTTTTTTTTTTTTTTTTTCTTGACTACTATTAAAATTTTACATTTTCAGTAGTTACAGGCAAACACAGATATTTAGCGGGAATACCGTTAGGTAACAGACAGAAAGACAAATTAGGCTTGGGGGTCCCCCAATAGAACCAAGTTCCTGGGGGCCCCCACTTACCTGATCCCCGCCGCAGGACTTTGTTTGGTTCACAGAAGTCCAAACTTCACCTATCACGGCAGGCATTGTAATTAAACCTTCAGGGACGGGGTTCCCAAGGATTCCACTCCCCTGGACCTGTATAGCACCCTGCACAGACAACATCTTGGTCGTGGGTATGACCAGAGCTCTGGATCCCAGGGTCCAGCCCTCCTAAGAGAAGCATTACAGGCAAAACCTTGCTCTTCTGCTGCAAGGCCCGGGTACCGACCGTTTAGCTATGAAGCTTTTTTGGTGGGATCCGGAACAGCTTACTAAGGCCCAAAAGAACCTGTACGCAAGCCCAGTGAAAACACATGTTACTCTTTGGCCAACACCTTAGACACTGGCAAAAAACTGAGGTGCTCCCGGGTGGGAGGGGCTTATATAGGGGAGGGTACTTCCGGTTTGGAATTGGCCAGTGCCAACACCTGAAGGTAATCTATATAACCCATTAGTAATGACTAAGTCGCTCTGTGTCCCGTGATGTACGAAAAAGAAAATGTAATTTCTTGATCTAATAACAACAATTCAGATTGGTATTGGGCAATAAGTAGCCGCATTAGATTTGTGCTACAAGTGGTCAATATATTTTCCCATGCCAGTTTGAATTCTGGGGTAGCATTCTGGAAAGAAGGATAGACTTGTACCCTTAGTCCCAGAGGGCTAATATTTTCATGAACGTATTTGCCTAAGAATTCAATGTGCCAGTGTAAGTTAGATTTCTTTTTAAGAAGTCGTTTGAGTTTGGCCATAAATTGATTGATGCCGATCTCTTGTTCAGTCTCAGCATTACAATTTGTCTGGATATCTGACATATATCCAGACCAAGCAGTGCCCAAAAAGTCCATGTCACCAGTTAATAGAACCAAAATTGGCATTCATGTAAATAAATTTACCATATATAACGAGGGAAACCCTCAAATAATTTTTAATATGGTTTCAAAAAAAAAAAAAAAAAAAATTAAAAAAAAAAAAAATATATTGAATAACTATTGATATTAAACCAATTTATTTTTAGAAAATAGTAATACCACTTTCAGTCAATAATGACTGATTTCCCGGGTGCTTCCACCCTAATCTGTTTCGGAGAGAGAGAATATGTTGTATCAGCCACAGAGTGGTAACTGTGGATATCAACAAAAAAAAGTACCTGGCGTGCCACGTCCTAACATTTGAATATAGAAGAAGCTAGATGGAGGGACTTGGACTTTTTAGGCACCATACACAAATTATATAAAAAGAATATTTTTATTGTATAATAAACTAACATATCAATATTTCTGTATAAAAATTGTTCACAAGTTCTAAAAGAGACGATACAACAATACCGATATAGTACAACACCATAGCTCTAATGCAGATCATATAGGGCCAGTGTTCATCCATAGGCCAGTTAGATGCATTCCCAAAAAGTTGAGGTATGGTTGAAACGGCATAAGTCGTAGGAAAAGATGTAATAATTTCACTCTCGCTCGACAAGTTCCGCGTCCAGTGACGCTTCTTCAGGAGCGTGTCATGTGAACTAAACAGGAAATATATTTAAACACATAACATATATCATGAGTTTGTAATTTGTCATCATGCATTCAATAATGCTATAATACATTTAGAAACCCTTATAGAAAAAGGGAAGATATGTTTACACTTTTGTAAAGGAACTCGGAGAAGACCTAAATTATATATACTGACCTTGGAGACAGGGAAAAAGGTATAGAACGAACCCGACGGTCACTGTGGAGGCGTGCACCTATTATTCAATTGATAACATTGGATTAGTGAAAAATGCTTACTGTTAAGAACATCTGGTTACTCAAAACCAGGATGTCTAATGTTGTATAAATAATTTGGCTTCATATGAAAAAGACAATTTCCAAATTACTATCGAGCAGAAATAGAGTCCCTTGGAGATGGCAGGAGAGGAGGGGGAAAAAACAAAAAAACGAAACGGAAGCCCCATAAAGTAATATGTTGGAAGTATGCTGGAAAATAGTTGTAGAAAAACTCTCCAACAGTCTGGGAATCAAACAAATGGATCCCAGAGTGTATATGCAGGTAGAGTGCATAGTGACCACAGCCATATTTATATAAAGGAGAAAGTAGAAACAGAGGTAAATAAGACAATAGTTCTAATTGATTGATGTCCATAACCTTAGCTTGTTGCTAAGGGGTATAGCTTACCCGCTAATGCAGTTTAAGATCTAGGGAATTAATCAGCTATATTATAGAAGATTCGCCAGGGGATCAAGTCGAAGTTGCCCATGTGTAGAAAGACAGTGAAGGCAAAAAGCGTCAAGTACATCCACTTGTTGCCATTAGCCTCACGATACGTTTTCAGTCAGGATACAATGTAACAATGTAACAATGTAACAATGTAAATGCATTAGAGCTATGGTGTTGTACTATATCGGTATTGTTGTATCGTCTCTTTTAGAACTTGTGAACAATTTTTATACAGAAATATTGATATGTTAGTTTATTATACAATAAAAATATTCTTTTTATATAATTTGTGTATGGTGCCTAAAAAGTCCAAGTCCCTCCATCTAGCTTCTTCTATATTCAAATGTTAGGACGTGGCACGCCAGGTACTTTTTTTTGTTGATATCCACAGTTACCACTCTGTGGCTGATACAACATATTCTCTCTCTCCGAAACAGATTAGGGTGGAAGCACCCGGGCAATCAGTCATTATTGACTGAAAGTGGTATTACTATTTTCTAAAAATAAATTGGTTTAATATCAATAGTTATTCAATATATTTTTAAAAAAAAAAATTATTATTATTTTTTTTTGAAACCATATTAAAAATTATTTGAGGGTTTCCCTCGTTATATATGGTAAATTTATTTACATGAATGCCAATTTTGGTTCTATTAACTGGTGACATGGACTTTTTGGGCACTGCTTGGTCTGGATATATGTCAGATATCCAGACAAATTGTAATGCTGAGACTGAACAAGAGATCGGCATCAATCAATTTATGGCCAAACTCAAACGACTTCTTAAAAAGAAATCTAACTTACACTGGCACATTGAATTCTTAGGCAAATACGTTCATGAAAATATTAGCCCTCTGGGACTAAGGGTACAAGTCTATCCTTCTTTCCAGAATGCTACCCCAGAATTCAAACTGGCATGGGAAAATATATTGACCACTTGTAGCACAAATCTAATGCGGCTACTTATTGCCCAATACCAATCTGAATTGTTGTTATTAGATCAAGAAATTACATTATTGCAATCTAGTAATGAAAATATCAAAAAACATTCCCAATATGCCAAGCGGGGTCAAGATATAAAAGATTATGTCACTCGAATCACCAGAGACATAATCTATAAAAAACAAAATAAACTATCCAAAGATAGGACAGCATTTAGTGAGGGCTTTGCCTATAGATGGCAAATATCTACTCAGAACAAAGGATCTAGATCAAATTTTCGTAGGCCAAGAAATAAAAATAATGATCAATTCACCACTGACGATGATACTGAATCCGATTCTGCTTCTTTTTTTTTTTTTCCTTCACAGCATATGTCCAGAAAGAATAATCCAGCATCCTTTTCTCACAACCAGGGATCACGTAAGCGGGACTTTGGTGGTGGGTCTTTTTCACCTTACAAAAAACGCCCTCCCACTAGGGACACTACTCTTACCCTTCACTATCCTATACAAGGTAATGTACAATCTAATGGTGTTGGTGGACAATCACAAGTTAACTATCTGGGTGACACTGCCCTACAGGCTATACAAATACTTAGTGCTCAAACTTCCTCTCAAAACACTGGCAATATAGCCACAAACATCACCGAATTGATGGCCCCTACCAACATCACTGGTCCAGGACAAAATCAGTTGCTTCCTGGTACCCCAATGCACAATTTATTACCAATGACACAACGCTTATCTACTTCAAGACAAAGCACTCTTGATGCGCACATATCTTCACTTCCCACTTCCCTTCCAAATTTTCAATTACCCCTGAACACCACTCTCCCGACCTAAATTCTAAACTGGATGTAATTAATCTAACCCCATATACTTTTTCCTCTTTGGAATTGGAGGTTCTAAAGTTGGGACTCAATTTTTGTCCCTCAATGAAAATCGATAAATATGAGGCAATTAAAGATTTATACCTATTTGCACGGAACTTGACATATAAATTTATTTTCGATGGGGATCGTCTTCGATCGCTTAAAGATAAACAGATTTCTGAACAAGTCAAAAATTACACAATGAAAGACTTTAGAGCTCTTCGGGACCTTATGTTGTTGTTGAATGAAAATGAATCAATAGAAACTGATGTCCAATCCACACAATCTCAATACACCTGCCCTTCCCAGAATATTCCCCCCAAAAAATTTAAACCCAAATCGCAGCGATTTCCCGACTTGATGACAAACCCCAATGTTTGGGCCTTCTTGACTGGAGCGGTCAGTGATATCAAGAAAATGCCCTTGACCAACAAACCAAGTAACCTCTCTCCTGCAGAAAAACAAGCGATTATACGACTACAGAACCACCCTGATTTGGAACTAAAATCTGCGGATAAAGGGGGTAATATTGTCTTAATGACAAAAGAGGTCTACATTAAAATGGTCAAGGACATTTTATCCAATAAAGATTGGTATACAGTTATCAATGTTACCAATATTCAGAAATTTAAAGATGACTACCTGATAATTATTGGTTCCGCCCATCAAAAAGGCCTAATAGATCAAGACCTATACAACTACTTAAATGTCCGCTACCCCAGACTTGCCACATTTTACGCACTGCTTAAGATACACAAAAACCCGATATCACCACCTGGTAGACCCATAGTGTCTGGCATTGGTTCTCTCACTGAGAATGCTAGTCGGCTGATTGATTCGATTTTAATGCCACATGTCATGGCATTGCCATCATATACTAAAGATACCTTGGATTTATTGAAACACATTGAAGGAGTGTCCGTGCCTCCCGATGCCCTGCTCGTGACGCTGGATGTGGAGGCTCTCTACTCCAGCATACCTCACGAGCAGGGCATCAGGACAGTACGGACATTCCTCAGAGAGCAGGACCATCACCAATGGGAATATTGCGAGTTCATCCTCAGGCTGCTCCGGTTTGTGCTGACCCACAATGTCTTCACTTTTCAAGAGTCCCACTTCCTCCAGGTGCAGGGGGTGGCCATGGGCACTTGCTGTGCCCCGGCCTACGCCAACCTATACCTGGGGGGGTGGGAACGATATGTGTTCTCTGATGATTCCCTGGCTGAATGTTTCAATCATGTAGCCTGTTGGCTACGCTATATTGATGATATATTCATCATATGGACCGGGACCCTCAACTCACTGGAGCAATTTACTGCCATGTTAAATGAGAACACTTTCAACTTGAAATTTACCATGTCGAACAGTAAGGACAAAGTTACGTTCCTGGACTTAATCATAACCAAGGACCCTGATGGACAACTGGCCTCAACCCTCTTTCGTAAAGAGACAGCGGGCAACACTCTATTACATGCAGATAGTGCCCATCCAAACACCCTAATACGTAGCATACCCTATGCACAATACCTTAGATTTCGCCGTAACTGCACATCTACTGCTGACTTCAAAATACAGGCGAATCTACTTCGCGATAGACTTAGAGCCAGGGGGTATACTAAATCCTTGTTGCGCAGCGCATTTAATAAAGCGCTGCGACAATCCAGGAACTCACTACTATACAAAACAAAGACAGCTAAACAGGAGCAGCCTGTGAGATTTATTACAAGATACTCGACTCATCATGTGGAACTTAGGAACATACTTTCCAATCATTGGTCCCTCCTATATGATGACCCCATACTCAACAAATACATTAAATCCAAACCAGACATAACCTTTAGAAGATCAAAATCATTACGCGATCAACTCACGTCTAGTCATTTCCACGATGATATACCGGCCAGATCTACCTCTAATGGGATGACACAATGTGGTAAATGTGCTTTTTGCCCGTGGATCTCCATAGGCACCAGATTCACACTTCCCAATGGCACCATTTACAACTTGAATTTCCATGCTGACTGTAATACACAGGGAGTAATCTACTTAATGACCTGTCGATGCGGCGCGTTTTACGTGGGAAAAACTATAAGACATTTCCGATCCCGCATTAAAGACCATGTATACTACTCAGGAAGTGGAAAAATGATTACTGCAGTAAGTAGACACTTGGATCTATATCATAAATTTAACACCTCGCTGGTAACATTTATAGCCCTCGCTGTGGTACCACGAGACCCACGAGGCGGCGACTGGGACAAGCAAATACTTCGTCAAGAAACCTACTGGATTGAGCGTCTTGATGCCACCCTTGCACCTGGCATCAATGAAGCTCACTCCTATAAAGCATTTCTTTAGACAAAACAATTCGTAGGGTAAATCGTTGTGTAGAAACTTAGTGCTTATTAAGCATAAATAACAATAGAATACTGTACTAATTAACTGAATAAAATGTCCATGGGGGGCTCCTTTCATCTTTATTTTTCCCCCTTCCCAGTTAATGAATCAAGAGCTATGTAAACATAGGCTACTCATAGAACCATTTATTCATGTCTTATATATTTTTAAAAATACACTTTGAGCTAAAATTGAAAGTGATTTATATCCCTATATTAGATCAAATGGGAATTACTTTTGGTTTTACATTGTAAAATTGAATACTAATAACTTGTTCTTCTATTATTGTTTTTTGATATACAAACTTAATGTATACTTTTATGGTTTTCTACTTTTGTTTTGCAACTCGGAGAATCCAGGACCTTTTTATGCCGGCCTCACATCTGGCAGGGTTTGGGTTAATGGACAGGACCATGTATGGCCACTGTGTGGCCACCCGAGCGCTGTCAGGCAATCGCCAGGCAGCGCATTAGCCGTCTCCGGGTGACGAAATTCCTGTCTCCCTTTGAGATGGCTTGGCTCAGCTTCACGCCGCTGCAACCAATCACGCATCACGTTCGGAAATTCTTTCCGATACGTGGGCGTGCCTTAGTGTTACACGCGGCTACGCTGATCCTCTGGCCGTTCCGAATGACGTCACGCCGAGCCTCCTCATTGGCTCAGGCGGAGACTACGGAAGAGGCGCGCACCTTCAAAATCACGCTATTATAGCGTGTTTTACATCGAGCTGACATCTCTGATACGGCGCTGCTTTTGGGAGGCGATCAAATGGGAACAGTATGCCAGGTATGGACACATATCCTCTGAGTCCAATTTAATTAGTTGACCCTCTTGAACCGCATTTAGTTAAATTCTATTTGTGGTTTCTATTATCCAGGCTCAGTTCATTGGAAATATATCGTAACACCCCAGGGTTGATGTGAACAAGTGGATGCACCTGTGGGTTATTGTTTCCACTCTGCTACACAGACAGCGTGCTTTGCTGTCTGGTGAATCCTGCATGATTCAGTTGACCATCTATTTACATTCAAAGTTTAGTAGTGGGTAAGTTTTTTACCCCTCTGTATTAAGATAAATGACTGAGGCACTTTAGCACCAGTATTACTTATTTAAACACTATGACTTATACGAATGTTTTGGCTATTATATATATATATATATATATTTTTTTTTATATACATATTTTAGGTTTCACCATTTTTGTATAGAGCCTTGGAGATTCGATCCTTCCCTCTCCCTCCCCTGGGGGCCTTCCTCCTGTCGTTTCTAAGGGAATTATCTATGCGTTAAAGTAAGTTGGAGCATATATGTTTTTTATAGTCATGTTCATCCAATATAATTATAGACATTACCTGTTTTGACTAATCAGATGTCCTAATAGCAATTATTATATTATTTAATTCAGCTGTTCTTGTTAAGGACGCCCAGGACGGCGTCCTGGCTACAAATTTACCAGATGGGAATCTATTGTCAGGTAATACTATTCTTGTGAGTGTTACCCTCAATTAGTCAAACTATTGGATCATATGAAGTAATTACCAATTGTGATTCTTCTTTCATTCTAGACCCATTGTCTAGATTAACAGTTACATTGTATCCTGACTGAAAACGTATCGTGAGGCTAATGGCAACAAGTGGATGTACTTGACGCTTTTTGCCTTCACTGTCTTTCTACACATGGGCAACTTCGACTTGATCCCCTGGCGAATCTTCTATAATATAGCTGATTAATTCCCTAGATCTTAAACTGCATTAGCGGGTAAGCTATACCCCTTAGCAACAAGCTAAGGTTATGGACATCAATCAATTAGAACTATTGTCTTATTTACCTCTGTTTCTACTTTCTCCTTTATATAAATATGGCTGTGGTCACTATGCACTCTACCTGCATATACACTCTGGGATCCATTTGTTTGATTCCCAGACTGTTGGAGAGTTTTTCTACAACTATTTTCCAGCATACTTCCAACATATTACTTTATGGGGCTTCCGTTTCGTTTTTTTGTTTTTTCCCCCTCCTCTCCTGCCATCTCCAAGGGACTCTATTTCTGCTCGATAGTAATTTGGAAATTGTCTTTTTCATATGAAGCCAAATTATTTATACAACATTAGACATCCTGGTTTTGAGTAACCAGATGTTCTTAACAGTAAGCATTTTTCACTAATCCAATGTTATCAATTGAATAATAGGTGCACGCCTCCACAGTGACCGTCGGGTTCGTTCTATACCTTTTTCCCTGTCTCCAAGGTCAGTATATATAATTTAGGTCTTCTCAGAGTTCCTTTACAAAAGTGTAAACATATCTTCCCTTTTTCTATAAGGGTTTCTAAATGTATTATAGCATTATTGAATGCATGATGACAAATTACAAACTCATGATATATGTTATGTGTTTAAATATATTTCCTGTTTAGTTCACATGACACGCTCCTGAAGAAGCGTCACTGGACGCGGAACTTGTCGAGCGAGAGTGAAATTATTACATCTTTTCCTACGACTTATGCCGTTTCAACCATACCTCAACTTTTTGGGAATGCATCTAACTGGCCTATGGATGAACACTGGCCCTATATGATCTGCATTAGAGCTATGGTGTTGTACTATATCGGTATTGTTGTATCGTCTCTTTTAGAACTTGTGAACAATTTTTATACAGAAATATTGATATGTTAGTTTATTATACAATAAAAATATTCTTTTTATATAATTTGTGTATGGTGCCTAAAAAGTCCAAGTCCCTCCATCTAGCTTCTTCTATATTCAAATGTTAGGACGTGGCACGCCAGGTACTTTTTTTTGTTGATATCCACAGTTACCACTCTGTGGCTGATACAACATATTCTCTCTCTCCGAAATATACCCACGTGTTTCAGTATTAGAAGCTGTGTCAGTCCATGGACGATAAGAGAAAATAGGATTTTTGTATTCACCGTAAAATCCGTTTCTCTGACGTCCATGGACCGACGCAGCTCTCATACTGATTACATGTGGGTATATGTCCCTGCTTGCAGGAGAAGACCTAGGCAGAATGTTAGACATTAAAACATTCTAGAACAAGCCAGAGCTGAACAGCCCCGCCCAGGGGGCGGTCCCTCTGGACATTACCCTCCCACCTGCAGCTAGCAGCCTCAGTTCGTAACAAAGCAGTACAAACTTAAAAAGGGTGGGTGCTGCGTCGGTTCATGGACGTCAGAGAAAAATCCTATTTTCTCTTATCGTCCATGGACCGACGCAGCTCTCATACTGATTACATGTGGGACGTCCCAAAGCAGTATAAGAAAAGGGTGGGAGCAAAAAAGTAAGGAACAACCAAAACTTCACTCCAAACCAGCAGAGCCCCTCAACGGAGGAGTTGCAACATTAGACAGCGGCCTGCAACACTTTGCGGCCGAAGGAAGCATCCGAAGATGCAGCCACATCAACCTTGTAGAACTTTGAAAAGGTATGAACGGACGACCAGGTCGCTGCTTTGCACACTTGTGCAACCGACGCTTGATGTCGGAAAGCCCAGGAAGCACTGATTGCCCTGGTGGAATGCGCCGTGACCGGAAAGGGAGGCGCCCGTCCCCTAACGGCATAGGCCTGTATAACAGTCTGTCTGATCCATCTAGAGCGGTAGCCGGCAGGTATACCCGTAAGGCACGCACCACATCCAAAATTGTGAAGCGCAACCTCCCTAGGATGCGATGGAGGAGGGCACAAGGATGGAAGGACAATGTCCTCGTTAAGGTGAAAAGCCGAAACCACCTTAGGAAGAAAAGACGGTCGCGATACCGCCTTGTCCTTATGGAGGACCAGGTAAGGCGACTTACATGACAGAGCCAACTCAGACACCCGTATAACAGAAGTGATGGCCACTAAAAAAGCCACCTTCTGGGACAAAGTTGAAAGAGGAATATTTCTTATATTCTCAAAAGGAGATTCCTGAAGAACCGAAAGCACCAATTTCAGATCCCAAGGAGGGAGCGGGGGCTTGGCAGGTGGAATCACATGGCGTACCCCCTGCACAAAAGTGCTAACCAAGGAATGACCAGCTAGGGGTCTTTGAGCACTATTAAGGGTCAGATTTCGGCTTTGGCTGTTTTTCTTTCAAAGCCAGCCTTTGAGCAACACCACACTGTAAGAACCTCAGGATTCTGGGGACAGAGTACGTCCGTGGACGCCAGTCTAGCTCCTCGCACATAGCGATGTAAGCTCTCCAGGTACGGTGATAGATCTTCCTAGAAGAAGACTTCCGTGCCCCAAGCATGGTTGAAATTACCGAATCAGACAGGCCTCGGTCTTTCAGCACCTGGCTCTCAATAGCCATGCCGTTAAAGCCAGAGACTGTAAAGCAGGATGAAAGATAGGACCTTGAGATAGAAGGTCCTCCCTCAAGGGCAGGCGCCAAGGGACGTCCGCGATGAGATGTACCAGATCGGCGTACCAATGACGCCGAGGCCAGTCCGGGGAAATGAGGATCACCGGAATACCCTTGGCCGCTACCCTGCGCAGCAGATGGGGAATCAACTGCAGCGGAGGGTAGACATATCAGGCGATACCAACCCCACGGGGCCACTAACGCATCCGAGGCATCCGCCCAGGGGTCCTTGGACCGGGCCACAAACCTCGACACCTTGCGATTGAGTCGAGACGCCATCAGGTCCACATCCGGAGTGCCCCATCGTCGACAAAGGAGCTGAAACACTTCCGGATGCAAGGACCACTCCCCCCTGGTCCAGGGACTGGCGGCTCAAATAGTCCGCCTGCCAGTTTTCTACGCCCGGAATGTAAACGGCCGACAGCGCCGGCACGCTTCTTTCCGCCCATCTTAGGATGTGGGCGACCTCGGATGCCGCAGCCGGGCTCCGAGTGCCCCCCTGATGGTTGACATACGCCACGGCCGTGGTGTTGTCCGACTGGATTCTGACTGAGCGGCCCTGTAGCTTCTTCAACCAAGCGGAGAGACACAGCCTGATCGCCCGCAATTCCAGGACGTTGATTGGGAGACGAGATTCGGCTGGAGTCCAGAGCCCTTGAGCTGACATGACTCCCCACACTCCTCCCCAGCCCGTCAGGCTGGCATCCGTTGTGATCACCGTCCAGTGGATGGGGAGGAACGACTTCCCGGCCCTTAGAGCCGGGGACCTCAGCCACCACGTCAGGGACGCCTTGACAGAGTGACTCACCTGGATCTGAAGATCCAAAGACAATGGGGACTTGTCCCAAACTGACAGAATTCCCTTCTGCAATGCCCGAGTGTGTGATTGGGCATACGGAACCGCCTCGAAGGAGGCCACCATCAGTCCCAGGACTCATGCAGAAGCGAATTGACGACCATTTTCGAGACAAAACCCGTATTGCTGACCGAAGTGTCAGTAGCTTCTCTGAGGGTAGAAACACCTTTGCTGCCGAAGTGTCCAGGATCAGACCCAGATACTCCAAGCGCCGAGTCGGGGCTAGAGCTGACTTCCGTGCGTTCAGAACCCAACCGAAGTCCCAAATTTTCCTCCAATTCTGAGCCATTTTCTGCTCCGAGAAGGATATCGTCTAGATAGCCCACGATAACAATTCCTCGCTGTCTCAGCAAAGCTAGAACCGAGGCCAGCACCTTGGTGAAAACCCGTGGTGCTGATGCAAGGCCGAAGGGAAGGGCCACGAACTGATAGTGGACTTCGCCTATGGCAAAGCGCAGAAACCTCTGGTGGCTTGCGCAGATTGGGATGTGCAAGTAAGCGTCCTTGATATCAAAGGACGCCAAAAAAATCCCCCTGGTGGAGGGTCGCGATCACCGTGCGAATGGATTCCATCCTGAATTTTTGTACCCTCACATAGGCATTCAGGGCCTTGAGGTCCAGGATTGGCCGAACCCCGTCCTTTCGGGACAAACCGGTTTGAGTAAAACCCCTGAAACCTCTCGTGACAGAACCGGCACAATTACTCCGCGCCCGAGCAAATCCTGTACGGCCCCCAAGAGGGCCGCCCGGCGGGCCGAAAGGAGAGGGAGGTTCTAAGGAAAAAACCTGTGTGGGGGCCACGAGCTGAACCCTATCCTGTATCCCGAGGTGACCACCTCGCACACCCACCGGTCGGAGATCCGGGAGGTCCACCCACCGAGAACTTGCGAAGACGTCCCCCTACCCCAGAGTCGGGCAGGGGCAAGACTTCATGCGGTGGTGGACTTGGGAGCTTGTTTGGTAGGCTTACGCACCCAGGGACGTCTTTGTCCCCCAGCCGCACTTTTTTCAGTCTGGGTGGGCTTGCCTGTGGAATCTGACTGACGAAAAAACTACTTCTTCACCGGAAAGGAAGGGCCCGGCCTGCGGTGGGGCTCCTTTCCCTTAATAGACTGGGGAAGGAAGGTGCTCTTACCTCCTGTGACGTTCTTAATAATGTCATCCAGGGCGGCCCCAAACAGTCTACCGCCCTTAAAGGGCAAGTCAGCCAGGAGCTTTTTGGAAGCTAGGTCGGCTGACCAGCATTTCAGCCAGATAAGGCGACGCACCACCACAGCCGAAATGGAGGCCCCCCCGTTATTAAAGGGGTCGCATCCACAGTGGCATCGCACATGAAGACCGAACCCTGCGCAAGCTGTTGAGCCAGGGCAATGGTTTCAGGAGGGAGATTATGCTCCTGCACTGTCTGGTGCAATATCCGTGCCCAGCCTGTGAGTGTCTGAGACACCAGTGTTGCCGCCACTATAGGGCGTAAGGCGGCCCCCAATAAGGTGAACATAGTTCTACACGCCACCTCTGACCTCCTGTCAGCGGGATCCTTAAATGGAAGAGTCCCTTCCATTGGGAGCATGGTGGCCTTACTCAAACGGGCGACCGGGGGGGGGGGGGGGATCGACCACCGGGGGTTGAGCCCACTTCTTAACCAGGTCCTCTTTAAAGGGGTACCATAAGGCTATGCGCCGCGGGACCGTCAAAGTCTTCTGCGGCTTATCCCAGACTTGGTCAATGTATGTATCAAAAAAGGCACATATGGAAAAACCTTTTTTGAAGACACGGCTTTTAAAGAACCAAAAAGGTCATAGTGTCCACCTGAGGTTCCTCAGCCTCAACATTCAGCTTGAGATCATCCCTCACAGCATCAATGAGTTCACTCACAAGCACCCTGTCAGTTGGTGGTTCAAGGCAGGAGTCTTCCTCACAAGGAATGTCCTGACTAAACACATCAAAATCCTCAGAACTAGGGTCCTGAGCAGCAGTAGCTAGGCCCATATCTGACTCAGAGCACTCCCCATGTGGAGATTGTGTGGGGAGGGGGCGCTTTACAGCCCCCGTGCGTTCGGACACTGCTTCCAGCTCGACAAGGAATGATTCCAGGGCTGCCGACAACTGGTCCATAGGGACCGCAGGTGCAGGAGCACTGCCAGTTGCCTCTATCAAGTGGGGAGAAGCAGGTGAACCAGACTCCATTTTTGCCACCCGAGACCCTATTCACTATAACAGTGAATAGTACAGTCCACCCACTGGCTGCGCTGAGGCAGAGGAGGGGATACCCAGAGGACTCACCACCCTTAGGGTCCACTCGGTTCCGCTGTATGAGCCGTGGTGTGAAGCCTGAGGAGAGTGAAGAAGCTGTGAGGAGAAAGGTATTTCGCGCCGTTCAGCAGCGCCACTAGAGGCCGAAACTAAAAGCGCAGTGGCTACAAGAAAATGGCCGCCGGGCGCTTGTGCTTGAGCCGCGGCAAAATGGCCACCGATGGCGCATTTTTTAAATTTAAAATACGGCGCCAATGGCACACACAAAACATCACACAAAGGCAGAACGATCCCCCAAGTATCCCCACACAGCACAGCACCAGTACAGGGTGCAGAGAGCAGCATAACAGGGGGGAGAACCCCCCACACACAGAAACACAGCCAGCATGTACTCACCTTCTTTCCAGGAGAGACTACTTACCCGTCCCGCAAGCACCTTGGAGGACACCCTCGGTGCCAATAGAGGGACTCACTGGCTTGTTTCAGACAGACCTATCACAGAGTCGTACTGCGTAGCTGTCGGCCTGGTCAACCGCGAGAGATGCAGTAGGTACTGTTCAATCTTGAGAGGACCGCGGGAGCATGAAAGCAACCCGGCCACCCCTGGAGCCATGGGGTATGTCGTGAACTGAGTCTCACGCACGCAAGGCGAGGATCAGCACGCTCAATGGTCGGACAGGGAAGACTACGAGGATACAAGTGTACCCAACCTGTTGCCCAGCCGACAGTTGATTGAAGGTCTCAAAAATAAAATAATAAAATTCCCAAAGGAATACAATTTTTAAAAGTAAAAATCTTCCAGGAGACTGGCTCCTGAGAGAGCCACGTCTTCTTCTGCTAGGCAGAAAAAAACTGAGGCTGCTAGCTGCAGGTGGGAGGGTAATGTCCGGAGGGACCGCCCCCCTGGGCGGGGCTGTTCAGCTCTGGCTTGTTCTAGAATGTTTTAACCTCTAACATTCTGCCTAGGTCTTCTCCTGCAAGCAGGGACATATACCCACATGTAATCAGTATGAGAGCTGCGTCGGTCCATGGACGATAAGAGAAAATAGGATTTTTTGTACTCACCGTAAAATCCTTTTCTCTGACATCCATGGACTGACACGGTGTCTCTTTACACTTTACACGTGGGTTATGTCCCTGCTTGCAGGAGAAGACCTAGGCAGAATGTGAGATGTTATACATACATTCCAAAAGCCAGAGCTGAACAGCCCCACCCAGGGGGCGGTCCCTCCGTACATAACCCTCCCACTACAGTCAGCAGACTTCAGTTCGAAACAAAGCAGTACAAACTTAAAAAGGAAGGGTGGGTGCAGTGTCAGTCCATGGATGTCAGAGAAAAGGATTTTACGGTGAGTACAAAAAATCCTATTTTCTCTTATCATCCATGGACTGACACGGTGTCTCTTTACACTTTACACGTGGGATGTCCCAAAGCAGTGTCAAGAGGGATGGGAGCAGTATAAATGGAAAAACCAAAAACTTTCACTCCAAGAAGGCAGATCTCCTCAACGGAGGAGTCGCAACTTTAAACAGCGGCCTGCAGCACCCTGCGGCCGAAGGAAGCATCCGAAGATGCAGCCACATCAACCTTATAAAAAACTTAAAAGGTATGAACAGACGACCAGGTCGCCGCCTTGTACACTTGTGCAACCGACGCTTGATGTCGGAAAACCCAGGAAGCACCAATTGCCCTGGTGGAATGCGCCATCACCGGAAAGGGAGGCGCCCGCCCTTTGAGAGCATAGGCTTGAATGACGGTTTGTCTGATTCCCCTAAAAATGATGGCAGACGAAACCGCTTGGCCCTGTTATGGACCAGGGGCAGTCACAAACAGTGAGTCGGACTTCCGAATAGAAGCAATAGCAGACAGGTACACCCGTAAGGCTCGTACCACATCCAATATGTGCAGCGCAAACTCTCTGGGATGCGATGGGTGAGGACACAAGGACGGGAGGACAATGTCCTCATGTAGGTGAAAGGTAGACACCACCTTTGGCAAAAGGGAAGGTCGCGGATGCAACACTGCCTTATCCTTATGGATGACTAAATATGGCGACCTGCAGGACAAAGCCGCCAACTCAGACACTCGTCAAACAGAAGTGATTGCCACTAAAAGGCCACCTTCTGAGACAAGACAAGAGAGGAATATCCCGGATATTCCCAAAAAGGAGGTTCCTGGAGGACCTAGAGCACCAAATTCAGATCCCACGGTGGGAGAGAAGGCTTGACAGGAGGGAGCACATGGCGAACCCCCAACCCAAGGTGCTAACCAAGAAATGACCCGCTAGAGGTCGCTGAAAGAAGACGGCCAAGGCCGAAATCTGATCCTTGATGGTACTCAAAGCAAGCTTTTGGGTCACTCCACACTGCAGAGGACGCAGGATTCAGGGGACGGAATACGTCCGAGGACGCCAGTCCAGCGCTTTGCATATGGCGATATAAACTTTCCAGGCACGGTGATAGATCTGCCTGGAGGAAGACTTCCGTGTCCTTAACATGGTCAAAATGACAGAGTCCGAGAGACCTCGGTCCCTCAACACCTGGCTTTTAACAGCTCTGCCGTTAAAGCCAGAGACTGTAAGCCGGATGAAACATAGGACCTTGAGACTGAAGGTCCTCCCTCATCGGCAACCGCCAGGGAACGTCCGCAACGAGACGTACCAGATCAGCGTACCAGTGACGCTGAGGCCAATCCGGAACAATTAGGATCACCGGAGTTTATATCAGGCGATAAGGACCCTATGGGGCCACCAACGCATCCGAGTCATCACCCAAGGATCCCTGGATCTGGCCACAACCTCGACCCTTGCGACTGAGTCGAGAGGCCATCAGGTCCACATCCGACGTGCCCCCCCGTCGGCAAAGGAGTTGAAATATGCAAGGACCACTCTTCCTGGTCCGGCGTCTGGCGACTCAGATAGTCCGCCCCTACAGAGCCGGCACGTTTCTTCCGGCCCACTTCAGGATACGGATTACCTCGGAAGCCGCAGCTGAGCTCCGAGTTCCCCCTTGATGGTTTACATACGCCACCGCCGTGGCGGTGTCTGACTGGCTCCTGATGGAGCGACCCCGTACTCTCTCCGACCTGAGGAGAGACACAGTCTGATGGCCCGCATTTCCAGAACAGTGATTGGTAAACGGGCTCGTCCGGAGTCCAAGGCCTTGAGCCGACAGGACTCCCCAGACTCCACCCCAGCCCGTCAGGCTGGCGTCCGTCGTGAGTACCGTCCATTGGATGGGAGGGGAACGACTTTCCGGACCGAAGAGCCGAGGGTCCCAACCACCCTGTCAGGGACGCCCTGACCAGGTGAATCACCTGGATCCGAAGATCCAAGGACAACGGGGATTTGTCCCAGGTGGACAAGATCTCCTTCTGCAATGCCCTGGTGTGATTGGGCATACGGAATGGCCGCGAAGGAGGCCACCAGGAGTCCCGGGACTCTCATGCAAACAACAGATTGACAACCATGTTCGGGATGTCAGCACCCGCACCGCAGACTGAAGTGTCAGCAACTTCTCCAGAGGTAGGATACCTTTGCCTCCAAGGAGTCCAGACCAGAACTAGAGACTCCAGACACTGAGTCGGGACCAGGACTGACTCCTGAATGTTCAGGAACCACCCGAAGTCCCTGAGGGTCTAATTGACGATAGTCACCTTTCCTCTAAGTCTGAGCCACTTTCTGCTCATAGCAGAAGACCGTCCAGATAGCCCACGACAGCAATACCTCGCTGTAACAGAAGGCTAGAACCGGAGCAAGCACCTTGGTGAACACCCTTGGTGCCGAGGCAAGGCCGAAAGGAAGAGCCACAATCGAGAGTGGACTTCGCTGATCGCAAGGCGCAGAAACTTCTGGTGACTTGCGCAGATTGCAAGTAGGCGTCCTTGAAGTCCAAGGACGCCAGAAGAAAATCCCTTTGGTGGAGTGTAGCGATCACCGTGCGAATGGATCCCATGTGGAATTTCTGCACCTTCTCGAAGGCATTCAGGGCCTTGAGGTTCAGGATAGGTCGAACCACGTCCTATTTTTGGGACGACAAACAGATTCGAGCAGAATCCCTGAAAACTCTGACGGAACCGGCACAATCACTCCGGACCTGATCAAATCCTGTACAGCCCCCAAGAGGGCTGCCCGACAGGTAGGAAGGAGAGGAAGATTCAAGGGAAAGAATCTGTGTGGGGGCCAGGATCGGAATACTATCCTATAACCTGAGGTGACCACCTCGCACACCCACCAGTCGGAGATTCGGGAGGTCCACCGATCCGTGAACCTGCAAAGTCGTCCCCCCACCCCAGAGTCGGGCGGAGGCAAGACTTCACGCGGAGGCGGGCTTGGGAGCCGCTTGTTTGGCTTACGCACCCAGGGGCACTTGTGCCCACCAGCCGCACGTCTGAGAGGGCCTACCTGTGGACTCTGACTGACGAAAAAAACCCGTTTTGCTGGAAAGGAAGGCCCCTGTTTGCGGCGGGCCTCCTCACCCTTGCTAGTCTAAGGAAGAAGAGTGCGTTTACCTCCCGTGACATCCATGACGATGTCATCCAGAGCAGCACCGAAAGGTCTACCGCCTTTAAATAGTAGATCCGTCAGGAGCTTCCTAAGGCTAGGTCAGCAGACCAGCATTTCAACCAGATAAGACGACGCAATACCACCGCCGAGACAGAGGCCCTGGATATTAAAGGGGCCGCGTTCAGCGTGGCGTCGCACACAGAAACCAGGCCCTGAACCAGTTGGTGGGCCAGAGCAACTGTGTCTGGAGGAAGAATATGCTCCTGTACAGCTAGGTGCAACATTTTTGCCCAACCTGTAAGTGTTTTAGACACAAGGGTCGCCGCTACCACAGGTCGTAGGGCGGATCCCAACAAGGCAAACATGGTTCTGCTCACCACTTCTGACCTCCTGTCAGTGGGGTCCTCAAATGCAGGAGTCCCCTCCATCGGGAGAGTGATGGCCTTGTTCAACCGGGCGACTGGAGGGTCGACCACTGGGGGAGAAGCCCACTTTTTAAGTAGGGCATCTTCAAGGGGTATCTGATAGACAAACGCCGCGGGACCATAAAAAAATTCTTCTGCGGCTTTTCCCAGACCTTATCAATGAGCTGGTCAAAGAAAGTACAATGGAAAAAACCCCTTTAGAAGGCCTGGCCTTAAAAGAATCAAAAGGAGACAGTATCCGCCTGAGGTTCTGCATCCGCAGCATTTGAGCTTGAGAGTGTCCCTCACCGCAGTCATGAGCACACTAACAAGCGCCCTGTCATTTACTGACTCAGAACTGGAGTTTCCCTCATAAGGAATGTCCTGTTCAAAACCATCCATACATTCAGAACTAGGGTCCTGAGCGATAGTGGCTAGGCCCATATCTGAATCAGCGCACTGCCCTCGAGTAGATAAAGTGGGGAGAGGGCGCCTTTTTGCACCTTGCGCTTGCACACAGCTCCCATCCTGGTCAGAAATTGATTCCAGGGCTGCCCACAACAGGTCCATAGGGACCGCAGTGCTGAAGCACTGCCTGTTGCCACTGACATTTTTAGGGGAAGCTGGTGACACAGACTCCATATTGTCCCTCTCTGAGACTCTCTCAGATAAAAAGTCCACCCACAGGCTGTGCTGACTGAGGAGGGGGCGCCCAGGGGACTCACCAAACCGGACCAGGGACTGCTTAGTTCCGCTGTCTGTACCGCGCTGTGTCAGCGCTGGTAAGCTGTGAGGAGACACTGAGGAGATCCGCGCTGCTATAGCAGCGCTAGAGGCCAAACTAGTGCTGAAAAGCGCACGGGCTACAAGAAAATGGCCTCCGCACTTCACTGAGGCGATCCGCGGCAAGATGGCAGCCATGACGCAGTTAAAATGAAACAGCACCCACGCACAGTGCCACTCGGCGCTCAGGCCCCAAAAAAAAACCACACAAAAAAGCCCCAAGGCATACATTGCAGACCAGCATGAGCCCCCCAAGAACAGTGTGACCCCCAAGCACCCCACACAGTCAGCGCCAGTAATGGTGACAGAGAGTGACAATAAAATACAGGGGGAGACAGGGAAAATCCCCCACAGAGAAACACACAGCCTTTTGTACTCACCTGCAGGCAGGAGAGACTACTTACCCGTCCCCTGAGGGACCCACTGGTGTTTCTGACAGGACTATCACAGTGCAGTACTGAGTAGCTGTCGGCCCGGTCCACCGCGAAAGATACAGTCAGTCAGGAGCTGTTCAGTCTTGAGAGGACCGTGGGAGCATGAAAGCAAACCCGGCCACCCCTGGAGTCATGGGGCCTGTCGTGAACTGAGTCTCACGCACAGAAGGCGAGGATCAGCACGCTCGATGGTCGGACAGGGAAGACTACGAGGATATCTTGTACCCAACCTGTTGCCCAGCCGACAGTTGATAGAAGATTCTCAAAAATAAAATAAAAAAGAATTCCAAAAAGGAATAAAATAGGTCAGGAGACTGGCTCCTGAGGGAGCCACGTCTTCTCCTTCTGCTAGGCAGAAAAAAACTGAAGTCTGCTGACTGTAGTGGGAGGGTTATGCCCGGAGGGACCGCCCCCTGGGTGGGGCTGTTCAGCTCTGGCTTTTAGAATGTATGTATAACATTTCACATTCTGCCTAGGTCTTCTCCTGCAAGCAGGGACATAACCCACGTGTAAAGTGTAAAGAGACACCGTGTCAGTCCATGGATGGTAAGAGAAATATATAGTTTTAACACATTGGAAACCTGTGACCATTTGTGAAACACTGCCCTATAGAAAGGTGGACAATTCTTTCCGTGTGGTGCATCCGTCAGCAGAGCTGTGAAGAACATCAGGAGCTGGTTGCAGCATTACACAATTCCAGTAAACGGGTAGGCTGATCACCTAGTGTCATTTCCAGTGGGAGATTGATTTGTCTACTGCCACTCTAATGGAACTGTTCTTTTGAATGCCAAGGCTCTGGAAAGCTTCAGGACACATAGGCTCCATTTACATTATGTGTTGAGGTGCCCTTTGACAAGCCCATTTTTTTTTTTTTTTTAAAGACTGTACAAATGTTTCACATCTATGTGTTGAAATACATTAAATTGCTGTGCTGCCTAGGTGCATTCAAAACTAATAACACCATACTGTGTGTAATACATTCCTGCATGTTACTACATTATGATAGCACGAATCAGCACTAAAAAGGTGAGCACAGACCATTTTTTTTCCTAGCGCAATCTATGAGCATGTATTTACATTGGCTGATATGTTACATTTGACATAAGATAAAAGTGATACCATTCACAAAAGCAGTGTGCTACCGCAGTCGTCGGGGGTGAAATATCTGAATTGTTAAGGGGGGGTGGGAACAGGTAAACAAGCAGAACTTCCCCTTTTGGGTGACGCAAATGTAGAATTTCTGCCAAAACATTTCTGAATTTTTCTATTCCCCCCCCCCCCCCCCCCCAAAACAGACAACCACTGCTAGGTTTTATTTGCTGGCTGTATTCCTGCTGGGGAGATTTCCCTTCACTTTCCATTTTAGTGTGGGAATATCTGTTGACTATAGAACAGATAGTCTCTAGTTTGATCTGTGCAGGGTTAGCATACATGCGTTTGCCTTCCATCAACTGCCTACAGGTGCATAAACACTTCTTTATTACTGATGCAAAAACAATCTGATTATAATAGTCAATATTAAAAAAGTTAAAAACAAGCTCAGAAAGAATCAACTTTTTATATATATATGTATATATATACAGAATACAGGAAAAGGTTTTGTAAAATCTAAAACAATACAATTATATTTACACTGAATCTAGCTTTTCCAACCTCCTCAAAGAGAAGTGGCAGTATTACATTAAAAAAAAAAGAAAAAAAAAGTGGGGGGGGGGGGGGAAGAGACAAATATGTATACAACAAAATGTTTTGTTACAACAGACAGGAGCCAAAAGGCATCACACGCGGCACTGTATACATTTTAAAAATGTTTAAAAATGAACAGGGCAAAAAAAGGGCAGCCGTCTGTGTATGTACAAAACTTTGAATGTGGTTCTTCGAGCTTGGAGGGAGGTAACCTTTATTGCAGTTGTGGTCATGTCAAAGGTTCTACAGTGGGACATTTGTAAATTTGTAAAGGTAACAAAAATGAGGAAAATATTTCATGGAAAAAAACAAACGGTTTTACTATATAAAATTCTCACTTGCACAAAATAGATGAGTTTGTGTCCTATTAATTTACAGCGGCATGATGAAAAAAAATCCTATTTGTTTTAAATTTTCTGGTCTCCAGATTTTAGAGTGTCGAGGTAAGTTCACAACAGGGGAGGGTTGTTTGAGTTTTACAATAAAAAAAAAAATATATATTTATATATATTTATAATATATGAAATGTATGATAGAAATATATGTGCAAATGCCCCTAAAAACTGAGCAAAGTAGAGGAAAAAGGGGTGAAGTTTCTTCATATCATGCAAATGTGCAAACTTTTTCTGGCCAAAAACAGGGTCCTGGGAGGCTGCCTCATATTGTCGCTCTGACAAGTGCGTCCTTTTATAGAAGAGTCCTAAATCCCTTAAGAGATTTGATGCTTGGCTCCTAAGGGACAGAGTTGGATCGTAAAACAGGCACCTGGTGAGGCGACTTTAGAGGCAGCTTTTCTTCTAAGTCCAGGTCTTGTGCTAAGGCATCACTTTCTCCTTTCGGCTGCCTTGTTGCAAACTCTGTGATAGAGAAGAGAAATTGGATGCAGCCTAATTTAATGTAGCTACCGTGGTGTAGAAGAGCTGTGCCTTCCCAGCCTGCTCCACTTCCTCCAATAAGACTAGAGCTGCTGGCCTTGCAGTTACACGGCTGTGCATGGGGACCTTGTCCCTGAGAGCTCATGACAACTTCTTCTTTAACAGGTTCCGGCTCTGGATTTTGGCTCTTACGGTGCTCTGGGTTGGAAAAAACAAAACAAGTATATTAATAGAAGTTTCAGTTCTCTTCAACAACTAGATTTTAGCAGAACACTAAAAAGGTGTGGAACTGGATGCAATGTCTTACCATACCTCAGCTTAAACCTGCACAGTTCAAACTGGGCATTTTATACAGGATTTTTATACCAACAGTTTGCGCAGTGGTCAAATAATTAGATGGCATTATCGGGAATAATAATGGTGGAATCACTACGGCAGGGCTATTGTGTTATGCCACCAGGGAGCCTTCCCTGCTCGGCAGAACTGATCATTTGGGAAAAACCTGACAGGCTGGTTTGTGCACAAGTCAATAAATAGATCAACTTGTGTACAACCAGCTAGCCCATACATGGATCGGAATTTGGCCAGTCCTTGCTGAACTGGTCAAATTTCAATCCATGTATGGCTGGCTTCAGCGTTTGGGGCTGTGCACCCGCAATGCTGTCAAATTGTGAGCAGAGGCTGTGCAACCAGTGTCCCAACTAACATGAAAGGTACTGCCTCTACAGGCATGCACAGAAGACCTGTGTATCCCTGTGGGGGTTAACAGGTTTCCCACAAGGGCGTATGCTGTAATATGCCCTGTGTGAATGAGGTCTAAGAGCCAAATAACTGCAGATACTTACCACAATGCAACCAAAGTACTTACTGACATCATGAAACTAGTTTGCCAACATTGTTTACAAACAAAAAACTACTAGCGCAAGAGCCGGTTCACACAGGGGCGACTCGTCAGGCGACCTAGCCATCTGACAAGTCGCGCCGGTTCACACAGGGGCAACTCGTCAGGCGACCTAGCCGTCTGACAAGTCGCGCTCTGCTCTGTACAATGGAGTCGCTCCTATCAGAACGGTTCAAGTTGCTCCGACTTAGAAAAAGGTTCCTGTACTACTTTGGGACGACTTGCATTGACTTCTATACAGAAGTTATTTTGCAAGTCACCTCTGAAGTCGTGTGAAGATCGCCCGGCAGAGTCGCGGGACAAGTCGTGCCGCCCCAGTGTGAACCGGGTCTAAAGCTGAAATCCCACAACACATTTTAGGCACACAGTACATATTCATTAGTTCATTATTAAATGGAATCAGCCTCCTGCAAGCTGCAGAGCTGACTGGAAGAGCAAGAAGCAGCACAAGGAGCCAGACCCCTGTGATGCAATTCTCACGTGCCAACAAGAACATTCCCCACATAATCGTAAAAGTATGCTCTTACAATGTCTGGTGGCTCCCCGGGCACTCTAAAAGATTTGCCATCAAAATACTTGGATGCTGCTCCAATGCACGTGGGAACCAGCGTGCACTCCAAGCAGAAATGACTTGGTGCAGCTCGTCTTTGCAACTACGCGTTTCATCACCAGATCATCATCAGGAGGCGTCCAGCATTGCGCAAAATTAGATTTTTGTTTCCTTTCTCATGTGTGGATAATTGCAGGGCTGTGGATGGTAATTTACCTCAAGAAGCTGACCAGAGATATTAGGCGCAATTTGGCCTACCTCAGTATATACTCAGGTCAACTTGAGGCGAGTTTGGTCCTAGAAGGGCACAAGAGCAGCGACAGGAATGGGCTCTTTATGTTCAAGAATTGGAGTACTTAAAGTGGATGTAAACCCACTCTCATCCTTTCTAAACTAATGCCATAGTGCTGATCTATAAGGATATAGATGCCTCCTACATGTATCCTTATCTGTCAAACGTCTCCCCTCTGTTATAAGAACTGAAAAACTGCAGATTCTGTGGGTGGATCTGTTGTCTGGAGCTCGGTGGGTGGAGTCGTGATGTCAGTAGACTCCCCGCCCACCTCTACACTCCCCTTGTCAACATGCATTTTCTCCTGTGTATTCCTTCTGCTTTGATCACTAACATCCAGTCAAAATCCAGAAAACTAACCACATGACTTCAGAAAAGGAGTGGGAATTAAAAAAATAAAGCTAGTGCACGAGATATGTAAATAACCTGTCACTCAAAGCAAGGGGGCAGAACGGACAAAGTTTTTTTTTCTGTTTGTCCATTTTATCTCATGGAACAATAAAAGAGAATTGCTCAGAGCTGGATTAACTGTTTGTGGTAAGACCTAGCACAAATGATAGGAAATCTTGTACTCTACATTGTGACAGCAAAAAAAAAAAAAAGTTTACATCCACTTTTATGGTCTGCTCGCACAAATTGTGGTACTGTATATGTTATATAGAGTACAGAGCGTAGGGGGCAGCACAGCTATCTTTATTGATCATTTCATAAGCAAGCTGAGATTGCACAATGGAATAGCAGCGTTCCAAGTATTATTTAATTTGACACATACCGATATCCAGCACATGGTTTGAAGTAGAGCAACTATTGCATGATTTATAACCCATTCTTAAAAACTTTAGAAGCCTTTTCTCTTGCAAAAACATCTTAACAGTAAAAATGCATTTTTTTCTTTTTTAACCACTTCCTGCCCCGTCAATAGCAGATTGACGTCCGGGAAGTGGTTCAGTTATCCACACTGGACGTCATATGACGTACTGCGGGATAACAGCCCCCGCGCGCCCGGGGGGGGGGTTGGGGGGCGCGCATCGCGGCAATCGGTGGAGCGGTGGGTCAGTCTGACCCACCGCTACACTGATCTCGGTAAAAAGCCTCCGTCGGAGGCTTTTTACCACGTGATCAGCCGTGTCGAATCACGGCTGATCACAATTTAAACAGGAAGAGCCGTTGATCGGCTCTTCCTCACTCGCGTCTGACAGACGCGAGTAGAGGAGAGCCGATCGGCAGCTCTCCTGACAGGGGGGGTTCGCGCTGATTGTTTATCAGCGCAGCCCCCCCTCGGATACCCACACTAGACCACCAGGGAAGCCCCCCAGGACCACCAGGGAAGCCCCAATCATGTGGATGGCCCCCATGGCCATCCACATGTAGTAAAAAAATAAAAATAAAGACAAAAAAAATATGCCAAGCAGTGCCCACAAATGGGCACTGACTGGCACTTTCACAATGTGTGGTGGCTGGCATTGCTGGGCACCAGTGCCGCCCACGAGTGTCCATCCGTGCCGCCCACGAGTGTCCATCCGTGCCGCCCACGAGTGTCCATCCGTGCCGCCCACGAGTGTCCATCCGTGCCGCCCACGAGTGTCCATCCGTGCCGCCCACGAGTGTCCATCCGTGCCGCCCACGAGTGTCCATCCGTGCCGCCCACGAGTGTCCATCCGTGCCGCCCACGAGTGTCCATCCGTGCCGCCCACGAGTGTCCATCCGTGCCGCCCACGAGTGTCCACCCGTGCCGCCCACGAGTGTCCACCCGTGCCGCCCACGAGTGTCGCCCACCCGTGCCGCCCACGAGTGTCGCCCACCCGTGCCGCCCACGAGTGTCGCCCACCCGTGCCGCCCACGAGTGTCGCCCACCCGTGCCGCCCACGAGTGTCGCCCACCCGTGCCGCCCACGAGTGTCGCCCACCCGTGCCGCCCACGAGTGTCGCCCACCCGTGCCGCCCACCCGTGCCGCCCACCCGTGCCGCCCACCCGTGCCGCCCACCCGTGCCGCCTATGAGTGCCCATCCGTGCCACCTATGAGTGCCCATCCGTGCCACCTATGAGTGCCCATCCGTGCCACCTATGAGTGCCCATCCGTGCCACCTATGAGTGCCCATCAGTGCCGCATACCAGTGCCACATATCAGTGCCCATCGGTGCCACCTCATCGGTGCCCATCAGTGTCGCCTTATCATGCCCTTCAGTGCCGCCTTATCAGTGCCCGTCATTGAAGTAGAAAAGGTACTTATTTACAAAAAAAATTAACAGAAACAAAGAAAAACGTAGTTTTTTTAAAATTTTCGCTCTTTTTTTTATTTGTTGTGCAAAAAATAAAAATCGCAGATGCGATCAAATACCACCGAAAGAAAGCTCTATTTGTGGGAACAAAATGATAAAAAATTTGTTTGGGTACAGTGTAGCATGACCGCGCAATTGTCATTCAAATTGCGACAGTGCTGAAAGCTCAAAATTGGCTTGGGCAGGAAGCTGTATAAGTGCATGGTATTGAAGTGGTTAAGGAGGCATTTAAGATAAAATTCACTGATTAAGGAAATCCCACACCTGGTAGTGATGGACCAAAATGAAAAATATATATGCACTAGTCAGCAAAATGAACAATTACAGACTAAAGAAAACACACTAAAAACTGTAAAGTCACACAAAAAGCTTTGCACCAATTTTTACACACCACCGATATGAGCACAATATATCAATTGAATTGTAGGCAAAAAAATAAAAAAAATGTACTTTATGTATGTGACAACTTACTTATAACGTTCTGCACTTTGGCAACAATACTACTGGGAGGGGTAGGAAGGATCTTCTCAGAGAAATCACAGGAATAGAGGACATTGTCAACAGTCGTACCATGTTCACTGTAATTCAGCAGCTCATAATGCTTTGTATTCTGTAAGGAATGCAGAGGGAAAAAGAGGTTAGCATCATATATTTTCCAATTACTTCACACAACAAAACCTTGTTCAAAATAAAAAGTTAGTTCCCCGACTCTCATGCTGACCTTCTGGCTCCATGAATATCGGTGTCCCCGAGCCAGAATCACTATGCAGATCAGGAGTTCTGACTTTACTCTGATTTCCCCTGCTGCATTCTTTTTGCAAGATGGCACGAAGACTAGAGTCATTCAGGCAATGAGCACTAGAGGAGGATGTCCACAATACCAGGATAATTTTTTTTCCCCTCAGGATTAATTTTCTAGGACAAACATGTATAAAATATTCAGACAACGGGAGCTGTGTGGCCCCAGACAATATGAAAGCTTGTAGTACCACCATTTTAGTTCACTGTGGAATCCTCAGGACAGCAAGCGCACAAAGCACATTGTCCCATTTTGATGTCCAATATGGTTGCCGAGGTAGCACTGTCTGCGTATTTAACAAGCACCCAGTACATTCCTGACCAAGCTATATAAATGGAAAAGGGATACACTTAGTTTCCTGAGAATGCAGGTTGTATAAAAAAAAATAAAAAAAATAAAAAATGGAATTTTGACAGAAGTGTAATATCCATTATCTTGACAGTACGGGGCAGATTCTTAGAACATGGGTTATATACTGCTACCTTCAAGTGATTGGACACTGGCAAAAGCTTTGTTGGAAGCCACCCCCAGCATACCAATACAACACCATCCACTCGGTCAGGCTTCAGTTTTTTTCTCTCTTAGAAAGCAGTAAGGAGGTCACAGAAAATTAGAGGGACCTGTGCTCTGTACTGTACTCCAAAAACCTATAGGAATGTCAACGTTTTCTATTATCTACAATTGTACAGTACAGGGCACAGGAACTGATCCTCAAACCAAGGGAGGTCCCAAAGCAATAAATTAAGGGGTGGGCAACTGCCAAGACTGCAGCAACAGGCTTACAGGTAGAAAACGAAGGGTCAATGGACAGCAGAAACACCTTTTAGTTGTAGCAGAGATTACCAGAGGCCCAAACAACCAACCATCAAGAAAAAAATAAAATGTGTATAAAACACAGGCAGTGGTTCAGCCATCCTTGAGAAGGACCTATGCTAGATAAAAACCTCAACCTCTAAAGTGAATGGGTTGCAGGTAGAGACAGGAACTTGTTCCCTGAGCGCATAAGTCAAATCCCGTAGAGAGACTGCCTAGTGAGAAATGCAAAAGGGGTCAGTTGGCAGGTAGTCATAACAGTCCTGACGCCAACCATAAGACATTTGGTATGTCAGTCCTAAAGGCAGGACAGAGGAAGAATGAATGACATTCCCACAAATGATAAAAAGACTGCCAGGGAAGCAAGGAGGCTGGGTTCCAGGATACGTTGTAGCGTAAAAGAGGGGGCCCCACTAGGTTGAACATATGCAGTTTGACAGGCAAGTCTGCCATAATGTGCCATGCATACTAGAACACTGGATTAGACCCCTGGGCTGATCCTCTAGCTTCAGGGTGACGCTTGCCTCATCAATAAGAGCAAAAAACAGATTCCTTAAACTCTGAAGTAAATGCAGGAATAAATGCAGAAGTAAACACATCCAATAAAAATGCGAGTGAACCTCTGCAGCGGATGGCCCAGCAGCCACTAAGGCTGCAAGTACAGAACCTTCTGGAGAGGCAAATTGGCTCAAAAAGTAAACAAAAAAAAAAAGAAAAACACCCAAAACCAAGAGGGCAAAAGGACCCAGTTACAACAGATGTAACCAAGGAGAAACTAAACAGCAAAAGGACAGCGCAACTTCATGCTGCAGATGTCAGCACCATCAGCAGACACACTACAAGCAGCCCATTAGTGGAAAGTGAGCTGGAAGCACCAGCACAGCGGGACTAGTAGGGAGGAGTCAATATCCCTAGCTGGCCTTATTTTTATTTGATTCTTTTTTGGTCAATCCTCATGTAGGTGGCAGTATAACCCAAAGGATTACAACTTCCTGTGTTTTTAATTAATTACACAGACTGGATACATAAAAATCCGCCATTTTAAAATTGAATCATACTTACTTCATCATAAAATATGCAGGCGTGCTTGCCAGACACATAGTTGCAGTGACCATAGTTTGTAAGGCACACGTCCATGTCTGCCCCTGCAGTATGAAGGAGAGAAACACACACTGAACAGACTCTCACTGTAATGAAGGAGTTATTTGCACATTTTTCAGACAGTGCTCTGCTAACAGGTAGGAATGTATATAAAGCAACAGGGATATACAGAAAACACTGCATTTTTCCAATTTCCGAGCATTACAAATTGCCTATACCTATTTTGTTATTGTCAAAACAGCATACCAACTAATGAATGAAAGTGATACAAACTAATGGGCTTTGACTCAACTAAAAAATGTGTCCCTTTTACAGATGTGTATGGCAACACAAACTGCTTGAAAACATGACCTGTTGGGGCACTTTGAGGACTGAGTTGGGAAACACTGTTTTAACCTCATACCTCAAGTACCCACAAGAGACCATGCTTTGAGAGTTTCGGTTCACCCACCACTGCAAACATTAAAAGCCAGCAGCTACACATACTGCAGATGCTGCCTTTTAGCAATAGGACCCTTACCTGTCCTGGAGTCCAGCCATGTCGGCACCACAGCTGATGTTTCCATCAGCTTTCGGGTGGTGCTGCTGCCATTGCGGTTAAGGAAACCCGGCAGTGTAGCATTACGGCTTCACGCTGGGTCCATACTGCGCATGTGCAAGGCACCGCTGTGCTCTCCTACTGGCCCCGGCGAAGGGGGGCAGCGTACACTCAGTGGAGGGGGGTTTGGGGGGAGGATGGGAGATGATGTGAAGGGGAGCTGTGATGTGCAGAGGGGAACTGGCTTTGTGATGATGAGGCTCAGTTTAGATCTGTACATGCATGTTTGTGTGTGCACATGCTGGGTAGGGCAGCCCATTCATTTTATTGGGCTGCCCCACCCACAAGAAATGTGGGAAAAGTCACCTCTGACCCTTTTTAAAATGCAAGGATTCTGCAAGCTGTTGAAAACAGATATTTTCCTGTCCAAATAAATATATCTATATCCCACATAGGAGGAGTATTATTGGGTGTCTAAAGTCCTATAGTCAGAATATATATTACAGAGGTCATGTTATCTCCTCCAAAATGCGGGATCAGGGACATAAAAAGGTGCTTATGTTCCTCAAGTACTCTTGGCATTTGGGGGATAGTCTGCTCACCGTAGATACCTTTACACTTACAAATGAGGGGTAGCTGTTTAGTGACAGCACTTTGCTTACCCATGAATAAGTCAAGTGCTGATGACGTAACGCGTAGGGGGAGGAGCCTAGTGACGCTACCAACAGCCTGAGGAGGATTACATCAAACTGAGCTGAGCTTGAGCGCTGATTATCCAGGGTTATGTGAGTGCAGCCACGGCTGTTTTGAAGCTGATGGTGTAGTGATTATTGCACAATGATCTTTTCTTTGTATCCCTTATATGATGACATCTTTGGAACCCCGAGTGATCTAGAGAAGGGGAGCCTTGTTTTGAAGCGGTCTCGCCACGGGTGGCCAGGGAGACTGGCGGACCTTTTTATTATGAGTTCAGTGTGAATTGTTCAGCAGTGTTTTTTGATTGCTTGGATGAATCACCTGAGGTTACAGTTTGCATAGTGGAAGCAAGGAGTTGTGAGCAGGACTGTCGTGTCCACCACATTGGAATCCATTTATGCTGTTTTTCTTTATAAGCACTGCATATTATCACTGAGCATATTGTGTTTTTAGCACATTGTATTAAGCACGTTAAATTAGTTCACTGTGCACAAACAATAGGTTGGTGTAAGCGCATCATATATTTTAACACTTGGCACATAAACATCCCAGGAAAACAATGCATAGATTGAGATTAGTCTACTCGAGAACAGACCAGCCGTTATGCAGGCCATAGAGGAGTCAGCGGGTTGGAAAAAAAAAAAAAAAAAAAACGACCTGATTTCCCCCATCCACGCATTTGAGGCAGATGGGGGAGACCTCCTGCTGTCCTCTGTCAGAATGCACTGATCAGTGTTTCAGGCTATGGCCTGTGGGGCTGATAGAGCAGGGAAGATCAGCTGAACCGGCTGAAAATTAAATCCATGTACCAAGCTTTAGGGGAACTGCGACTATAGATTGCACCTATGACAACACCTAAATTAAGGGATAAGAGCGCTTTTAAAGTGGCTGTAAACCTCAGTCATGCAATCTGAACAAAGCACATATCTGTAGTGTTTACTTCTCTCCAAAGCTTTAAGGCTGGCCATACACAGGTCGAATCTCGGCCGATTCAGCAGGAACCAGCCGAGATTGAAACCAGTAGTGTGCAGGCTGAATGTACCAAGTTAATCAACTTGGGTACAACCAACCTGCCGGATTCTCTTGCCATTATCACTGTCTTCCCCCCACCACCCCCGCTTCCCTACTGGAAGACAATTGATGATTTCCCTGTCAGCTCTGCCTGTGTTGCTGGGGGAATCCTGAAAAGTTCTTTCCTGCAACAAAAAAAAAAATATGCACAGTGTATGGTCTGCCTAAGTGTTGTTTCTCTCTGGTGTTTTGCTCCTGTTATTAGTATGTCTCACTTCTGAGAAGTTTTCCTGACACATGAGATAAAATTGTGATGGGGAAGGAGCTCAGAACAGCTTGTATATTCAGAACACAGCTCCTGTGTGCTGTGGGTTTTTCCACCAATCAGCTCTCACACACTAACTGCAGCTCTCCACCCTCTCCTCTGTGCTCCTGACAGATTAAGGATTTTAACATAATTCTGCCCTTTTGAAGTGGTGTAGAGAAGAGAATACTGCAGGTAAACAATACTTATGTAGGAGGATTTGTTTAATCTCTGTGCATCACCTGAGGCCAGTCACTTTACTGGGGTTATGAGAGGGTTTACAACCACCTTAAAGTAGTAGCACAGCCAAAGCTCTTTTGGCCCTACTTCTCACAAGAGTGCACTTCTGCGACCCTTAATCAGCCCCTTCAACCGAGGTCACAGAGTCGGTACAGACTATGGAGAGATCCTGACTTATTTATTGGGATCCACCCAGATGCAAGATCGGCAGCTGTCTCAGTCTTAGACCCCTTTCATACTGAGCCGCCCATAGCGTCGGCGGTAAAAACGCCGCTATTTTTACCGCCGATGCTATGGGCTTATTTGCTGCGCATTTCGGCCGCTAGCGGGGCACTTTTAACCACCGCTAGCAGCCGAGAAAGGGTTAAAACCACCCGCAATGCGCTGCTGAAGCAGCGCATTGTGGGTGGTATAGCCGCGCTGTCCCATTGATTTCAATGGGCAGGAGCGGTAAAACACACCGCTCCAAAGACAATGGAGCAGCTGTTATCGGGCGGATTGCAGGCGCTATTTTTAACGCTATAGCGCCTGCAATACGCTCTCAGTGTGAAAGGGGTCTTTAGCCAGCCACAGCCCAGCACTACAGTGAGCACTGGAGGATACAGCGTATAGAGCTGGTGACTGACAAAGTACTGAGAGATGAGCAGTCCAAGTTCGTGAATTTAGGGGAAATTTTCCCCCTGAAGCCAGTTTCAATTTTAATAGATTCTGCATATAAAAATATTAGCACAGTATGTTACAAAAATTCTAGTCACAAGCATACAATTATATTTTTGCTCATTACAGCAGATTTCCACTGATCTGATGAGTACAGCAAGAATGTACCTGTGCCAATGTAGAGAGTGCGATAACACATGTTAACGGGAGCCCCAACGCCCATCATCAAGGGGTAAAAGACTGCTCTGGCCTGAACGTCTCTTTTCTGAGCTGTATGGATGCAAACAACAGGACATAAGCAACTGTACAATGCTCATACAGCCTAATACAAGTTTCACTGGTAAGCTAGCAAGGGAATAAATAAATAAAAATACTATCATATGCTATACACAGCAATGTATTTAAAGATGTAAACATTGGTAATGTTAGCAGATTTTTCCAGGGATAATTCAGTAGAGATAAACCCAAATCTAGGGTGTTAAGCATTTTTACTGAGCAGGGGGAGGGTAAAAAACACTCAGGTTTTAATAGCATACTCCCTTTTTAAAAAGTACCCAGGTAAAACCATTGGGGTCAGTAGAAACAAAGCTAGGGGAAATAACCACAACTGGGACACAGCAATAAAAACCTGACATTTCCAACACTTCACTTTTAATTTTGGATAAAGCTTTTGGCTGGAGTTGGGCTTAGCTATTATATAAACACCACCTCTATAAAACACATGGATTTGTCATAAAGATTTGTTCAAACACATTCAAATACTAATGAATTGGTTTAGTCTTAAAGCTAAACTGTAAAGCCCCTTTCACACTAGGGTTAAAAACCACCGCAAAGCGCCTCTGCAGAGGCGGTATAGCTGCGGTGCCCCAATGCTTTCAGTGGGCAGGAGCGGTGGAGGAGCGGTAAACACACCACTCCTTCACCGCTCCAAAGATGCGGCTAGCAGGACTTTTTTCTCTGTCCTGCTAGCGCACCACTTCAGTGTGAAAGCCCGAGGGCTTTCACACTGGAGAAACAGCAGTCGCTGTTATAGGTCGGAATGCAGGTGCCATTTTTAGCACAATAGCGCCTGCAAACCGCCCCAGCGTGAAAGTAGTCCAAGAATAAGTTCACCCATAAATTGGGGTGTAACATGTAGTTAAAGCACTGGCCCCACTCTGACAGCTAGGCGAGAGGAAGAGAATCTTCTCCTACCCACCGGCAACATTTTTTTTAAAATGCAGCGTGTGGGGCTCTACCCGCACCACTCATTCACAGTGCTCTTAATTGAATCCTTAGCTGCCATCAGCTTGTAGTTCTCAATGAACTACCACTGCTGTGGAGCACCATGGCAATTGACTCATGCTTCGTGTCCGAATGCAATCAGTTTCCTTGTACGAGGTAGCAGATACACCTGCTGATCGCTGGTGGAATGCTTTACAGGCTGCTGCAACAAAAAATAAATGCAATTTTTTTTTTTACTTAAAAAAAAAAAAAACGTGCATCTTTTTTGGCAAAAGGTTAACTTCTCTTTTAAGCCAGCCATAGATGAAGTGAATTTCTTTCCTGCAAAAAAACAAAACACAATCATGAAAAACAACATGCTGGTTGTACTGAAGTTGGATTGATGGGTACATTCAGCCTGCCCATACATTGTTAAAATCTCAGCCGGTCCCTGTGAACTGCCTGAGATTCAAACTGTCCATGCCCAGCTTTAAGTTCCCTTGTTATGCTTACAGCCATATAATAGCAGCCTTATCTAGCCAAAGCAGGTGACAAAATTACATCTGCAGCTCCCTCACATGGCTGCACACACAAAGTCATAAAGCTTGTGTCTGCATAGCCAATTGCCTGGCAATGTCTATGGGCACCTTAGGATACAACAGTCAACCAACCTCACTTTTAGACCTCTTTTTAATGATAGCATGGGGAACCCTCTTGGATGGACAAGCATACTATACACAGGTTACTGTATGCTGATCTTACTCTAGTGTCCACACAGTATACTGAACGGTTATACACAGTATGTTGACCCCTACATTCTAGGTATATCAGAGTCTGTCACATTGAAGATTTGTTTAAAGAAGTAGTACTGTACTCAGGTGCTTCATCATAAATATTTAGGATCTGCTAAAAGTATTTACAAAGTGATCATTGAAGCCAAAAAACAATTTAAAATAAGATTTGGTTTGACTCAATCCACATTAAATCCTTGGATACTAATTTGCAGCAGTGGGTATATAAAGCCAGCAGTTATTTGCAAAGCTAGAAGCAGTGAGAAATTTTAACCTACTACTAATCTGTGAAAAACTCAATACAACAGCTTTAACCAACTTAATGAATTTTCCCTTAGGCCCCTTTCACACTGGGGCGGTGGGTGCGTCGGCGGTAAAGAGCCGCGGTGGCGCCTATTTATGGGCTCCCTTCCGAGCGAGTCTGGTACTCGAGACACCTGGCCACAACACTCCCCTGCACACGGAATTCCTTTCTCTGGTCGCTTACCACGCTCCATCGAGGTAATATTCATGTTCAGTTCCCCTTCACTCAATCTCTCATTTGCACTTCTAATCACGCGTCTGGGATCACCCTCCACTCTACAATTTCCTCAACCTTTTGTCACATTGCACTCTCACCTATCTCGGATTGGTCACTTCCTCCCCAGCACCATCCCACATCCCCATGCACGGGCCCTCCCTTTTCACCCCCCCTCCCAGGTCACTCCTTGTGACATAGTTTCACCCCAATTGGTTAAATTCCCCCCCCCCCCAGGACTGTCCCGTGTTCCCATGTCCGCCTGGCAGTTGCCCTGGGTTTCCCCTTTTGGCCCGTCTGCCATGGCTCCAGGTTGGGGGTTACCCCCGGATGCCTGATACGAGTCACCCACACTCCAACTACGTACCACTTTCTGTAAGTATGCATCTCGGTGCAGGAGGTCACATTCTAAACCCATCTATATTTCCAACCTTGTACTTGCATATATTTTTACCCTAGATAAACCACGCGCATGCTCCTGATGAGTGGCATAGCAGCCACAAAGCTTAATCTACCTCTACAGGTTAATGAGGCCATAGGCCCTGCAGGCATTAGTCTTTATTACTATGTTACACTACCTTGGCTGTGGTGATCCATTGAATTTTGTCATTGTCCTATTCTGTGACATATTTATCACTACACTATTCTATATCCGTGTCAGAACAAAGTTTATGTTTTACCTCTACAACAGTGGTTACATTGTGAGAACTTCGTGTTATCATTAGGTCTATTGTTTTTACTATGTTTATTATGTATTCTGTCACTATCAATGATTGTATGTGCAATAGGATAATTTAATAAAATTATTTTAATTCACCCATTAAATTTTTGCATCCATGTGCTTCATATAAAGTCCCACCTTCCCTGCTCTTCCCCTTGAGTATGAATACTTTTAAACTCACTATGTTTATTTAGCATATTCTGTTGACCAACAGACGAGTAGATTTGAAAAAAATTTAAAAGCAACATGTTGTTACGATCATGTACATTTAGGATAATCTTTAGAGCCGGTTCACACCAGGGCGGCGCGACACGACTTGTGGGGGCGACCTCGGCGGTGCGATCTCAAGACGACTTGAGACGGCCGCCGAGGCGATTTGCATAAGACTTCTGTATAGAAGTCAATGCAGGTCGCCTTGGGTCGCCCCCAAAAGTAGTACAGGAACCTTTTTCTAAGTCAGGAGCGACCCGAGTCGCTCTTACTTAGAACGGTTCCATTGAAAATCGTGGGACGCGACTTGTCAGGCGACTGAGTCGCCTGACGAGTCGCCCTAGTGTGAATCGGCTTAGTCCTTAACATTGATAGAGCGATTGTGAATGCAAATATCTAGGTATATAGGAGGCAGCTAAACCAATCAGCCATAATATGACCACTGACAAGTGAATAATATTGTTTATCGTGTTACAATGGCATCTGAAAGTGGGTGGGCTATATGAGGCAGCAAGTTAACAGTGTCATTGAAGTTAGTGTTTTGAAAGCTGAAAAAAAATAAAATAAAAATGGACAAAACTAAGGATTTGACCAACTTTCACAAGGGCCAATTTGTAATGGCTAGACAAATGGGTCAGAGCAACTCCAGATCTGTAGCTCTTGTGGGATGTTCCCAGTCTGCACTGGTCAGGACATACCAAGGAGGTCCAAGGAAGGAAAACTGGTGACAGGGTCATGGGCGGCCAAGGCTCCCCCTGACGCACATAAGGAGGGGTGGGGGGGGGCTTGGGGGGGAGGAGGAGGCTGGCCTGTATAGTCTGATCCAGTAGAAGAGCTACTGTAACTCAAGCTGCTGTAAAAGGTTCCCACAGAAAGGCGTCTGAAGACACTGCAATCGCAGGTTGTTGAATATGGGGCTGCATAGCCGCAGACCCATGTCCACAGTCAAACTTGCCTACAACGTGCATCAGAACTGGACCATGGAGCATTGGAAGATGGTGGTCTGGTCTCATTTCATCAATTCAAGAATGGCTTGAGGAACAAAAAGGAGGTCGAGGTGTTGACTTGTCCTCCAAATTCTTCAGATGTCAATCCAATCAAGCATCTGTGGGACGTGCTGGGAAAAACCGATCCACAGAGGCCCCACCTCACAGCCTACAGGACCTGCTACTGACTGCTTGCTGACAGATATCACAGCATGCCTTCAGAGGTCTAGTGGGGTCCCCACTTTGATGGGTTATGGTGGGTGGTGTAGATTTGCTTTCTACATTAAGCAGTCTGTATTTCTGCTTTGCTGTACAGCACAGCAATTAGGATTTACAGCTTCTCTGGCAATGCAGATCTGCTCAAATTGACTTAACTCTGATAAGGTTTAGTAGCCTATTGAATACACTGACTGATACTATAACACATTAGGTGGTCTACATATCTGTTTAGGTCACATCAAACTCCTTGATATCAGTACAACAATCACACTAATTGAAATACATCATACCCACCTTCAGCTTGATGTCCACTCGAAGGAGGTGGCTGCAGTCGGCTGGCACTTGATAAAGGCTGGTCTTTTGATGCGAAAATCTCCTGGATTCTTTGCATGGCTAAAAACTTCACCAGCTTCTCATCCAACATATTTATCTGGATCTCTGCAATGTTAACAAGCAACTTGTGAGTGAAACAGAAAATTAACACGGAGATATCTGTACATGAAAATCAACTGTATCCAAATGCCAGCTTAAAATGACCTAAAAAGAGGAGGTATACATACTGAAACTAGCAAAAACCAAAATCTATTCTATTGTGATAATCTGTAGGACTGGCTGCAATGGCCAGCATTATAAACAAACTGCCATTCAAGACTGATTTAAAGTAGATGTAAACCTTAAACTATCCAAGCTTAGACCTGCTCTCACCCCCATTCTAAGCCCTATACTAACTATCTTGTAAAGTAAAGATGTGTATACTTACCCAATCTATGGGCGCTATGGTCCAAGTCACATGACTGGCTCCCGGCGAGAGGGACAGCCGACAGAAGCCCCATAGCAAGTCTATGGGTGATGTCACTGCCCAGGCATTGCAGCCATTGTCGCTATTCTCTTGTCCCCTGAAGGCGACCGCTGGAAGATCATGTGACCGGATCGCCTTTAGATTAGGTAAATCTAGACATCTCTCCTTTAACACACGATCAGAAAAGCGTACAAAAAAAGAAAACAAAAAAACACCGCTTTCGAATTGATCATACGATTATCTGATCATTCGTAGACAGCTTCCATCCGACGGGACACACACGAACATTTTACTCGTACGATTTTTGTTTAATCTGCTGGCCAACCGTGAGCGCTCTACAGAGGCAGAACAGGGATCTGCCAATGTAAACAAAGCAGATCCCTGTTCTGACAGGGGAGTACAGTGTGATGGTCTGTTCCCAGTGATTAGGAACAGCGATCACTCTGTACTCCCAGTCAGTCCCCCCCCCCCCCCGTTAGAAAGCACCTCCCTAGGACACATTTAACCCTTTGATCGCCCCCTGGTGTTAACCCCTTCCCTGCTGTCCGCCGCAATGTTGCAGTCCTGGAAAAAGGAAAAAAAAGCTGATCACTGCCATTAATAGAAGAAAAAAAAAAGCAATAAATCTATCCCCCATTTTGTAGATGTTTTAACTTTTGCGCAAATATACGCTTAGTGTTTTTTTTTTACCAATATGTAGAATACATATTGGCCTAAACTGAAGAAATTTGTTTTACTTTTTTTGGGGGAAATAGCAAAAAAATATTTTTGTTTTTAAAATCTGTCAGTATTTGTTTGGTTCGTTTTTTTACTTTTTTGGGGGAAATTTATTATAGCAAAAAAAATTTGTTTTTCAAATTGGTCGGTATTTTTTTGGTTTATAGCGCAAAAAATAAAAAGTGATCAAATACCACCAAAAGAAAGCTCTATTTGTGGGACAAAAAGGACATCAATTCTGTTTGGGTACAATGTCGCACAACCGAGCAATTGTCAAACGACGCAGTGCCATATCGCAAAAATGGCCTGGTCATTAAGGGGGTAAATCCTTCCAGGGCGGAAGTGGTTAAGGTAAAAATGTCCCACCTGTTAAATCACCTCCTTTAATACTTACCCGAGTGCTGTGCCTGTCTGCAGCGGTACTGGAGTCTCTCCTCACGGTCTCAGACAGCAGAGTAAACCATCGGCTCCTGCTGCTGTCAAACAAATCCTGTGAGGAAGTAGCAGAGCCAGACTGTGTGTGTCAATGGACGCACACAGCCCAGCTCAGGATTGAGCTCACAGGTGTGCCACCAAGGAAGCGGCTTCATATGGTGGCACACAGAAGAGGAGCCGATTTCAACGGAAGAAGAGGTTCCAGGCTGCTCTGCAATACCACTGCACAGAGCAGGTAAGTATACCACGTTTAATAATTAAAAAAACAAAAAAGACATTTGTTAATTATCTTGTGGTCTAACCACTGTCTTTAATAATGTCCAATCCCTTCACTCCCTCGTGCCAAATGACATCCGAGTATGCGCCACAAAGTAAACAATGGGGCAGGGTCACAAGGGTAACATGATCGGCCAAATATGTACATGTCCCATGTGGCCTGGTTTGGATTAGGAGGGGGCCGCATACTCGACCTCCCCCTTCCTGGCCTGTCAGGCTACCCGCTCGGACAAGGGTTCCGATGTGGAATTTGGGGAGAGCTTTCATTTTTTTGGCACTGGCTACCCCTTAAAATTCAAGCCAGCACAGAAGGGGCAAGTGTGGATTGTAAGGGAACTTTTAACACTGTCCCGGTGTTTGGACAAAATGTCAAACCTAGCAGAAAGTTGAACCCACTCACTTCCTGTGATGTGGTATCAGCTGCAAATCTGCACACACTGCGCCGGGAGTGCTCATTTGAATAATTCATTGGGTTCCAACAAAATTACGCCCCCCCCCCCCCCCCCGTGTGTTTCTACGACCGGCACCAAGGTCACGGGACGCGCCCAAAAACTTGTGCAACTTTTTGGCTGGCCAAGGGTGGTAAAAATCAGCCGACACTTGGAGGCTGCAGGGATCCCCCCAAATAGACTCAAACCCGGGAATCCCATGGTTCGCCCGTATCGCGGCTCCAAAGTTACCAGTTATCGGGAACCCACTGGCGTTTAACATCGGCATTCATGGGAAAAATTGGTCAAGCAATGCGCATGTGCAGATTTGCAAAACAGCCAATGCCATGTCACAGGAAAGACATGACGTGGGTTCGACTTTCTGCCAGGTTCAACATTTTGTCCAAACGCCAGCTTCCTCTGCTTACATTTAGCTGCCAGCCGGGAATTCCCATCCGACAACTGAATGAGCAGGGCAGGGATAAGTCACTGGCTGGTAGCCGGCTCCCTGATGAACGACCAACATGTCTTAACAGGAACAGTCACAATTAGCCATGGTATTCCTACTACTGCTAAATTTTTCACCTCCTGCTGCAGCCGGAGGTCCAATAAAAAAGCAGAAAAAAGGTGTTAAATAGCAAAAAAAAAAAAAAAAAAAAGCCTCCATCTAAAGTCTGCATGATGACAAGTAGGTAGGCAGCACACAACTGGAAGATGGGACATAGTGTTATGACTACACAGGAGGTGCCTGCATAAGAACCTTCTTGGCATGATCAGGAAAAAAATAAATAAAAAAACTGTCCATTAATCATTACAGGACATGACAAGTTACCTACCTCCATTCCCATCCATCAGCGTTCTTAAAGAGTTTGTCAGTTCCATCATAGATGAAGGGTTTATTGTGCAGGATGAAAGACTGGTTGAAGCGCCATCAAGCATTAATGTACTAGGTCGGACTTTTCCATCTGTAAGAGAACATTGCAAGAAAGATAAGCACAAGAAAGGAGAATTTAAAATGATGGGCTTAAACTTAAAAGCCCCTCCAAACACAATTTTACCTGCTTTCTCTTTAGGGATAACAGTCTTTGCTGTGTATTTCTAACAATATAAAGGCATTATAATTATATACAGTGGCTATAAAAAGGCTACATACCTGTTAAAAAGGTCAGATTTCCGTGATGCAACTTGTCCACTTTTTTGCGATTTCGGGGTGCAATATCCATTGACATCTGTGCAGAAACCCACACAGATGTCTAAAATCGCCACTGAAATTGGGACCAACATGCAGGAGTGAAATTGTGCGAGTTCATTTCCACAGCTCAGTGTGAACCAGGGCTTAGTGCCAGTTCATACCAGATGCAGTTCTGTGTGCTTTTTTCTGCACTAAAAATGCATGCACAGTGTTTTCCATGTATTCCAATGACTCTAGTTCACACCAGTCCAGTCAGTTCCAGGTCAGTTTTCAGTGCAGGAAAAAAATAAAATAAAAAAAAAGCATGCTGCATTTTTTTCTGCACAGAACTGTACTGGAAATTGTATCAAAAATGCACTGGAACTGCATGTGGTGTGAACTGCAAGCAAAAACTGATCTGGAACGTATTCACAGTGCTTTTTTTTGTTGTGTGAACTGGGTGTAAAAATGCATGCAGAGTGTTTTCCATGTATTTCAATGGCTCTAGTTCACACCAGTGCAGTCAGTTTCCAGTGCAGAAACTGACTGCATTGGTGTGAACTAGAGCCATTGGAAAACACACTGCATGCATTTTTAGTGCAGAAAAAAACACACACACAGAATTGCATCTAGTGTGAACTGCCCGTTAAAGTTCCTCCGATTAACCCCAGATAAAATTCAGCTGTTCCAAGTCTTTCCTGACATTTTCTTAGGTCGCATCCTATAACTAAAGCCATGGTCCGCAGAGAGCTTCCAGAGCACCAGAGGGATCTCATTGTTAAAAGGTATCAGTCAGGAGAAGGGTACAAAAGAATTTACAAGGCATTAGATATACCATGGAACAGAGTGAAGGAAATATGGCACAACTGTGACATTACCAAGAACTGGACATGCCTTCAAAATTGATGAAAAGGCAAGAAGAAAATTGGTCAGGGAGGCTGCCAAGAGGCCTACAGCAACATTAAGCCCTGGTTCACACTGGTGCGTTTTGACATGCGATTTGGCATGTCAAAACGCCGGTATTTGCTGCAAATTGGGGGCAATGGAACCGTCCTAATAAGTTTCTGCACTACTTTTTGTGATTTCGGGCCGCGATTTACATTGACATCTGTGCAGAAACCTGCACAGATGTCCCTGTAATCGCGTCCGAAATCGGGACAGGCAGGAGTGAAATCGTGCGAGTTCGGCTGAACTCGCACGGCTTCACTCCCGCAGCCCCAGTGTGAACCTGGGCTAAAGGAGCTGCAGGAATATCTGCCAAGTACTGGCTGTGTGGTACATGTGACAACAATTGCCCGTATTCTTCATATGTCTGGCCTATGGGGTAGAGTGGCAAGACCGAAGCCTTTTCTTAATAAAAATATCCAAGCCCACTTAAATGTTGCAAACACACATCTGAAGTCTCCAAAAAGCATGAGGAAAAATGTGTTATGGTCTGATGAAACCAAGGTTGAACTTTTTGGCCATAATTCTAAAAGATAGGTTTGGCTCAAAACCACCACATCACCAAAAGAACACCATACCCACAGTGAAGCATGGTGGTGGCAGCATCATGCTTTGGGGCTGTTTTTCTTAAGCTGGAAAAGGGGCCATAGTCAAGGTAGAGGGAATTATTTACAGTTCCAAATACCAGTCAATATTGGCACAAAACCTTCAGGCTTCTGCTAGAAAGCTGAACATGAAGAGAAACTTCATCTTTCAACATGAAAACGACCCAAAGCATACATCCAAATCAACAAAGGAATGGCTTCACCAGAAGATTAAAGTTTTGGAATGGCCCAACCAGAATCGCATTGAAAGTCTGTGGGGTGATCTGAAGAGGGCTGTGCACAGGAGATGCCCTCTCAATCTGACAGATTGAGTGTTTTTGCAAAGAGTGGGCAAATATTGCCAAGTCAAGATGTGCCATGCCGATTCATTTCAATGGCACATTGAGAGTTTTGTCACCTGAAGCAAAACGCCTGAAAAAACGCCTTAAGCTCAAAAAAAAAAAAAAAAAAAAAAAAAAAAAAACCAACATGAGCTTCTTTGGGGAAGGTTACAGGTGTTTTTCACATTGGTAACCTGTACAAAAGCATGGTAAAAATCACGGTAAAAATGCGCAACTTTGAAACACTCAGGTGTGAATGCAGCCTTAGGGTATGCACACTTATGCAACCATATTATTTTAGTTTATATTTACTTCCTTACACCTAAAAGATTTGTTTGTTGTTCAACTGAGTTGTACAGTTTATTATAGGTCACATTAAAAAGGTTCTAAATTATTTCTCTTGGTCTCTTTTTTTCACAGAAACCTGACATTTTAGACTTTTTATATTCCCTGTATGCTAACAGATTACCCAAAAGCCCTGGACTTCACTCCAGCTTTGGCAAAACCTCCAAATTATCCAAAAGGGATGTGCTTCTATCAGCAGAGCGAGGTATGCTACTGGCCAGAGGGATTATGGAAGGCTTGCACTTAAATATACAGTTTAGTCTTAGAGGCATACTCTCTCCCAGTTCATTTTAAAGCAGAATTCCAGGAATTCAGCCACTTTCATAAATGTGCAGGCATACGAGTTCAACAAGGCACAGGCTACCTCCTGAACTTCGACTATTTTACATCTGACAGGTTTTTATGGCCCTCTGGAGAAGACACAGGACTCAGAGAAAAGCACACAGCTGCTGCGTCCGTTCCTCTCCTCTGGGCAGAAGCAGGCATAGCAGCTACATCGACTCTGCACTTGAATGAGCTGAAACCAGAGCACCCAGCCATCTTCCTGGAGCACTATAAGGCCTCGTGCCCACGGACGTTTTTACAGCCGCGTTTGGGCGTTTTTTACAGCTTAAAAACGCCTGTCCATGTTAGTCTATAGCTTCATGCCCACCTAGACGTTTTTGAGCTGCAAATAGCATAGACGTTTTTAAGCTGTAAAAAAAACCCAGGACCAGTGCGTTCCTCAGCGTCGGAGTAAGGCAGAAAAAAACCGCGAGCGTCAAAAAATGCGCAAAAACGCGTTTTTTAGCTCAGACTTTTGTTTTTTTTAAATAACATTTTTTTACAGTAACATGGACAGGCGTTTTTAAGCTGTAAAAAACGCAGCTGTAAAAACGTCAGTGGGCATGAGGCCTAAGGGTCAATGTACACAGGGACGTTTTGAAACCTCTCCTGAACGATTTAAACACAGATAGTAACAGACGTTTTAAAACATCAGTTTTGGCGCATCTAGCGGCTTTTTTTTTTTTTTAATAGTTACATGTATCCCCATTAACCACTTCGCGCCCGGGCCATATGAAAAAGACGTCCGCAAAGCGGTCGTCAATTGCTGATAGGACAGACGTCCTCCCATTTACTTCCGCGATGCGCGCCACCGCGGGCGCGCATCGGGGAAAAGCTGTGCCCGCTGTGTCAGGCGGGTGCCGATGCGCGTGCCTGGCGGCCGCGATGTCCGCCAGGTACGAGCGATCGGCTGTCACAGAGCCAGGGACGTGGATCTGTGTGTAAACACAGAGATCCACGTCCTGTCAGGGAGAGGAGACGGATGGTGTGTCCCTTGTACATAGGGACAACCATCAGTCACCTCCCCCAGTCAGTCCCCTCCCCCCACAGTAAGAACATCTAGCAGGGAACATATTAACCCCTTGATCGCCCCCTAGTGGTTAACCCCTTCCCTGTCAGTCACATTTATACAGTAATCAGTGCATATTTATAGCACTGTTCGCTGTATAAATGTGAATGGTCCCAAAAATGTGTCCGATGTGTCCGCCATAATGTCAGTCACAAAAAAAAAAAAAAAAATTGCAGATCGACGCCATTACTAGTAAAAAAAATAATTCTATTTCCTATTTTGTAGGCGCTATAACTTTTGCGCAAACCAATCACTATACGCTTATTGCGATTTTTTTTTTTACCTAAAATATGTAGAATACGTATCGGCCTAAACTGAGGAAAAAAATAGTTTTTTTAAAAAAAATTGGGATATTAATTATAGCAAAAATTTAAAAATATTGTGTTTTTTTCAAAATTGTCGCTCTATTTTTGTTTATAGCGCAAAAAATAAAAACCGCAGAAATGATCAAATACCACCAAAAGAAAGCTCTATTTGTGGGAAAAAAAGGACGTCAATTTTGTTTGGGAGCCACGTCACACGACCGCGCAATTGTCATTCAAATCGTGACAGTGCTGAAACCTGAAATTTCGCCTGGGCAGGAAGGGGGTTATGTGCCCAGTTGTCAAGTGGTTAAAAACGCTTGTAAATGAAATGCAGCTAAAATGGGAGTTACTGCATTTACAAGCTGTTACAGGGATTTGACCTTTCAAATGCCTCTGAAGATCCGTCCTGAATGCATTTTTTTGCTTTCCAAAAACTGCTTCTCAACTCGGGGGGCGGGAAGACAAAGGCATCCCAACTAAAACGAAGAAGGAACTTTTCTCCAGCGAAGGTCACAGCATCACTAACATTTCAATAAAGAAAAAAAAAAGTGAGCAGTGCAATGCACATCAACACTGCGTTGGTCTGCCCTCAGGAAGACCAGATTGTGAGGTGAATCTCTGGGATTGAATTGTCAGTTCACACCAGGCAAAGGAGGATTTCTAGGTATGATGGTAGATCTTTCTGGAAGTGGCTTTTGGTGCTTTCAGCAACAAAAGCAGCGAGGAACAATAGTATGTAGAGTCCCTTCTAGCTCTTAAGACCTGGGCTTCAAAAGCCTTGTCGTTAAAAGCCAGACTGATTAGCAGGATGGAATAGGGGCCCTAAAACATTTGGCTTGTTGGGAAGGAGCCAGTGGGTCATCTGCTAGAAGAAGTCAGAGTTGGTCTGTTTACCAGGTTCTTCTGGGCAAGTTTGGTGCAATGAGGATTACAGTCTTCCTCTTTTAATCTATCTTTTTGAGGAGACCAGTCAGAATTCACACTGGGGGAAGGCAAAGGATAGCGTGAACAGAGACCAGGGAATTATCATGGCAACCAAAGCCAGGACTAGAGCATCCTAGTCCGTTTAATCTAGAGGCTAGGATGTCTACAATCAATGACCCATTTCTGATACATTAGACTGAAGATGCCTGGTTGAAAGGCCCATTAGTTCAGGTCCAGGCGGTGATGGCCAATGTAATCTGCATTTCAGCTCCTTACTCCTAGGATGTGGACAGCAAAGATAGTCTTATGGACGGAAACTGTCCATCTATCTGGCTTGTTTCTTTGAAGGCTGCATCACTCCTGGTGCCCACTTGATGGTAGATATAGGCCACAGCCGTAGCACCAACAGCACCCAGATTGGGAGCCCTCACAGAAGGGGTTCAGTGTTGCAGAGCCATTTGAACATTGCTCGGAGCACCCGAATGCTGATCGAGAGCTTGGCTTCTATGGGTGACCATGTTTTTTGAACCACGAGGGACTGAAACACTCCTCAGTCTGAAAGACCATCTGTTAACAGTTTGCAAGAATAAGGAAGTAATAGAAAGACTCTCCTACTGTTAAAGTTTGGACTGGAGATCCAAGTTAGGGAATTCACTGCTGGGCTGTAAAGGAGCATGGGCAGGTCGAGAAAAGCAGTAGGCTTGCTCCTGGTTGTCAAGATGTTGTGTTGGAGAGGTCTCAAATACAAAATTGGGTGAATGGTACCAGCCTTGAATGAGGCCATCATGAGGCCTAGGACTCCCATGGAGAAACTCATTGTAGGATGCCTCAGATCTCAAAATTAAGCAAAAGGAAAGGTTTGCTTGAAATGCTGGACCAGACCCAAGTGTCAGTGTTAATTTCGTTGACAAAAAGGTTATAATTTGTCAGCAGCACTTTTCCAGTGACGAAAGCTATTACGAAAATTTCAATTTTCATCAACCACCAAAGGCGGAACGAAAATGTGAGGGACGATTAGCCATGTGAACTTCTGCTTTATAGAATGGCTAAATTTGTGTCTGTAGTTTGTTCAAACCTTAATACCGTAAATAGGTTATTCGATTCTTACTCCAGGAGTATACAAGTTAGAAAATTCTAGAGAAAGGCTTAAAGGGGTTGTAGTAAAGGGAATTTTTTTTTTTTTTTTAAACAAACATGTTATACTTGCCTCCACTGTGCAGCTCGTTTTGCACAGAGTGGCCCCGAACCTGGTCTTCTGGGGTCCCTCGGCAGCTCTCTTGGCTCCTGCCCGCAAGAACTGAACACCTTCATGCGAGCTCTCTCGCATGGTGGTAAGTTCTTGCGGGCGCGCTCCCGTGATACAGCCGGTGGCTATAGCCGCTCTCTGTATCACTCGGCCCCGCCCCCCAGCGCCATTGGATGTGATTGACAGCAGCGCGAGCCAATGGCTGGGCTGCTTTCAATCTATCCACTCTAGCCAATCAACGGCCAGGCTGAGTTGCGAAGACGTCGGGGGCGAGCGCAGCAGGTGATCGGGCTCAGGTAAGTAAAACTGAGGGGCTGGGGGACCGGTATTGTCAGATGTTTTTTCACCTTAATGCATAGGATGCATTAAGGTGAAAAAACATGAACCTTTAGTGTCCCTTTAAATAAATGCAACACAATTTAACTCAGATTTTAGTCGACTAAAATATACTGGTGATTTCAGTTGACTAAAATATGGCTAACTAAAAAAGTCTGACCAACACTGAATCGAAATTTGACGTCAAAATTAAAACACTTCCAAGTGTTCCAGTTGTGAAGTGAAGCCAGGAGAGTAGATTTAAGAAAGCTGGAAGGCAGATAAGCCTTTCAGGAGGTGGTTGCCTAGATAACCTGTGACCTGGATGCCCCGAGTTCTGAGAAGGACAAGAAGAGGTGCTAGGACCTTTGTGAATATTATGGGAGCAGGGGACAGGTCGACGGGCAGTGCACCAAACTGGAAACAACTGCCACTACAAAGTGAAAAAAGTGCTGAAGAGATGGATTAATAGGAAAACGTAGAATGGAATCTTGGATGTCTATCTACAGGTGCCAATTTACTTCATCTCAGAGAGGCAATTACGGACCCTGCAGATTCAAATGTGAAAATTTTGGAACTTTAAGGAATTTGAGGGATTTTCAGTCCATAATAGCAAGACTACCCCCACTGGTCTTTGGTACCATGAGCAGGTTTGAATAGAATCCTTTGAATCAATCTTGTGGGCGTACTATTACAACTACTCCCCAGGACAATAGATAGGGAATTCTGCGAATCTGACTGTGCTCAGTTTTTGGTCGATTTGAGAGAAGAAAGCGGTAAGGGTAACGTTTTTAATTCTGTTTTGTACCTCTCTGAAACCAATGATTGAACCCACAGGTCTGGGAAGTAAATCCTTCCCTCTTGTAATAGATCTGCGATGGATGAATTGGTCAACTGCCTCCCCAAAAAGACTTCTGAGAGGGCATTTGTGTAGGGCGCACATTGCAGGCATCTTCAGCTGGCTAGGCTTTGAGCTACAAGATTGTGCGCAAAAATAGAAATTAGGGCCATTCGGGAAGCCTGTCATGTATTCAAGGTCATTCATAATTGCTGTAACTGCACCAATAAACCAAAGTTCTAGAATACAGTAACCACTTGGATTCCACTGCCCTGGCCCAGTTAGCCACAGTATGACATACTAAAATTACAGTGAGAGCTGGTTGCAAGGATGAGCCTGCAAGAGTAAAGAGCTTTTAGAATAGTCTAAAACTTGCTATCTGCAGAGTCTTTGAACAAACGACTTATTGAATTTGTACAGCGAGATGTTTGTTCAAAACTGAGACTGCAGGATCAACTCTACAGGAAGAAATCCCTGTTTAGTGAACTCTTTCTACTGGATAGAGTTGATCAAAGATACTGGAGTGATCTAATCATGAAAGATTGCCCAGTCCATTTCATGAATGGGGCATGTCTTAATAGGTTTTGCAGGTCTCTGTACCCAAAAGGGGCATGCTGAGATGAAGAATTAAGAACTAACGTCAAGGCTTTTGAGCACGGTAGCAGTGAACCTTTCCACATTAGCAAGGATGTTGCGTGAAGCTCCCAGAGTTCAGGCGTAAAACTGTGGCGGAGAAAAATCTTCCACCACCATCCCTACAGCATGGGGTCTGGGTACAAGTCCCAAGCTTTTTATTGCTCCAGATGCACCGATTCTATTTTTGCCACTAGATGATAAAATAAAAAACTAGTTAAGCCAAGTGATAAATCTGCAAAAGGAGAAGAGTTCATCTCTTTAGGACACTAGCAAAAAAGCAATCATGAAGTGGGGGAATGATGCCAAAAGATTTGCAGGCAATAACAAAATGTTAGGACTGGAAAACCCGAAAGGACAAAAACGTGCCTGTGTACAGAAGCATATTGTTTATGCAATAAAGCGTAAAGTATAACTAAAAGCAAAACTTTCTTATTTCAGATAGATTAAGGGAAGGTTATAACCCCCTGTCCGTAATTTTTTGCCATCTCCGTCCCACTGGGGAGATTTACCCTCATTTCCTGTCCCATATCCAAAACAGGAAGTGAGAGGAAACCTCAGGAAATTAAGGTAATGCCTTGGGGAACCCGAGGTCACCAGAACTAGAGTCCCCATTGAAAGATTTCACATTACTTTTCTGGGGACAACCTAAAATCTGTGATTCTTTTACTTTCAATGATAAATGGTAAACAGGACAAATACAGAGGCCGATTCTCCTTAATGGGGACTCAAGCGGCAATAACACGACAAGTGTTCTAATCCTTCTCCACTCTCCAAAACTAGAAAAAAAAAAAAAACGAACAATCACACACAGCAGAAGCACAGCAGTGGGTACAAACAAGGCAGATTGCCATTCTGTCAGAAGGGAAGGTATTGATCCTGTGTTCCTGCAAAGCAGGAACATGATAGATGCCTTCCCCTGGTAAAAGCACAGGCTAGGCACAGAGTTAACCCCTTTGATCGACCCTTTTTTTTGGGGGGTATGTTTTATAGCAGAGAGCAAATTGTTTTTTTGTTTATAGCGCAAAAAATAAAAATAAAAAACACAGGAGGAGATCAAATACCACCAAAAGAAAGCTCCATTTGTGGGGGAGAAAATTTGTTTTGGGTACAGTGTCGCACGACCACGCAATTGTCAGTTAAAGTAACAGTGCCGTATAACAAAAGTGGCCTGGTCATGAAGGGGGGTAAATCTTTGGAGGTCAAGTGGTTAAAAAGTGTACCTAAAAGCAAAATTAAAATTTGATAGAATAAGGGAGGATAATAAGCCCCGGTAGTTTTTTTTGCCATCTGTGGCCCCATTGGAGAGATTACCCTCAATTTCCTGTCCCATAGGCAAAACAGGAATTCCCTTCAAAGTGAGGAAAACCCTGTGTCACCAGAGCCCCAAACTAACATTTCTCCCCTTAGTGTTTTAATGTTAACCCATAAATTTTAGATTTTGTACTTTCAATGAGAACTATAAACAGGACAAATAGGGCGTATCTCCCTAACAGGGGCACAGACAGTAAAAAACCTGAAAGGTGTTCTAATCTACCGCCACTATATCCAAAACTAAAAAATAAATACAATTTTGCTTTTAGTTCTACTTTAGCAGAAGGGGTACCAACTAAACAAGCTGTACAAGTATAAATTAGAAAAATTATTGGATACGGTCAGAATGCTTGGATCACACTTAAAGGAGAAGTCCAGCCTGAGCTTTTTAGGCTGGGCTTCTCCTATGGGTCACAAGAGTGCCATTCGTTTTGCACTCCTGTGACCCGTTTTCAGTGGCGAGCGGTCCGAATTCCGCTGACGTCACTGCCATCAGTCGGGGCAGCACATCATCACGACTTCCCAAGTCAGGATCCGCCAGCTGCCCTGATTGATGGCAGTCTCAGTGAGCCGCTGAAACAGCCTCTCCCCGCCCCTTCACTGCTCCAATGAGCGCAGAGAAGTAGAGCAGAAGGGATGCTGACTGACAGTCAGCATCGCTTTGCTCGAGGAGGAGTATACATACAACACACACACACACACACACACACACACACACACTATATATATATATATACATACACACACACACACACACTTTAATGAGGCAATTTGCCTAATGAAGCCTCACGTCTTGCAGGCTCTGTTGGATCCTGCAGAAATCATTATGGCTTCCTGTGGATGATCTAATGGCACAAGGGGGGGTGGGGGGGGGGGGGGTTAATAGCTTTGTACTCCATGTTTGAGGACCCGTCTTCTCCTACCTTACATAGTCTGGTTGAAAAAAAAAAAAAAAGTCCATTTAGTTCAACCAATAACCACTTACTTTATTTAGCCGCCTCCTTGATTGAGAAGTTCTTTAATAACTTTTGTGAATGGGGGCGAGGATCCTGTGAATGGAGAAGGAGGGGCTAAGAAGGGCGGGTCCCCATTGGGAACGTTTTACACAGATCAGTCATGAGCTTGAAGCCATTAACCCCCAATTTACTGTATGTGATAACATTAAGAAAACCTTGACGATGAGGTCCCCTAAAGGGGTAGGCAACCTCCACACTCCAGCTGTCGTGAAACTAAAAATTCCATCATGCCTCTAGGAGTCATGCCTGTGATTGTCAGGGTCTTGCAATGCCTCAGGGGACTTTTAGTTTCACCACAGCTGGAGGGCCAAGATTGCCTACAGCTGCCCTAAAGGGTCAGATACCGCCAGCAGAAAGGGGTTAGCAAATAGAACACATTGTCAAAAATCAGTACAATCGTATCCAAGATGCTAGGGACCCAGGCTATTGTGTTGAGGTTCTACCAGCATCTTTTTCTGCAACCCTTTCAAAGAAAAACAAAGAAACATTTTCAGGAGTTTAAATTATAATAAAATAAAAAATAAAAAACCCCAGTTTGTACTTCAGATGCGGTAAACTGTCTCAAAACATGGTATATACTTGCGATGCTGTATTGTGCAACTGACTGTATGTATCCAATGTTTGTATTATGTAACTATGTATCCAGATATTTGCACCTGACCACGTTCTTGGAATAAATAAAATGAAGAAAAAAAAAACCCAAGAAACCAACACTGGCAACAGGTTTGCAACATAAAAACATACTGAGTGTCCATTTACACTTGTGCGACTTAAAAATCGTGTGATTTCCATTTCGACTGAGGCTGACCAAATTTGTTTTGTTTCTTCATTTTCTAATGAAACCAAATTTTCAGAGCAATTTGAATCGGAAATTAATCGACCGATTTGAATTTGATGTGAATAGCTGGTTAAGGAGTGGGCTGGGAAGCCGGCCGCCACGTCCAACAGTGGATGACTCATCGGCTGTCAGCGGGTTCCCCCTCTGACAACTGAATGTAAACAAAAGAATGCCGGAGATGAAAAAAACAGCATGGAAAGCCCGATATGGATTTGGGGGGGGGGGCACACACACCTCACTCGTTTTCTACATTTTTCATTGCCAGCATTCTTTTTGCACACAAGTCGCATGTATATATCATACAGGTGTGACTTTCATTTGACTTTTGAGGGTTTACATTGAAGTCTATGGCCCTCAAGTCACATGAAAGTTGGACCAAAGTATTGCATGAATTACTTTAAAGTCGGACAGTTATGAATGGTACTCATTGGGAAACATGGGGTGCGACTTGTGACGTTGGGGCCCAAAGTCGCATGACAAGTCGCACAAGTGTAAATGGGGCCTAATGGTTAATTACAACAGTGTCAGAGCATACTGTAACATACCTGCAGTTGGAGCTGCTGCACAAAGTCTGGAGGCACCAGAAGCTGCAGTTGTGAGATCAACACTGACCGCCTGTGGAGGAGTAAGTGCCCTTGTGCCAGAAAGCGGTGACCCCATGGGTCTAGAGTCATACTGACTGGGCAGAGGTCCAGGTTGCATTTGGGTATGTTTTCGTGACAAAGTGCTTGAAAGCTCTGGACTGGAACAGGAAGTTGGAGGTGCGATAGCAGGTACAGGAAGTCTTTGAGCACAAATTGTGGATCCTGTTGTGCTCTCTGTCTTCATCACGTGGTTGGGGAGTACAGTTGCTGTGGGCGGAGTTCCTGATCTAGGCCGTGTTGGTCGCTGGGGAAGTACAGAAATAGTAGCACTAGTTCCAGTTAGCCTTTGGTGCTCAGTGAATTGTTCCATGGGGCTTGGGCTAACACTGATAGTATGCGGCCCATTAGTTTTAGATTCTGATGTAGAAGGTCCATTGGAGGCGCCACAGCTGGTGGAGAGGCGCGATTTTCCTACAAAAGGACAGTCTTCCTGCAAAGCTGTAGCCTGACTGCTAGGACACAGTTCTAAAGATGGACACTGTGGCTTTCCATCATCGTGCTGGTGAGAGTTGGAAACGGAACCATCAGGTGCAATAAGTGGTTTGATATCCAACGAATCAATGTCATCTGGCCCCCAGGATGGCATCTGCTTAGCAGACAAGTATTTCAAAATGCTGCACTGAAGTGCAACCACACTACGGAGCCACTAAAGATTCAAAACAAAACCCAAAACATTTGAATTAAAAGCCACGAATAAATATCCCACCATTTATTTAGGAATCACAGACAACATACGGCTAATGGAGGATGAGGCAATGTGTGGCTCTCAACTAACAATAACCATGGCAGAAAAACACGAAAAGCCACGTAGCCAACAAGCCCAAACATTACAGCTGGTACCCTTATTGTCCACTGTAGAAAACAAATGCATGTGTTCTGTTTCCTACACTGGACTTAGTGGCTCCTCAACTGTACAATAAAGGAAGCTGGTGCTTAGAGAAATACGGATATCAACATAACAAATCACTGGGCATTCAGGATAAATATGCAGCCTTTGAAGTTAGTTCCCAAGTACAGCCACTCAAAGTAATGAAGCCAAGGCAGCAAAGACATTAACATTTTTAGGTCAGGCAATGGCAGTCTCCGCATTTTTCTAAACACAGGCTTCAAGTTTATCCATACTTCGCCATTATCAGCAAACAAAAACATTGGGCTGAAAAAACAATTTTATACAATGACTTATAGGATTGTTTTTTCCCCGCTCCTGCAGTGGCTTTGCGATACGAGCCCTCTGAGAACAGGGAAAAGTTCCTCGTACCACCTGTCACTTAAGAGTTCCGTGAATGAATTACACGTACCAATAGCCTTTGTGGCTGTCAGCTTGTAGTTCTGAATGAACTGCCATGGCGCTGCGGTAGTTCAGCGATTCTTCCGGTCCAATTTCTATACCCGAGCAGCCTATGTTACTATAGAGTAACACCTCCCTTTTATTCTAAGACATAGGCTGGAGGAGCATGGCACAGCCTGTGACTGGCAGAAATCCACCACACCATGCCATTGCCAAAAATTATAAAGATTTGATTTCAAGTACATATTTGACAATTTAAAAAATAGCTCAATAGTTAGTGGTATTAAATGTTCGATTTAAAGCGGAGCTCCACCCGCAAATTTTTATTTATTTATAAGTCGGCAGCTAACAGTGTAGCTGCTGACTTTTAATAATGACACTTACCTTTACCTGTCCTACTCTCCCACGCTAATGGCACCCCCCCCCCCGATGCCGATCCCTTGATCGGTACAGGTCCCGTGCCACCATCCACACTAAGGGAAACAGGCAGTGAAGCCTTACGGCTTCACTGCCCGTTTCCTACTGCGCAAGCGCGAGTCTCGTGCCGACTTGTGAATGGGCGGCTGCTCTCTGGGATAACACAGTTCCCAGAAAGCAGCGAACCCCATTCACTAGAAGAGGACGGGGAAGAAAACAGACCGTGGTTACGGAAGACGCAGATCACGGACTTCCGCATAGCAACAGGTATTCGGGGCGAGTATAAAAATTTTTTTTTTTTTAGGATATTTTGTGGGAAATTTTTTTTTGGGTGGAGCTCCACTTTAAAAAAAAAACCATACATGTCATACTTGCCTCCGCTGTGCAGCTCATTTTGCACAGAGTGGCCCCGAACCTCATCTTCTGGGCTCAGTCTCGGCTCCTCCCCACATCAGCTAACCCCCCCCCCCATGGAAGCACTTTCCCAAGGGGGTTACCTTGCGGGCGCGCTCCCGAGTCCTGTATTCGGCGTCCATAGCCACCAACTACAGAACTCGGCCCGCCCCCGGCCCTCTCATCATTGGAGCCGACAGCAGCGTGAGCCAATGTCTGCGCTGCTATCAATCTATCCAATGAAGAGCCAAGAAGCCCATGCCAATCATTTTTATTTTACAAAGTAAGCCCGGGCCGAAAAGCCAGCGCGTCCGACCAGGGCTCAGGTAAGTAAACGTCTGGGCTGGGGGGGGCCTGTAAGCATCGGATGTTTTTTCACCTTCATGCATAGGATGCATGAAGGTGAAAAAACGCAAAGCTTTACAACCCCTTTAATTTTTACTCTGTACTCCAAAGGCTTTTTATTTTTAACATGTGACCAGTAGCAGAAGACCAGAAGCTCCTCCTGCTTATGTTTCCCTGCAAACAGGCTGGGAAAGAGCCGGGTCATGTGACAGCTGTATATCAATTAAGAAAATGGTACTTTTATTTTTTAGAATTACAGTGCCATCATCCATACATAGAGTGATAATTTCAGTATGGCTGAGCTTAACCACTTGAGTCCCCAGGATTTTTTCCCCCTAATTCTCCTCAAGTACAAGAGTACAGCATTACCACGTTAATCCAACATATTATATTACATCATTCTATTTGGGACAGACGGGGCTTTAATTTGGTAGTACGTTTGGATACACATCTTATGGCCTTTAATTATTGGGAAGAGGAAAAAAAAAAAAAAAGTCACTTTCCTTTAAGTTGTACCTGCGCAACGCAATTTGCACACCCCTGTATATTTACCACAAAATATAATAAAGTCTGCTGATTAAAATATCACATTAGTGCAACCTTTGTGCAATGCAACGGGATACTAAAGCAAAAAACACAAATGTCATCCAGATTATCTGACATCATTGCTGCTACCTGGTGATTCTTTTTGGGAGGGAATATTTGAGAGATAATAGGATTTTTGTACTCACCGTAAAATCCATTTCTGAGTTGGACAGATACAGCGCTCCATTATTTTTGACTATAGGGTTATATCACCCTCTGCAGGAGTAGGACTAGGCAGGACAAAAAAACAAACAAACAAAAAAAAACTTGGCTACGCCCATGGGCTGATCAGCTGATATATAATTCCCCTCTTTCTGCTATAGACATTCAGTTTAGTAGCAAGCAGTATTAGAAGTACCAAAACTCCTTAGAGGAGTGGGTGCTGGGTCCTTCGATGAACTCAGAGAAGTGGATTTTACAGTGAGTACAAAAATCCTTTTTTTTCGCTTTAGTACGTTGGACACAGCACTCCGTTAATCTTGACTTTAGGGACGTCCAAAAGCAGTGCTAAAAGGGAAAAAATGAGGGGTGGGGAAAATAACCCAAGGCTAAAACACAAGAGTCCTAACCGGGTCACAGGAGCCCCATCTGAAACAAAAATGTAAAGAACCCCCCCCCCCCCCCCCAAGAGGGCCCCTCTTAAACCGTTTTCTGCAAAACCTTGCGGCCAAAGGAAGCATCCGCAAATGCCAAAATATCTACATTGTAGAATTTGGTGAAAGTATGCACCGACGACTAAGTGGCCACCTTGAAAACTTAAGATATGGTCACTTGAAGGTCCAAGACTTACTAAGTGCCCAAGTAGAATGCGCCATGACAGGGAACGGAGAACCTAGAGCTGCACAAATTATCGTTAAAGAAAATCGAGATTCTAACCCACCCCCCCCCCCCCCCTCACAATCTTAAACAGCATTTTCCGGATTCAGTGCAGAGTTCTCTGTTGACAGCTGTCAAACAAAAAAATAAAACCTGGCAGTTTGTCAAGTTTATCACAACATTGTAGGTGGAGGTAAAGAGAAACATTGTAACACTTTCTTTTAGATCAAAGGAAAGAACCAAACACAACCTTTTTCTGACACTTGCTTACAAGTTAAAAATCGGAATTTTTTGCTCGAAAATTACTTTGAACCCCCAAAAACAAAAAAAATTATAACAGAGACCCTAGAGAGCAAAATGGCGGTTGTTGCAATATTTTATGTCACACTATTTGCGCAGTGGTCTTTCAAACGCAATTTTTTGGGGAAAATGCACTTTAATGAATAAAAAAAAAATAAACAGTAAAGTTAGCCCAATTTTTTTGTATAATGTGAAAGATGTTACACCACAAGAATCGTGATCTTTATTCTAAGCAAAATAAATCCTGATTCTCATTTTGGCCAGAATTGTGCAGCTCTAGGAGGAACCAGACCTTTTATAGAATAGGCCTGAGTCACCATCTAATCCATCTGGAAATGATAGCCGAAGAAGCAGCCAGCCCTTTCCTTGGTCCTTGTGTAACCACAAAAAGTGAGTGACCTCTGAAATTACTCTGTGGCTGCCAGACAAGGCAAATTCCTTGGGATGAGCCAGCTTGGGACACATTGTAATGGCTTCATTCAAATGGAAGCCAGAGACAACTTTAGGTAGAAACGATGGACAGAGACAAAGAACCACCTCATCTCTATGGACCACCAAATAAGGAGTACGCGACAGGATAATGCTGCCAACCCCTACGGGGCGATGCAATAGCTACCAAGAATGTCACCTTCTGGGGCAACGTAGGCAAGGAAATCTCCCAAATATTCTCAAATGGAGGTTTCTGGAGGGCCGAGAGCACAAAGTTTAAATCCCACAGTGGCAAAAGAGACCGTACAGGCGGAGACATGTCAAACTCCCTGAGTAATGGTACGAGCTAAAGAGTGCGTAGCAAGGGGTCGCTGAAAGATTGCCAAGGCAGATACCTGGCCTTTGATGGTACTCAAGGCCAACTTCTGCTTAACGCCCCGTTGAAGAAAGGCCAAGATCCGAGCCGCAGAAAAGGAGCGATGATGAGCACCAATCGACTCTCACCAAGAAATGTACGCTTTTCATGTACAGTGGTATATCTTGCTAGAAGTTGATTTCCTTACCTACAACATAGTAGGGATAACGGATCAAGACAAACCTCTATCCCTCAGTAACTGGCATTCAACAGTCAAGCCATCAAAACCAGCGACTACAGCAGGATGGAAGCTCAGACTTTGGGACAACTGGTCCTCTTAGAGGTAGCCCCCCAAGGGACGCCACCAGAATGACAGGAATACCTTCGCCCTCGATCCTTTGCAGGAACCGTGTAAGAAGCTGGAGAAGAGAAAAGGTATTGGTCCCACAGTGGCACTAGGACAACTGCGGTGTCTACCAGAGGAACCCGTAACCACGCCAGGAACCTTGGTATCTTCCTGTTGAACCAAACCTGCTGAAGGAGCCGCATACAGTCCTGCGCAAACGGAACTGCCTTCAAGGTGAACACCACCAGGCCCAGAACCTGTATGCAAGTCAGGAGAGAAGACTGCCGACGTGACAGTAGCCCGGCAAACACAGCCTATGGTGCCAAAAGTTTGACCAGAAGGACCACCCTGGTCAACATTAAATCCAGAGTCAGGCCCAGGTGATTGTTTCCTGGATGGGGGATAGGGTGGGACTTTGGGTAGTTCGGATGTCACCTGAACCTTTGCAGGTATTATATCCGCACACGGAGACTCCGGGTCTAAAAACCCTGAAACCGGATGAACTCTGCCCCCCTTCTTTGGTACTCCCAAAAGGATAATTTTGTCGATCCCCTTGACCATCACGAAGGAGGTCCACGAGGCCGGAACCCAGCGAAGGTGTCCCCTCACCACCAGTCATGGGTGAGGGCAGACCTTCATGCTGAAGGCCTTGTCTGCAGGTCTGGAGAAGCCAGCTCTAGGCTTACCAGACCAAGATTGCTTGGAACCTCTCAGGGGAAGACATGAAAGATCTATTTTCCCTTATCTGCAGTCCAGAGAGAACATTTTTTATGGGCTGAGAAGGATGGCCCACGTTTGTGATGAGGCTTCTTCCCCTTCCTGGACTGTGGCCCATGAGACCCTTAATGATGTCATCCAGAGTAGCCCCAAATAGGCAATCGCCTTGAAAGAGCATATCAACGATAGCTTTCTTGGAGGCTTGGTCTTCAGACCAATTCTTAAGCCACAGCACGTGCCTAATCACCACTGAAATGGGGAGCTTGGACAGCACGAGAGCCGCATCCAAAGATGCATCACATATAAACGGCAGCCCCTGGACCAACTGGCTTGCCAGACTAACGTAAGCAGAGGGAACCTGCTCATTCCCCAGACTCTGGCGCAAAAGCTTTGCCCACACAGTTAGGGTCCGAGACACCAGAGCCGAGGTCGCAATGCCAAATCTGCCATAGTAAACATGCCGTGTGCCACAGACTCCGCACTCCTATTGGTCGGGTCATTAAAGGACAGGGAATGCTATACTGGGATCATGGTTGCTTATTAAACCTGGAAACAGGAGGGTCTACTTTTATAAAAGGAATTCCTCAAAAGGGTAACATACTGCAAAAGGTTGCGTTGGTTGCCCCTACTCCTTAGACAAATTTGTCAAAGTAGGTAAGAGGAGGAAACCCCTTAACTGTACGAGGCATCTCATGTGTACCAAAATGGACAGCAACGTCCGTGGCAACATTAGCCAGAGCCTCCATTTTTAAAGTCTCAAGCACTGCAGTAACAAGTGCGTCCACCAGTGTTTTCTCATTCGCTGCTGCGAACGTGAAGGAGTCATCCTCACTATCAGACAGATCAGGGAGCGTGGTATTAAGTCCCACTGGACTGGCCACGTCAACGGCATTACCAGACTCAGATGAATCCAACTAAACAGGAGAAGCCGAAGGATACTTCCTGCTAGACCGTAGCCCATACTCCACTTCCACCCTGGATACGAAGGACTGTAGGACCGCCGTCATCGCATTAATGGAGAGCTGGAGTTCCGAGGTACCCAACACCTCCATTAAGGGGTCTGTGGGGGAGATGTGATTTTAAGGTTCCATAAGGATAAGGGAGATCCTGCAGCAACAAAAAAAGTTTTGGCACCGCTATGGAACCCCACACTCAGGACAATAGACCCTCGCTAGCAGAGAGTGACTTCCAAGGACTCGCCACTACCAAGCCGGATGAGCCCCTTATGTTCGAAACCATCAGCTCGCCATGTGTGCCCTTACAGTCCACTATATTCCCCCCCCCCCCCCCCCCAAGACAAAGGTACTGCACCCTACATCACATGAGCCCCCAAAGGAGCATCCGCAGAGGGGGGGGGGGACACAGATTAATGGAGGGATCTTGGATGGGAAAAGGAACATCTACAGGCAGGGCTGACTGTCCCTGGAGGGTACCTGCATCCAACCCCTCCGTCCGTTGAGGCTATATCACAGCCGACATAGCGCGTAGTTGCGGTCTTCTGCACGCACTTGCTGGCCAGACTGGGGGGGGGGGGGGGTTGGGGGGGAGAACCACTGGATCTAGATTATCCAGTCCGCCACCCAGACCCGAAGTTGATTGCAGATCTGCCAGGAAAAGAAAAAAAAATTGCTAGGACCAAAATATCCCAGCAGGGAGCCAAGGTCCTTACTCCTGCCTAGACAGAAAAAAACTGAATGTCTAACAGGGAGGGGGTTATATACTAGCTGAGAATGGCCCAAGGGTCGCAGCCAAGCTTTTTTGTTCTGCCTAGTCCTACTCCTGGCAGAGGGCGATATAACCCTATAACCAAGATTAATGGGGCGCTGTGCCCATCAATGAACTACATCTCTTCCATGCAGTAATAATGATGCTTGGAAAGCCCAGGAGATGATCTATTCAGCTTTTGGACGTCATGTTGGATGCCACTTGTCACTGAAAGCCGGCAGTTCCAGCCTGAAGCCCTGCTGATTCCTGGTGCTAAATATATTTCCCAAAAAAAAAAAAAAAAAAAAAAATAAAAAACTGTAAAAAGCTTATCAGAACTGAAACATTTCTAATTAAAGCACTGGCCAGGAAATATTTTCCTGGTGCATTGCTGACTTACCTAAATGAACCTGTGATTACCCTATTCTGACCTGAAAACCTGCAACATAAAAGATGTCAAACTATACTAAAGAATAATGTACAATGAAATGTGTAGTTTGCTAGCAAAACTAGAATCTGTTATAATTGAAATGCATAGACTGCCATTGCAGATCCAATCATGAAAATGCTAGCAACCTGGCTGTTCTGACCATGGTCAGATCACCATAAAAGTCAGCTATCATTTTTTATGGTTGAATATATTTTTATTAACTATTTTTCAGGTAGTCAGCTATCATTTTAATGAGGTGGCTAGGGATGTTTTACTTCTTGTGACATATTTAAAATTGGTAACGGAGAAAAAATAAAAATAATAAAAAGGGGGGGGGAAGATTAAAAATTTGAAATTTATCTTTTAAGAATTCAAGCAGCAATAAAACCCCTAAAAAAATCGAACTAAAATAGCAGGCTAGGCCAAGTACAGCAATAGGAATCCTGTAAGGCTAAAGAAACCCAATGCAAAAAGAAACAAGTGCGCAATCACCATGAATTAAAACAACAATCCTACAAACAGGAAAAAAATTATTTAAAACATCAAGTGAAAAATAAATATATATAGTGAAAAAAAGGGGGTTAATGTAGAGAATCTTCTATTCTAAGGAATCTCCAAACAATATTAATTTAACGAATGTGTATAAAAAGTGTCCCAAAAAGAAGTAGTATATTTAAATTTTAAATAATCAGCTCCACCAATCTTCATATGGGTAAGGAATTATCCGATGTAGTTCTTATTCCATATACATTCGACAGTAGGGAATAATCTTAAAGCCGCTTACCAGATCGATGGGACCTCGGATTACAGAGGTCTCAAGAGCGTGTGCATCTGCCTGCCGGCACCGAGGTCCCATCGATCTGGTAAGCGGCTTTAAGATTATTCCCTACTGTCGAATGTATATGGAATAAGAACTACATCGGATAATTCCTTACCCATATGAAGATTGGTGGAGCTGATTATTTAAAATTTAAAACATTTAAATATACTGCTTCTTTTTGGGACACTTTTTATACACATTCGTTAAATGAATATTGTTTGGAGATTCCTTATAATAGAAGATTCTCTACATTAACCCCCTTTTGTTCACTATATATATATATATATATATATATATATATATATATATATATATATATATATATATATATATATTTATTTATTTTTCACTTGATGTTTTAAATAATTTTTTCCTGTTTGTAGGATTGTTGTTTTAATTCATGGTGATTGCGCACTTGTTTCTTTTTGCATATGTTTGTTGAGCTTTAGTATTTTTTAGCTTTTTACTTGTAGCAGCATCACAGTTTTTTCTTTGATCAAGTATTTATTAATTTTTCTCAAAATTATTTGGTTTAGCGCAGGTTTTTCCCCTATATATATATTATATATATATATATATATATATATATATATATATATATATATATATAAAGAAACCCAAGCAATCCTTCCATGTTCCTGATCACAGTACATGTCTTTAATAAAGTAGCATTCCAGGCAAATCCTAAATATACCTAAATGAACTCCCACCCCCCATTCAAGGCCTATTCCAACTACCCTGTAAAGGTAAGCCGTCTATACTTACCTATGCTGAGGACTCTTCAGTCACCTGATCAGTTGCCAGCGCCAGCTTCAGTGTAGAGGAGGGGCAGCAGACAACGGATGCCCCACAGTAAGCCTATACAGTGGATATAAAAAAGGTCTACACCCCATGTCAGATTTCTGAGCCAAAATAATTTCAGAACTTTTTTCACCTTTAATGTGACCTACAAACAGTACAACTCAGTTGAAAAACAAACCGAAATCTTTTAGGGGAGGTGGAATAAAAACTAAAATAATGTGGTTGCATAAGTGTGCACACCCTCTTATAATTGGGGATGTAGCTGTGTTCAGAATTAAGCAATCACATGCAAACTCATGTTAAATAGAGTCAGTACACACCTGCCATACTTTAAAGTGCCTCTGATTAACCCCATATAAAGTTCAGCTGTTCTAGTAGGTCTTTCCTGACATTTTCTTAGTCGCATCCTACAGCAAAAGCCATGGTCCGCAGAGAGCTTCCAAAGCATCAGAGGGATCTCATTGTTAAAAGGTATCAGTCAGGAGAAGGGTATAAAAGAAATTTCAAGTCATTAAATATACCATGGAACACAGTGAAGACAGTCATCAAGTGGAGAAAATACGGCACATTAGTGACATTACCAAGAACTGGACGTCCCTCCAACATCGATGAAGACGGGGGGTGGGGTGGACGACGACACACACAACAGGTCAGAGAGGCTGCCAAGAGGCCTACAGCAACATTAAAAGGAGCTGCAGAAATATCTGGCAAGTACTGGCTGTGTGGTACATGTGACAACAATCTCCCATATTCTTCATATGTCTGGGCTATGGGGTAGAGTGGCAATACCAAAGCCTTTTCTTACAAAGAGAAACATCAAAGCCTGGTTAAATTTAGCAAAACCACATCTGAAGTCTCCCAAAAGCATATGGGAAAATGTGTTATAGTCTGATGAAACCAAAGTTGAACTTTTAGCCCATAATTCCAAAAGATGTTTTTGTGCCAAACATTACACTGCACATAACCAAAAACACCATACCCACAGTGAAGCATGGTGGTGGCAGCATCATGCTTTGGGGACGTTTTTCTTCAGCTGGAACAGGGGCCTTAGTCAGGGTAGAGGGAATTTACAGTTCCAAATACCTGTCAATATATTGGCACAAAACCTTCAGGCTTCTGCTAGAAAGCTGAACATGAAGAGAAACTTCATCTTTCAGCAAAATGACCCAAAGCATACATCCAAATCAACAAAGGAATGGCTTCACCAGAAGACTAAACTTTTGGAATGGCCCAGCCAGAGCACAGACCTGAATCTGATTGAAAATCTGTGGGGTGATCTGAAGAGGGCTGTGCACAGGAGATGCCCTCGCAATCTGGCATATTTGGAGTGTTTTGCAAAGAGTGGGCAAATATTGCCAAGTCAGGATGCCGATAGCCTTTTGGGGTATGAGTCTGAGTGCTGTAATAAAATCAAAAAAGGTGCTTCAATAAAAATAAATAAAAAAAAAAGGTATTAGTTTAAGGATGTGCACACTTATGCAACCACGTTTATTTTTTTATTTTTACTTCCCTCCACCTAAAAGATTTTGATTTGTTGTTCAACTGAGTTGTACAGTTTATAGGTCACATTAAAAAGGTGGGAAAAGTTCTGAAAGGATTTATCTTAGTCTCATTTTTTTACATCACAGAGAGCTGACATTTTAACAGGGGTGGGTCGACTTTTTATATCCACTTTAGGCGACATAGCACAGGCTTTGCAGCCATTGTCAGCAATCTCTTTCTCTGAAGCCGGTCCCTGGAGAGATCCTGTGACCGGACCGCCCTTAAAGTATGAAAGTAGAGACATCCTTCCTTTTCAGGATAGTTAGAATAGGCTTAGGATGGGAGCAGGTTTATGGTTTGACTGGAATGCTAAATGTTAACAGAATCAGTGTATTTGCCAACACACAGGCAGCAGCATGTCCAGTGAGGAAAAGTAAAAGGATGCCAAAGCTCTGGACTACAAAACTCCAGAGCTGCAAAAACCAGGTATTAAAAAGGCCCTCAAACAGTCCAACAAAACTAAGAAACTCAAGCTATACACTAAGATTTCTCTAACCCAGCCCCACATGCTGACAGATTCCCCAATCCACGCTAAACAGCATGGATGGAGAAACCTCCCGTGCCAGGCACTGTATTCTGATAACCGCAGATTCCATGGCTGTCAGAATACCTGAACAGTGACTACACATGACTGGCTGCAGTTACGGTTAGGCCGAGATTTTTCTGTTTGGCTCCTTTTCATTTGCCCAGCTGAGGGGTGCCGAAATGGCCACTAGTCACAGGTCAAATTTCATCCGATTCAGCAGGAATCAGCAAACATTTTAGCAGCATAAGCTTTGTGGCATGTCAGGAGAGCACAAGAAAAATAAATCTCTAGGATGTATTGGTCTTCACTTTAGCAATGTTTCATGAAGAACGATCAAGAAATGATTGTTGAAAAAAAAAAAAAGCCAAAATACCAAAATACAAACCTCTTGTTGCTCTGCTTGGTTAGCTAAGTGCTCAGAGTGCAGGAGGTGCTTTTGGGACTCATCGGGTACACCATTACAGATTAGCTCCCCGTCACGTATGCCAGCAGGAGGTATTATCTCTGGAGGTGCCTGATACTGTGCCTTGATAGCTTCTGGTACCTACGGATTAAAGTGCAGTATACAGTCAGAGGAGGAGCCCTCTTTTTTTTTATTTTTATTTTTTTTTATTGAATTTTTATATGCATAACATACATTGGTGGATGTGTCGACTAGACAGCATCCATATACCGGCCTATACCAACCGTCTAACATAGACCAATCTAACCAACCTTCCCCCTCCCTCCCCACCCCCCAGTCACATCTCGACTATTAGACGGATTTTGACATCAGTCACTTATAATTCTATCCATGCTGATTCCTGGTGTCCTAATCTACCCACTCGGTTTTGCCATGTTTAGCCGTCTAGACACATCACATTGGAATGAGCCATTCAAGATTCCATTGCCTGCGCCCCACAAACATTTCTACCCTACAGTACTATCAGAGTTAAGCCATGAGTGCCATACTTTATTAAATTTCTGTATACATCCCCTACTCTAAGTGGCTTTGTAATAAGGTAACATTGCATTTACTAGGCCTTTCCAAGCGGAAACGCTTGGAGCCACCGGTTTTTTCCAGGCAAGCAGGATAGCCTTCCTGCCATAGAAGAACAGTATACTCAACATTGTACGCATTGCTCTTGAGGGCACCACATCAACCAGACCCAGGTTTTTACATTCATTGGGATCGGGACCGACAAGAGATCTGTAATACATGCAGTGACATCTTTCCAGAAATTCTGTATGATTGGGCAATGCCAGAAAATGTGGTCAGCGTCAGCAGGTGAATGGGAACATCTCCAACACTCCGCCGAGGTCGAGGGAAAAATTCTCCCCAGTCTAGCCGGTGTGTAGTAACTCCTGTGTAAAAATTTAAATTGTATCAATCTGTCCCTGGCCGACACGAGATTCTTAAAAGGTTGAGACCAGAGGTCCTCCCAATCATCGCCTTGTACCTCTGGGACCTCTCTAGCCCATTTTTCCCGGCACCTAGTGATAGCTTTAGGGGTCACCTTAAAGAATTCCTTGTATGTGTCTGAGAGAGGCTTTGCCAGTTCCTCTCCTGTCAGCATCATTTCCAGGGATGAAGGTACAGATTCGACCCTTATGTCCTGAAATTGAGCTTGAAAAGCATGTCGGATCTGTAAAAATCTAAACAGGTAATGATTGGGGAGGCCGTGTCTAGATTTAAGTTGTGAGAAGGTTTGTATTTCTCCAAAAGTCGTTATGTCTTTTAACGTCTTAATTCCTCTAACCGCCCAGATCATAGGATCTGGTAGGTTATAGAATTGTGGTAGATTTGGGTTCATCCAAATAGGGGTAGAGGGCGACACCCCCCGATAGTTGGGGCACGCTGTTTTTACCGCCATTTCCCAGGCTTTAATGTTTGCCTTCATCGTCTGTGTCAGTGGGAGATCAGATCTGGTGCCTCTAAATAGTGCATACTTCAGGCTTTCATATGATCCCAAGAGGGCCGCCTCTAAAACTGTAGCCGCATCACCATCATCTGCCACCAACCACCTGCGGGCAAAAACCATTTGACCCGCCAGATAGTATTTTTGCCAGTCTGGCACCGCTAGACCCCCCCCTGCCCTCCTGGTTCCTGCAATACTTTTAGTCCAATTCTGGTGGGCCGGGGGGTCCACAAAAAGGTTGAGACCACACTGTCAAACTTCTGAAAGATAGCTTTCGGTATCCAGACTGGTGCATGGCGCAGGAAATACAGTACCACAGGGAGAAATTTAATCTTTAAGAGACTTATTCTGCCTACAAGGGATAGTGGGAGTTTGGACCAGGTCAGAGTCTTCTGCTTTAGTCTCGTAATTAAGGGAAGTATATTAAGAGGGATATAGTCCTGCACATTTGCCGTCACCTGAACTCCTAGATATTTTAGAGAGGAGACCCACTGTAATTGTAACTTGGGGTCAGCCTTGTCCCTAGCTCCTGGATCTATCGGCAGGATAGAGGATTTACCCCAGTTCACTTTCAGACCCGAGAAGGTGGCAAAGCGATCGATTGTCACCAGCGCTTTTTTCAGGGACTCGCCCGGGTCATCCAGGAACAGCAACATGTCGTCCGCATACAATGCCAAGGTTTCGTCAATCGTACCCACCCTTATGGAATTAATGTCTCGATCCGACCTAAGTGCCACTGCCAACGGTTCAAGAGCAAGGGAGAACAGGAACGGGGACAGTGGGCAACCCTGCCTAGTCCCCCTACCCACCTCAAAGAAATCGGAGGTGGAGGTTCCTAGCCGAATAGCTGCTCTCGGTCGTCTGTAGAGCAGAGACACCCACCTCCTATATTGCGGTCCAACACCCCATCACCTCCAAAACCTTGAACATATACAACCAATCGGAGTCGAAGGCTTTCTCGAAGTCTATAGATACTATAATTCTTTTACTGTCAGGTTTTGGTGGAATCTGCAGATGTGTGAAGAGTCTCCTTAGGTTCGTGTCCGTTGACTTACCTGGCATAAAGCCCGTCTGGTCAATGTTAATGATGGATGGGAGTACTGTCGCAAGCCTGAGGGCTAGTATCTTGGTCAAGATCTTTAGGTCCGTGTTAAGTAAAGCTATCGGCCTGTATGAAGCACATTCCCTCGGATCCTTGCCCGGTTTTAAAAGTAGAACCATATAGGCTTCCATCATGGAATCAGGCAAGGTATCATGTTCGTGGCAATACTCCAGAAGTGCATTTAGCCGTGGAGCCACCACTTCTATATTAGCCTTATAAAAGTCAGTCGGGAGACCGTCAGGACCCGGGGCTTTGTTAGGGGGAACGTAAAGATGGCCCGTTCCATTTCTTGTTTCGTAAGTCTAGCATCTAAAGTGCGCATGTCGAGGAGCCCTCATATTAAAGGCATGTCTATAGTCTCAGAGAAAAAATAAATAAATAAAAAAACTGAGCGAGAACTGAAGGTTTAAATTTTACAGGTTTGATTTAACAACCAAAACACTGAAATGCAAATTCTTTCCAGAAACTTTTCTATTTGAAATTAGCACTCCAATTCTAGTCTACATACCTTGACTGTGTTTTTCCTGATCGAAGGCAAAAGCCGGCGGTTTGGGGGATGTAATTTATGGATACGGCTCAGAAAGTCCACCTTTACTGCATGCTGTGAAACACCATCCTGGAATCGGTCAAACACCTGGCACCGGTTACTCAAAGTCATGTTCTTCTGATTGAGCTACAGAAGTACAAAGCAACATCAGTAAGATAACTGCACCTACATATTTCTGTATTATAATCTATATTTAGAGATACTCTTCATTAGAAAAAAGGTACCCAGTTATTCAATTATGTAGGATTTATTTTAAAAAAATCCATATGTTCAGAAAAGAGAAAAATCTGAAAATCGTTCTTGCAACAATGAAAAAACCTAGTGATACAACTAAGGAGTAGGATACTTACCACAACATGTTCAATGTGATTGGGACACAGCCAGCGACCGGTTGGCATGGCAGTGAGAGGGGGGTCCAAGCAGTCCATATGAAACAAGAGAGGGCAGTAATCACACTGGATCAAGGGCGCCACACGACAGCTCCTATAAACAAATAATAGAGTTGCATGCAGGTGTATACACATGCAATCTTCCAGAATACCTTCAAACGTATTGTCAATATTGTTTTTTGAAGTGTCCTATCTAAAACCTTTGGCATCTATTTGCAATATGCCAAAATATTGCTACTGCAAAACCTGAACCAAACTACTAGGGCAACCCAACTGTTACAGCCACTACTAGAGGATCTGGCAAGAATAGAAGCAGAGACAGAAATTTGCCAGGAAAATATCTGCTAAAGTGCTCATAACCTCACTAAGCTAGTGATTTACTGTTTTTTTTTCTCTTCGGCATAGAACACGCACCCCCCCCCCTAAAATCAGAGTGCAAATGTGTGCATGTTATGCACCAATATTTTCCATTGGGCTGCCTGGGAGGGAAGGGGCAGGCAAGCGAGTGCCGCCGGATTAGAGTGTGGGGATCTCCCGATTGCTCAGCGGCCACTGTTATACGAAGTCCAGCCTCCTGGACCGGCTCCTATGACAGACAGCACACTGTTCCAATTCGTGGGACATGCAAAGTCCATCATAGGAGCTGGTCTAGGAGGCGGGACACCATATAACTGTGGCAGACGAGTAAGTGGGAGATTCTAGCTCTGTGTAATCCGGCAGCTCTAATCTCAATGCACTAACCAGGCTGCATTGATGGGCACTGACCCTTATTTTGCTTCAAAGCCATTTAAAAAAAAATCCTGAAACTTCTCTACTAAAATTAAGGTGCGTGTTATACGCCGATAAATACGGTATTCAGCCTACCATAGTCAAATTTTAATCTAAAATACCCTTTTAGGATGGCTGAACCTTAAATAACGTATACACAGAAAAACTAGCATTAACACAACAGAGCTCTGTTATTTTTACTAGTGATGCACCAAAATTTCAGCCGCCGAAAAGAAAAAAAAATGTGCCGATATAATGGCTGCTGAAAATAGCCGAGATTTTTCCATGCTTAGGGAGATTTTCATAGGTCACACGACTCCCAGAAAAAAAATGCATAAAAACACAACAGTGCATTTTTGATGCGTTCTCAATGGGGAGGTGGGTTTTTGATGCGGTTTGCCAAATATTCACCAAAAATGCAGCAAGCAGGATTTTTAACACCACTTCACCATATAAGCGATATTAATTAAAAAGTTGAATACAATTCTAACAATATATTTTTAAAAAAGTTAAATTTTGGTTTCGGCCAAGTGCATCCTTAAGTTTCAGTACCAAGATTTTTATTTTGGTGCACCACTAATTTTTACATACCTACTACACGTGAAGCAGACTTTAACTGGTAATGGGACCAGACCATTGTGATCCAGCTCGTGCTGTGCTTTCTTTACGTTTTTTCCAGTCATTTCCTCTTTTCTTCTTCGCTTGCTGGTGCCTGTAGATGAGTATTTTGCATATAATTTGATATATTATTTATATATATATATATATATATATATATATATATATATATATATATATATATATATATATATATATATATCAATTTCACACACTTTGCAAAAAGATGTGCTTGACTTCTATTCCAAGAAAAAAAAATCCAGTTGGGGGCACAGTACACAGAAGTGCTATATCATGAATTCTTTACTGGACACTCCAAATCTGAGAATTGTCTTAAATCAACGATAATAGACTGACTAAGAAGCTTCTCTACCTGCCACTTTGTTGGGGGTAGCATAATATCCTCTTGCCAGGTCCCAAGACCATGGCAAAACTCTGGCTTCAATCCACCCAAAAGAAAGAAACCAGATCTTTGAGGTACAAGATCAAAACTGCAGGTTTACTAAAGATCGAAACAAACCATAAAAAAAGGGCAATGCCACCGAATACGGTTGAGCTCTATGGTTGCTGACAAGTTGGCCCTGACATACTCCTGAACTCTCCAATCCCAAATGATTTCTACAAATAAGCATAATTAAAATTATTCCAGCAGGAAGAGAGAGGGACACTCTTGCACACTGCAGCTTTAAAAAAAAAAAAAAAAAAAGCAAAGTTTTTTTTTTTTACTGAGCTAAAATACAGCCCATTAATTGTAATATGCCTATGCACACAGCTGCGTAAACAAGAGTCGTGCATTTGAGGGAAAAAAATTTAACATTTTTGGTCAGTAATTTAAGCCTCGTGCGCAAATGGCCATTTACATACTGCAGAACAAGAACGCGAGAATACGTTTGCATGAAAAAGCACGCAAAATTGCACGAATACGTAAAAAAAAAAAAGTCTGAAAAAGTAGATGCTCAAACAGGACTATCATGTGCAAGAGGCCTTAGCGATGTTCTAATGGTGGGGTAAAGTTACAAACTACTCTGGAGAACTCTCTCGTTAGTGGCCTTAAGCCTTGTACACACTATCGAATTTTCCGCAGACAAATCGTCAAACTTTTGTCCAAACGGACTAGTATACATACGATCAGAAAATCTGACAACAGACCATTGTCCGCGGAAAATTTTAAAGCCTGTCATCCAACATTTGTCCGTGGAAAATCTGACAATTGTCCGACAGAGCGTACAAACGCTCAGATTTTAGGCCAACAGTCTGTCATCACACAATTCCCATCTGAAAAACCGATTGTGTGTACGAGGCTTTAGAGCAAACTAAACTGTTAGGTAGCTCAATACTTGGAACCAAAATGTTTGAGGAAAGATGGCTTTTATGTTCACCTTTAGAAACATGTTAAAATGTTGCACCAGGTAGCTAATCGCCAGATCCCCTCACCCAGAGCCTAGTCTCCTACAGCCACCGTCTCAAAATCAGCGCAGCGTTGCGAGGCTCTGCCAGCACAGCTTTAGTCATTCACAGATCGCTGTGAATGAATGACAAACTACTTCCACTTCGGCAGATGGACTTTTAGTTCTCAATAGACTATGAACATGCCAATAAGCACCCTCAGTCTATTGACATTTCACGCAGCTCAGAAACGGTCTGCCCATAGAGAGGCAGGGTCAGAGAATGGTTTGAAATGTCTGCCGGAGCCCGACACAGGTTCAATGCTCTGCAGGCTCAGGAGAAAAATTAAATGCACTTTTACTTTTTGCATTTAAAACCGCGAAACGCGTAGAGCTGTTACCTGCCGTGTATAAATTACACGCTTCCCTAGTTATGTGCCTATCACTTATTTTACAGGGACCACAAAGACACCAGATCGTGCAGACCACAATTGCTAATCATGCATACCTTATTATGAATAGTGGTGGAACCCTCTTAACCTACAATGTGATTGAGGTCTGTAATGTGTTACTACCTGAAATTACAGTTTCAGGAATTGGCACTATTGAATGTGCGTTTTATGTATATGTAATCAATGTATTCTAACATGCATCCTTGTACTAATAAATGCTTTACCACCCACCACTATCAATTTGTTACCAAGAGCCTCATTTAAAGTCCCAGTTGCCATTTTGAGAAGTGGGAACGGGTACCTGGCTTTAACAGGTACTTGCTTCCATTCTGGCTCAGACCACCACTGCGATCTGAGTCATAAGTTCAGCCCCCTTCCCCCACAGTCTTCTGGGACACAACAGGTCCCAGAAGACTACGGGACCTTTCACAAGGCGCAGCGTGACTTGCGCATGCGTAGTAGAAAACCAGCAGTGAAGCTGCAAGACTAGTTCCTGTTTCCCTTGAGATACCGGCGTCTGCACCCAAAGCCGATTGAAGAATCGGCTCGGGTGAGGACAAAATTGCTGGATACCCAGACAGGCAAGTGTCCTTATATTAAAAAAGTCAGTAGCTACAGCATTTGTAGCTGCTGACTTAGGTTTTTTATTGGAGCCTAAAGCTCCTCTTTAAATATTTGATTTGCATGATCACACTGCACCTTATGCTGAGACTTATTTGTAAATATGTACTTGTGTTACTGGTGTATCCCTTGGAGAATTTTAATCAAGCAATACAAATGGTAAAATAGATTTGGGATAACTGGAAACAGTTACTGATCACTTACCTGGAAGTGCTGTGGTGCAGGTGAGTTCATTGGGCAGCTGAAACTGGGTGGGATTCCGTTCCATGGCTGCTGCAATAAGCAGTTGAAATGGTCTTTTGAGTTGCGAATGTCCAATCTCAGACTCTCCAGAAGGGTCATCATCCACATCAATCATGTCCTCATCCACATCATTTTGCTCAGAATTGGGAGTGTCTGTACTGGCACTAGATGTAGGCGTGCCTGGGCGGCTTACCCTCCTTTCTAACATCCTGGCTTGGGCAAGGGCTCGAAGGCTGCCAGCAGCTCGCTCCGAAAAATCCAAGTCATTGGTAGGAGACACAGTCCTCCTTCCATACCTGTCAACCAAGCCATTGACCTGTCCCAGCTCCTTCTTACGCTCACGTTTCTGTAGGGAAGATAACCAAATACCAAGTGTACTAAATTAGCAATAAGTTAAACAAGGTTTCATACAAACAGCATAGTATTAGTATAGATATACTATAATGGAGGATGTGCTTCACAGTATTGAGAAGAAGAAAAAAAAAATTTGAATATGTATTCAAGTAAAATTAAAAGCAAAAACAGGTGGGTAGAATGCACTGTGCTCGGCTGTGAGGTCACATACCGATCACCGGTTCCAATGTTTTTTGGCCAGGACCCGCCGAGCAGCAGAGCGCTTTGTGCATGTAAAACACAAAGCTTACTGACAGCGACGATATGCAAGTTTTTGTTTCCCTGGGAAGCAGGGAATAAGCACCACACAGTACACACAGTGAACATTGTTAGGCACGCATTTAACCCTTTGCTCACCCTAGATGTTTAACCCCTTCCCAGCCAGTGTCATTAGTACAGTGTCAGTGTAGATTAGAACAGATCACTGTATTAGAGTCACTGGAGAGGTCAGTAGCAGTTAGCCAGTTTCTACAAAGAGTCAGTGGCAGATTGCCTGCCGTCCCGCTATAAGTTGCTGATCACCGCCATTACTAGTAATAAATAAAAAATTCCAGTATACAGCAGGTAAAATAACTATTGAACACGTCACCATTTTTCTAGGTAAATATATTTCTAAAAAGGTGCTATTGACATTAAATTTTTCACCACACGTCAGTAACAACCCAGGCAATCCATACATACAAAGAAACCAAAACAAATAAGTTCAGAAATGAAGTCGTGTAATAAAATGGAATGACACAGAATAAGCTTTAAACACATGAACGGGAGGTGCAAAAAAAACATGGAAAGCTAAGACACCAGCTAAAACCCATCAGTACATAGAAAGCAATCCTGCCCCTTTTCAATGCAAATGAATTTCAGCTGGTTCAGTTTCAACTGATGGCCTATAAAAAGGCTGTCTTTTTTACCAAAGGTGTCACAAGAAACATCTCGAGTAAAAACGAAAAGGCTCTCAAGACCTTTGCAACCTTACTGTTGTAAAACACTGATGGCATTGGTTACAGAAAGATTTTTAAACGTCTGAATGTTCCAGTGAGCACTGTTCGGGCCATAATCCGGAAGTGGAAAGATCATTTCACCATAAACCTGCCACAACCAGGTGCTTGTCGCAAGGAGTGAAAATTATTATCAGAAGAGTTGTCCAAGAGCCAAAAGGACCATGTAACGGCACCCCAAATACGAAAGGGGGGAACGCCGTTTAGATTCCTTCCCTCTCCTGGACACAAATTCCCTGTCGATCCTCCACAGCCAGACGACCACTTCCCATAGGAATTAATCCTTCTGGAAGAACGAGACACACTATCTTCCTAGCATCGAATTTATTGAGAAAAACATTGTAACTTTTATAACCATCCAATACTGCATTAACCTAAAATGAACAATGGTCCAGCTCCGCCCACAACATAACAGACCCAATACACACAAGTATGCAGGTGATTCATCAACATCTCTTCAATTAACCAGTCTGCTGCTAGTTCCACAACCTATAATTATAGGCTTGATTCCCCCAAACCACAATGGACAATAGAATGTAAATCACCACAAACAATGAACAGGTCTTTTAGAAGCTGGGATTAGCATTACACTAGGCAGACAGGTGATTGAGGCTGAACACCTCAGTATCTCAATTAACCTGTTGAGTTCAGAAACAGTAAATAGTCCTTTACAGATATCCTTGGGGATATGGTGGATAAATATTACAGACCCATTTTAGGTAGCCCAAGATATATTTCTTAATGTCCATTATTTCCTGGCTCACCCTGTGTCCAAAGTGACCCTCCTGTCACACATCTCCCTTTTCGGCAGGAGACTAACAAAGGAGGTGACCCCAGACGGGTTGACTCCGAAGTTAGTCCATAGGTCCATTCTTCTAATGCCGGTATCCACACAGTACCCCAAATAAATTGCTCCAAACAGAGCATTACTTACCCAGCCAACCTCTGCCTCTCAGAGAACATTAGGGCTGCAACGGATCGGCGGTGATCCGTACGGGTCACCGTGTTCGGATCAGATCACCACTCGATCCGCGGAGCGACCCCAGCCTTAGGAAAGGCAGCGGCTTCGGCCTAGCTCCAGAGCCACGCCCATCTTGGTACACCCGGCGGCGGCTGCCTTGTGCGCGCTGACGTCATCACCCTTCGCTGCTCGTGGATCTGAACTGGCCGGCGGGAGAGACTGAAGGGGGGAGATGGCCATTACAGGGGGAGATGACGTGGATCTTACAGGGGGAGATGACGTGGATATTAGTATTTTTTTTTTTTGCCGATCCGAAAATGATCCGATCCGTGGCTCTGATCCGAGGATCAATCCGATCCGTGAGTTTTTTGATCCATTGCACCCCTAGAGAACATACCCGCCGCTGGGGAGAAGACAGGGTGACTGGGCTCAGTCCGTCATGCTGTTGGGGATCTGAGCCGACTGCCCAGCATCTCTGAGCCGACTGCCCAGCATCTCTGAGGTATAATAGTGGAGACTGAAGTCCCAACCCCTTGTGGTAGGTGAAAATCCCCCAGTGCTTGCAAAGCAAGGCCGACATCCTCCTGTCCCAGTGTCACACCATTTTCTGGGGTTGTGTCAGTGAGGACCGAAGTCCCATCCAGTACCACAGGAACTCCCTCTTCTGTTAGTTGAGAGCAGAGGCCCGCGGCACTCTGCTCTGTTGCCAGCTCTTCCGCTGGGTTGCTGTGAGTGGAGACCGTAGTCCCATCCACCGATATCCGCTCAAGTGGCAGTTGTGTGCAGCGGCCAGTAGCATTCTGCCCTGCTGCCAGTGATTTAGCTGGGGGTAAAAGCTTTACCACCTCAGCTTGTTGCTGGAGAGATGGGCCAACTGCCCCGGCTCCCTGAAACTCCACAGTTGTTTCCGGTGCTGGGCAGAGGTTGCTAGCACTCTGCCCCGTTGCCAGCACTTCTGCTGGGGACTCCACCCCATCTGCTCTGGCTAACTTTTGTGGAGGGAAAAGGGCTGCTTCTCCCCCCTGCATCTCTGAAATCCCCTGGGAAAGAGGAACCATCACCTTCTCATCTCGGGCCTCCAAAACTGCCACGGGTGTAGAGCAGGGGTCTGCAGTACTCTGTCCTGCTGCCAGTACTTGGGCAGGCGATGCATAATCCATAACATCCTCTGAACAGTCCCTTAAGTCCATACCTTCTGTAATCTGTAGCTGGGAAGATGAGCCAACTGCCCTAGCTCCCTGGAACTCCATATCATCCACTTCAGCTTTAGGGATGGCAATCTTCAGATTTTCCACTGCCGATTCTTCAGCCAGGATTTCATAGTTGTCAACTGGCATTTTCTGATAGTCCCAGGCAAAGGGAGCCCCACCCTGCTGCTGAGCAGAGTCTAGCAGCTGTGTTTGTAGGCAATCTCCAGCTCCCATTCCTGAATGGCCAGAAACTCCAAATCTTCCTGTGCCCAGTGCCCTTCCGAGACATTCAGTCTTTGCTCTCTGTGCTCCATTATTTCCTCCAAACGCCACTCCCGATCACTCCCAAAGCCAGGGTCCTCGGACAGCCTAATACAACAATCCCAGGCCATTATAGTCAAAGCCTTCCGTGGGGCTGTCATCCGCTGACCACTGGCACTCTTGGGCTACATACCACCGGAGGGCTCTGTAGCTCTCGTCCAACCGCATCTCTGCCCGGATCAGCCTGCTTAACTCAGCTGTCCACTCCTGCTTCGGTTGTTCCCCCAATAACAGCATTCGTACTTCATACTGCGACCAGTACCTTACATGGATGGAGGGGAGAACTTTGCCCTGGTGTTGCTGCTCGAGAGCTAGCGCTTTCTTCCAGAGTTCGCAGCGGATTGAATCAGACCATCCCAGCAGGACCTCCTCTGATACTGGTCCTCTATGCTGTATCCATCTCTCGCAACCTCCTTCTGAATTCCTTTTCCATGTCGGCTGGTATCTGCATCTCTCCTCTCCTTTCAGTTGGTGCTGCTTCTTTAGGTGTTGTGTCCGATTGCCGTATTTCCGCCATTCTCTGCTCATGTTGCCACTCATCCTGCCGCTCGATTTCTCTAATGGCTTCCTGTATGGCGGTCTCTGATGGGCTAGCACCATACAATGCCAACCGCTGTCGAACTCGTTGCTGAAACAAGTCTTCAACTGACCGGGGTCCTGCCTCACCATCCCTCTGATCCATCTCGGCCAGCTCCCTGATCAAGGTGGCCCCGTTCTTTGTCCCACTGGTCCCTCCACGGCTCTCAAGTAGGTCCTTCAGTGTGGCTTTCCTGCAGGCTGCATAGCTGGTGGCTTGGAGTGTCCAAGGAACTGGAGGGAAAATCCCACTGCTGCCAACCAATGTAACGGCACCCCAAATACGAAAGGGGGTAACGCCGTTTAGATCCCTTCCCTCTCCTGGACACAAATTCCCTGTCGATCCTCCACAGCCAGACGACCACTTCCCATAGGAATTAATCCTTCTGGAAGAACGAGACACACTCTGTATCTTCCTAGCATCGAATGAATTTGAGAAAAACATTGCAACTTTTATAACCATCCAATACTGCATTAACCTAAGATGAACAATGGTCCAGCTCCACTCACAACATAACAGACCCAATACACACAAGTATGCAGTTGATTCATCAACATCTCTTCAATTAACCCGTCTGCTGCTAGTTCCACAACCTATAATTATAGGCTTAATTCCCCCAAACCACAATGGACAATAGAATGTAAATCACCACAAACAATGAACAGGTCTTTTAGAAGCTGGGATTAGCATTACATTAGGCAGACAGGTTATTGAGGCTTCACACCTCAGTATCTCTCAATTAACCTGTTGAGTTCAGAAACAGTCCTTTACAGATATCCTTGGGGATATGGTGGATAAATATTACAGACCCATTTTAGGTAGCCCAAGATATATTTCTTAATGTCCATTATTTCCTGGCTCACCCTGTGTCCAAAGTGACCCTTCCTGTCACAGACCACTTGTGGAGAGCTTAAGACCGGGCATTAGCAGGTACAATTGTTTCAAAGAAAACAATAAGTAATGCACTCAACCGCTATGCACGTTCACCACGCAAGACTCCATTGCTGAAGAAAACATGTTGAAGCTTGTATAAAGTTTGCTGCAACATTTAGACAAGCCTGTAAAATACTGGGAGAATATAGTCTGGTCAGATGAGACCAAAAATAAACTCTTTCTACCCTCCCCTCTGTACGCTGACTCCTGACACCATTGTCAGCATATGTGTCTCCATACGCTGCCATCTACGGCTCTCCTGCGTCTCCCTCTGTTATCCTCCCCTACCTGCCAAAACTGATTTCACCGTCACCCCTCTGTCAGATAAAAAGCTGTGTCCAAAGTGCCTATGCTTTACAATAAAAAAAAATGAAAAAAAAAAAAAAAAGGGATTTTTGTACTCACTGTAAAATCCTTCTCTCTGAAGTCTATGGACGGACACAGCTCCTTTAGTCTTGACAAGTGGGTTATGTTCTGTCTATTAGGAGAGGACTAGGCAGACATGTTAGATATACAAAAACATGCAATTATACCAAAGCTGAACCCTCTGGTCATAACCCCTCAACCCTACACTCAGCAGCTCAGTTTGTCAAAAAGCAGTACAAACTCAAACAGGAGGGGTCCATGGACTTCAGAGAAAAGGATTTTACGGCGAGTACAAAAATCCTATTTTCTCTTTCGTCCATGGACGGACACAGCTCCTCTAGTCTTGACAAGTGGGACGTCCCCAAGCAGTGTCAAAAAAACGAGGGGTGGGAACAGCAAGCAAACAAACTTCACCTCAAACAGAGCTCCTCAATTGGAGGAGTTGCAACCTTAAACAGCCGCCTACAAAACCTTGCGGCCGAAGCAAACATCCGCAGATGCATGCACGTCAACCTTGTAAAATTTAGTGAAGGTGTGAACGGACGACCAGATCGCCGCCTTACACACCTGTGAGACAGACACTTGATGTCGAAAAGCCTAGGAGGCACCAATCGCCCTGGTCGAATGCACCGTGACAGGGAAGGGATGCGCCCGCCCTTTAAGGACATAAGCCTGAATCACAATCTGTCTAATCCACCGAGAAATGGTGGCCGACGAGACCGCCTGGCTTTCTTTGGACCAGTCACCGACACAAATAGCGAGTCTGACCTGCAAAACAGAGCCGTAGCAGACAGATACACCCGCAGAGCACGTACCACGTCCAAGGAATGAAACGCAACCTCTTTGGGATGCGACGGCCGAGGACACAAGGATGGAAAGTACAACGTCCTCATTCAGATGAAAAGCCGAAACCATCTTCAAAAGAAACGAAGGCTGTGGGCTCAGCACCGCTTTATCCTTATGGAGGATCAAGTAGGGGGGACTTGCAAGACAAGGCCGCCAACTCAGAAACCCTCCTGACAGATGTAATGGAAACCAGAAAAGCAACTTTCTGAGAGAGTGTCAAAAGAGGAATCTCTCAAAAAGGGAGGTTTCTGAAGTACCGAGAGCACCAGATTCAAATCCCACGGAGGTAGTGGTAGTCGAACCGGAGGAGCCACATGTCGGACCCCTTGCACAAACTTACTCACCAGTGAATGAGCCACCAGGGGTCGCTGAAAGAAAACAGCCAAGGCTGAAATCTGCCCCTTAATGGTGCTTAAAAGGCAAGTTTGAGCCACTCCGCGCTGTAAAACCAGCAGGATCCTAGAAACCGAATAAGCACGTGGACGCCACTCCATCTCCTCACACAGAGATGTAGGCTCTCCACGTGCGATGGTAGATCTTCCTAGAAGACAACTTCTGTGCCCTCAACATGGTTGAAATGACTGAATCCGACAGGCCTCGGTCCCTTAGTACCTGGCTTTCAACAGCCATGCCGTTAAAGCCAGCGACTGTAAAGCAGGATGAAGAATGGGACTTTGCGAGAGAAGGTCCTCCCGCATTGGCAGTCGCCAGGGTGCATCCGCCACCAGGCGCACGAGGTCGGCATACCAGGGACGCCTGGGCCAATTCGAATCACCGGAATTCCCTTAGTCTCTACTGCGGAGCAGACACGGAAGCAACTTCAGTGGGGGGAAAAGGTAAAATTAGCCGATACTGACCCCACGGGGCCACCAACGCATCTGACGCGTCTGCCCAGGGATCTCTGGACCTGGCCACGAACCTCGACACCTTGCGATTGAGTAGAGAAGCCAGGAGATCCACGTCTGGCGTGCCCCATCTCTGGCACCGGAGTTGAAAAACCTCCGGATGCAAAGACCATTCCCAGATAGTCCTTTCCACGCCCGGAATGTAAACTGCCGAAAGAACTGGTACGCTCTTTTCCCCCCACCGCAGGATGTGAGCGACCTCCGACGCTGCAGCCGAGCTTCTTGTTCCTCCTTGATAGTTCACGTATGCCACTGCCGTGGCGTTGTCTGACTGGATGCCCTCTTAGCCTCTGACCACTGGGAGAGGCACAGCCTGATCGCCCAGAGTTCCAGGACATCGATCGGCAAGTTGGGATTCGTCCGGAGTTTAGCAGCCCTGCACCGCCTGTACCCCCCCAACCAGTCAGGCTGGCGTCCGTCGTGATCAGTCCAATGGAAGGGGGGGGGGGGGGGAACGACTTCCCGGACCGAAGGATCTCAGCCACCAATTCAGAGGCCCTGACAAGATGACTTATCTGAATCTGACGATCCAGAGACAATGGAGATTTGTTCCATTTGGAGAGAATCTCCTTCTGCAAGACCCGAGTGTGGAATTGGGCAAACGGCACCGCCTTGAAAGAGGCTACGATGAGGCCAAGGACTCGCATGCAAAAAAAAAAAAACACACCACGGAGAGACTACCATTTGCGGGATGTCAAAAACTTCACCGCAGTCTGGAGGTTCTGCAACTTTTCCAAAGGAAGAAAGACTCTGGCCTCCGGAGTCCAGAATCAACCCCAGGTACTCCAAGCGCTGGGTCAGTACTAACATCGACTTCTGGAGGTTCAGTACCCAACCAAACTCCTGGAGGGTCCGACTGGCTATAAACACGTCCTCTAATTCCGAGCTTGAAGCAGCTCTCAGAAGAATATCGCCCAAGTAGCCCACGATGGCAATGCCGTGCTGTTTCAGCAAAGCTAGAATCGGGGCGAGCACCTTGGTAAAAACTCTTGGTGCCGACGCTAGGCCAAAGGGAAGGGCCACAAATTGATCGTGGCCTTCGCCGACCGCAAAGCGTAGGAACCTTTGATGCCTGATGCAGATGGGGACATGCAAGTATGCGTCCCTGATATCAAAGGACGCCAGGAAGTCCCCCGGATGGAGCACAGCAACCACCGAACGAATCGATTCCACCGGAACTTTTGAACCCTTACAAAAGCATTGAGGGCCTTGAGGTCCAAGATTGGACGGACTCCGTCATTCTTTGGGACCACAAACTGATTTGAGTAGAATCCCTGAAACCTGTCCTGCGGTGGTACGGGTATGATCACCCCGCACCTCAACAAGTCTTGCACTGCCCGCAGCATGGCAGCCCGACAAGCCGGAGGGAGAAGCAGATTTGAGGGAAAGAATCTGTTTGGTGGACAAGAAAGAAACTCGATCTTGTACCCCGAAGTGACCACCTCGCAGACCCACTGGTCATCCCCCCACCCAGGAGTCAGGCGAGGGCAAAACTTCATGCGGTAGCAGGCTTGTTTGCTGGCTTGTTGGGCTTGCGCACCCAGGGACGCTTCTGTCCCCCAGCTGAACCTTTGTCTGTTTGGGAGGTTCTGCCAGCAGGTCCTGACTGACGAAAATACCACTTTTGCGTGGGAAAGGAGGGTCCCGGCTTACGGTGCGGCTCCTTCCCTTTAGTTGACTGAGGGAGAAGTGTGCTTTTGCCTCCAATGACATCCTTAATGATGTCATCCAGTGAGGCACCAAAAAGCCTCCCACCCTTGAAAAGGCAAATCCGCCAGTTTTCTTGGAAGCTTGGTCAGCGGACCAGCATTTTAGCCATATCAGGCGGCGCAGAACCACCGCAGATGCGGAAGCCCTGAAAATTAAAGGGGCCGCATTAAGGGTTGCATCACAGACTTACACAAAGGCCCTGTACCAACTGTTTGGCCAGTGTCACACATTCAGGAGGAAGCTGATGCTCCTCCAGTCTGGTGCAATATTTTAGCCCATTCAGTGAGTGTCTGAGACACCAGGGTTGCAGCCAATAAGGCTGCAATGCCAACCCCAGCATGGTGAACATGGAGCGGCTCACCGCTTCGGACCTCCTATCAGTAGAGTCCTTAAAGGCAGGGGTCCCCTCTACCAGGATAGTGGTTACTTTATTTAACCGAGAGAACAGGGGATGAACGACCGGAGGAGAAGCCCATTTTTTCACAAGGCTCTCTTCAAATGGGTAACGGACCGCCATGCGCTGAGGGACCGCAAAGGACCTCTGCAGCCGTTCCCATTCCTTATCTATGAACTTGTCAAAGAAATCAACATAAGGAAAAACCTCAACAGAGCGGGTCGGTTTGTGCGACCCAAAAAAGGGACAGACCCTGCAGTGGAAGTCCCAGCTGCATCTTCCAGCTTGAGAGTGTCCCTTACCGAGGCAGGAGGAACTGTACTTACCCGTCTTTGCGAGGACCTGCTGGTGCGTTCCTGACAGACCTACAACCGAGCAGTGCAGAGTACTGGCTCGGTCCACTGTGACTGAGACAGCAAGCAGCCCGGTCATATGTGAACCATGGAGCAAAGCTCACCGGCCACCCCTGGAGCCATGGGGTATGTCGTGGCCGACCCCGCACGTAGCTAAGGCCTGCTCACGCTCGATGGCCGGACTGGGGAAACTACAAGGATCTAGAATATCCAGCCTGTCACCCAGCCGGCAGTTGATAGATTTCTTAATAAAATCATAAAATAAAAAAATTTCTTCTGGACCCTGGGCCCAAAAGGGAGCCAGGTGACAGTCCTTCTCTACTAGGCAGAAGGAAAAAAACTGGGCTGCTGACTGCAGGGCGGAGGGTTATGTCCGGGACGGACAGCCCCCTGGGCAGGGCTGTTCAACTCTGTTAAAGTAACATGTATTTAAATATCTAACATGTTTTGCCTAGTCCTCTCCTATAGAACAGGAACATAACCCAACTGTCAAGACTTAAGAGGCCGTGTCCGTCCATAAACGAAAAGAGAAAGTGTTTTTTTTCCCCCATGTTTATAGTGCAAAAAATAAAAAGCCGAGTGGTGATCAAATACCACCAAAAGAAAGCTCTATTTGTAGTAAAAAAAATCCATATATTTTGTTTGCATAAAGCAGGGATATGCAATTAGCGGACCTCCAGCTGTTGCAGAACTACAAGTACCATCAGGCATAGCAAGACTGACAACCACAAGCATGACACCCAGGGGCAGAGGCATGATGGGACTTGTAGTTTTGCACAGCTGGAGGTCCGCTAATTGCATATCCCTGGCATAAAGCATTGCATGACCACGCAATCACTAGTTGAAGTATCCAAGTGCCGAATAGCAACAAATCACCTGGTCATGAAGGGGGTAAAATCTTTCGGAGCTGATGTGGTTAAACTACTTGCACTCACCCAAAATTAAAAATGCATAGTTCAGGCTAAACTAAGCTAGAGGGCATGCACATTTTCAAGATCATAGTGCGAGACGATATGCCATTATATTATTGAAATACATTTTGTGGAGAAATTTAAACCAGGAGATCTGAATAGCAAAAATGAATGGTTCTATTCGGCAATTCTAAACAATTACATATGAACTACAATAAGGCCCCTTTCACACCGAGGCGTTTTAGTGCTAAAAATAGCGCTGTAAAAACGCCTGAAATAATCCTGCCCCAGCATTCTCAATGTGAAAGCCCTGAGGGCTTTCACACTGGCATTGTGCTGGCTGTGCTTTGGAAAAAATCCTGCAAACAGCTTTTTTGGAGCATCTTTGGGGCACATTAAAATAGCGCTGTAAAAACACCTATCCCCATTGAAATGAATGAGTACCGCTGTAAAAACGCAGTAAAAATGCCCAGAAGCTGTGGGAAGGTCACATGACTGCAGTAGAGTGGAGGATTGTGGGATACCAAATAATCCTTTTTACGGTAAACGCAGTAAAAACACATAGGCGTTAACGCTATTTTTAGTAAAAACCCGGTAACGCTAATCATTTTTAGCGCGTTATTGCAACGCCTCAGTGTGAAAGGAGCCCCAAGTCATATGCAACAAGAATGTTCTATGCCACCCTCTTCTAGACTTGCAGGGGAAATGCATTGATGAATAATAGGATTTTTTGTACTTCTTGTACTGTAAAATCCTTTTCTCTGACGTCCATGGATTGACACAGCATCTTCAATCTTGACAGAGTGGGTTAAGATTTAACATACATTACCAGAGCTGAACAGCCCCGCCCAGGGGGTGGTCCCTCCGGGCATAACCCTCCTCCCTGCAGCCAGCTGCCTCAGTTCGTAACAAAGCAGTACAACCTAAAAATAGGAGGGGTGGGTGCCGTGTCAGTCCATGGACGTCAGAAAAAGGATTTTACGGTGAGTACAAAAAAAAAAATCCTATTTTCTCTTACCGTCCATGGACTGACACAGCATCTTCAATCTTGAGAAAGTGGGACGTCCCAAAGCAGTGTCAAAGAACGAGGGGTGGAAACAGTATCAAGAAAAAAAAAAAAAAAAACACACTTCACCCCAAACAAAACAGGAGCTCCTCAACGGAGGAGTTGCAACTTAAAACAGCCGCCTGCAAAACCTTGCGGCCGAAGGAAGCATCAGAAGATGCCTCCACATCAACCTTATAAAACTTTGAAAAGGTATGTGCGGACGATCAGGTCACCGCCTTGCACATGTGTGAAACAGATGCTTTATGTCGGAAAGCCCAGGAAGTACCAAGTGCCCTGGTTCAGTGCGCCGTAAACGGAAAGGCAGGCGCCCACCCCTTAAGGAAGCCACCATGAGACCCAGGACCCTCATGCAAAAACGGAGTGACGACCATTTGCGGCACGTCAGCACCCTTACCGCAGATTGAAGAGTCTAATTTTTCCAAGGGTAGAAAGACCCTTGCCTCCGAGGAGTCCAGGATCAATCCTAGGTAATCCACGCCAAGTCGGAACCAGGACTGACGTCTGAATGTTCAGCAGCCAACCGAATTCTCGGAGGGCCTGACTGGCTATCAACACATTTACCTCTAATTCTGAGTCAGAGTCTCTCAGAAGATCATCCAGATAGCCCACGATAGAAATGCCTCGATGACTCAGCAAAGCCAGAATCGTGGTAAGCACCTTGGTGAAAACCTGCGGTGCTGACGCCAAACCGAAGGGAAGAGCCACTAGTTGATAGTGGACTTCGCCTATCGCAAAGCGCATAAACTTCTGGTGACCCGCGCAGATTGGGACATGCAAGTAGGAGTCCTTTATGTCCAAGGATGCCAGAAAACCCCCCAGGTGGAGCGCAGCAATCACCAAGCGAATGGATTCCATACGGAATTTTCGAACTTTTACAAAGGCAATTAGGGTCTTGAGGTCCAGAATTGGACGGACTCCATCCTTCTTTGGGACCACAAAAAGATTTGAATAAAATCCCTGAAATCTCTCCTTTGACAGTACTGGCAAAAGCACCCCGTACCCCAGCAAGTCCTACACTGCCCCCAATAGGGCAGCCCGACGTGCTGGAAGGAGAAAGATTTGAGCGAAAGAAACCGTCTGGTGGCCAGGAAAGAAACTATCCTGTACCCCGAGGTGAGCACCTCGCATACCCACCGATCGAAGAACCGGGAGGTCCACCGATCCGTAAACCTGCAAAGTCGTCCCCCCACCCCAGAGTCGGGCGGGGACAAGACTCCATGCGGTGGCGGGCTTGTGTGCCGGTTTGTTAGGCTTACGCACCCAGGGACGCTTCTGTCCTTCAGCCACACTCTTGTCAGTCTGGGAGAATTTACTGGGCTCTGACAAAAAAAAAAACTATCCTGTGTGGGAAAAGAAGGACCCGGTTTACAGCGTGGCTCCTTCCCCTTAGTAGGCTGAGGAAGAAGGGTGCCCTTACCTCCGGTGACAGTATTAAAAATGTCATCCAGGGAAGCACCAGACTTCCGCCTTTAAAAAGGTAAATCCGTCAGGAGCCAGATAAGGCGACCCAATACCACCGCAGACACTGAAGCCCTAGAAATTAAGGGGGCTGCGTCCATAGTTGCATCACAAACATATACCAGGCCTGCACCATTAGGTCGGCCAGTTTGATACAATCCAGAGGAAGGTTATGCTCCTGCACATTCTGGTGCAAAAAATTTCGCCCATTCCGTGAGTGTCTGAGACACCAGGGTCGCTGTTACAATAGGCTGCAGCGCGGACCCCAGCATGGTGAAGATAACCCACTTTGTCAAGATTGAAGATGCTGTGTCAGTCCATGGATGGTAAGAGAAATAAGGCTTTTCACAAAGCCTTAGGACAGGCTCTCAGTTACAGGAGGAATGTCCCTTTCTTCCAACAGGACAGGGTGCCAGGAAGAGTACAACCAGGGGCACAGGAGAGGGGTTTTACGAGTAGACAAAAAATAAATAAAAACTACAGCCAGGCTGTTTAGGTCTTAGAATCCTGCAGCATGTGGGCAAGCTTGGGAACTTTTCACCACACATTTATACTAGGGAGTGGTTTCCCCAAAATTTTTGAAAAAAAAAAAAAAAAAAAAGGGATAGCCGACACTTGAGTTACATTTATAAATTTACTAGTATGTAAAAGGTTTGGGCAGGTAGATGGATACCTGTATATGAACTGTAAAGCTTGATTTTTCACTTTTGACTGAAGTGTTAAAGTAATAAAAAAACTTTATAGAAAATCTGTACAATCTACTATATAGTTAAAGCGGAGGTTCACCCACATTTTAAAGATTGCTTAAAACATTTCCTATTAGCATAAATAGAAAAGAATGCCTAACCTTTTTTTTTTTTTTTTTGTGTCGTTTTCGTTGATCATCTTTCTCCATTGCTACTTCCGGGATTTCCTCCCGCGGGAGTAGGCGTGTCCTTTGCTGTCCTATGAGTCGCTGTGTATGCCGGGATGTGTGTAGCAATGTCTCCTGGGAGCAAAGTGTCCTGCTTCCCAGGAGTAAAAGAGTAAACATGACGATAATTCAATCGTCACGTGACTTGTCTACCCGGTCACGTGACGCGCATTCACCTCTACACGGAAGAATATGCTTGTGGGCTTCAAGATGCCCACAAGCAAAATGGCAAATCCAGGAAGTGTTTTTATAAAGAGTTATTTATTATGAAAACGGACAGGGGATGTAGAGCAGCGCTGGGCAAATGAGTACTACACATGCATAAGTAGTAGCATAGAATGCACTGAAAAAAAAAAAAAAAAAAAAAAAATGTATGCACCGCGGAACCTCCGCTTTAAAAGCACAAAACATCTGTGCACACCCTCTTGGGCCATAAACCTACTTCAACAGTAAGATTTTTTTGTGTAGCTACACGAAATGGGGATCACGATCAAATGTAAACGGTCCCTCACTTTGTAAAGTCTGGTGTTTACACCCAGCTATGTAAATATCCAACACGGTACAACACTACTCAAACCACCAAGATGTCTGTAGGATGGTAAATACATGAAAGGCAAAACAAGTTACCTTCCTGCGTATGCTGCAGCGGTGACACATCCACTCTCCAGGGGGCAGCATTTCTTCACTAAGAGGTGGATTGCTGAAAAGTAGAAGAGAAATATTTGTTTGTTCATCTTGATCAAGAAACAAAAAGGCTGCATTATACAGATGTAGATTTTAGCAATTCTAGGGACAGCCCCATGCACCAGAAAATAAATCTATACAGAATCACAAAAGGGCAACAACTACTAACAGTCCGGAAGCCATGTGTGAATGCATATGGGGGGGGGGGGGGGGGAGACAGCCTATCAATATATGATGTACATCTCTGCAATACATGTCACATGTTTTATCCCTTTAAAGACCTTGCATGCACAGACAATAGCCCATTGATCTGCCAGAAATGCACTCCACTATTAAATCCCGTTGTGGACTCACAACACAAAAAAATTTTGTGGAATGAATAGCATCAGTGCTCTCTAGTTTTCATTTGCTAAACTACTCAAACCCACCCCCTATCCTATTATCCACAACAGAGGAAACGCATTCTTTTTGAAGAGAACTAGGAAAGATTGTTAAATGCAGTAAGTGTACGCGAGAAACAAGACAGCGGATATTCTTACATGATCAACAGGCATTTTGAAAGAGGTTTCCCAAGAATGCCTTTTATCGCATAGTTACATTGGTCTAGTTTGCAGTAGGGCTGGTCTGCGCTTCTCTCCTCACAGGACACGGAGGCAGCAGCGGGAGCCATCGGCTCCTACTACTGTCAATCAAATCCTCATGTTTATTTTAATAAAAAAAGTGTTTACATTTAGAACCACTTTAATACCCCTAAAGTTTGTGCGTGTGTAGATAGGAGAGAGATGCATTGTCATCTTAGAACAGGTCATTCAATCAGAACCCCCTTTGGTCATAAGGGGAAGTGTTCTCAGACAACCAAGAGACATTATAGCCGATACTGCAGCAGACGCAAAGAACCTCCGGAAGTTCAGTCAGCGATGAGCTCAGGCCCATTTGGACTAGGATTGGAGCCCACGTGTGTGAGACCAGAGCAGGAAGCCCTCACCTGTACAGACCAATCAACCGTGGCGAATACATTCCAAGCCCTGCAGCTGCAAGTATATGTTGTGGCTGTGGGGTAATGCCCTAGCTGCAGATGAATGGCCCTTACAGGTGACACCTTCCTGCAGGGCTCACACACAGATTCAGATCAAATCCTAAAAACGCGCCAAAACTCATCTCGATTAACAGCTGACACGATATAGCATAATTCAATCTTTTTTTTTTGCACTTATCGAAGAGGACATGGCAAAACGTTTTCAATGGTAGGTTTGTAAAAGGTATTTTACATGCATGTACAAATCACCAGAGCATGATGGACTCACAGGGCTGGCTTCCATATAATCAAAGATAACCAATTGATTTCAACTTAAGATTTTAAACTAGACTATTAGAGGGATGCCAAAAAAACTTTAGCTTAACAAACGTGTTATACTTACCTGCTATGTACAATGGTTTTGAAAAGAGCAGTCTCCTCCTTTTGTGGGGTCCCCTGCTGGTGTTCTTGGCTCTCCCTGCCTTCCGAGTGCCCACCGCAAGTCGCTTTTTTTGGGGGGTCCACTCCCTCACATGGCTACGGCACAGTAAGGCGGACCTTCAGAGCGCATGCACTGGTCACGTTACCGGCTGCATGCAGTGTAAATATCTCCTAACCTGTGAAAGTTTAGGAGATATTCACTGTACCTACAGGGTAAGCCTTATAAGCTTACCTATTATTAGGTACAACTTGAAAAAAATAGGATTTTTGTACTCGCCGTAAAACCCGTTTCTCCAACGTCCATGGACTGACACAGCTGGATACTGTAAACGTGTGGGTATATGTCCCTGCTCGCAGGAGAAGATCTAGGCAGAATGTTAGAAACATACATTTTATTACAAACAGCTGAACAGCCCCGCCCAGGGGGGGGGGGGGGGGGCAGTCCCTCCGGACATTACCCTCCCATCTGCAGCCTCAGTTTGTAACAAAGCAGTACAAACCTTAAAAAGGAAGGGTGGGTATTGTGTCAGTCCGTGGACGTCAGAGAAACTGATTTTACGGTGAGTACAAAAATTCTATTCTCTTATCGTCCATGGACTGACACAGCTGGATACTGTAAACGTGTGGGACGTCCCAAAGCAGTATCAGAAGGGTGGGAGCAGTAGTAAAGGAACAACCAAAACTTCACTCCAAAACAAGCAGAGCTCCTCAACGGAGGCGTTGCAACATTAAACAGCGGCCTGCAACCCTTGCGGCCGAAGGAAGCATCCGAAGATGCAGCCACATCAACCTTATAGAACTTAGAAAAGGTATGAACGGACGACCAGGTCGCCGCCTTGCACACTTGTGCAACTGACGCTTGATGTCGGAAAGCCCAGGAAGCACCAATTTCCCCAGTGGAATGCGCCGTAACCGGAAAGGCATAGGCCTGAATAACGGTCTGTTTGATCCACCTAGAAATGGTGGCAGACGAAACCGCTTGGCCCTGTTTTGGACCTGAGACGGACACAAACCGTGAGTCAGACTTCCAAATGGAGGCAGTAGCAGACAGGTACACCCGTAAGGCTCGTACCACATCCAAATTGTGAAGCGCAACCTCTCTAAGATGCGATGGATGAGGGCACAAAGACGGAAGGACAATGTCCTCATTAAGGTGAAAAGCCGAAACCACCTTTGGAAGGAAAGATGGTCACGGGCGCAACACCGCCTTATCCTTATGGAGGACTAGGTAAGGCGACTTGCATGACAGAGCCGCCAACTCAGACACCCGTCTAACAGAAGCGATGGCCACTAAGCCACCTTCTGAGACGAGGTTAAAAGAGGAATCTCTGATATTTTCAAAAGGAGGTTCCTGAAGAACCGAGAGCACCAAGTTTAGATCCCAAGGAGGGAGCGGGGGCTTGGCAGAGGGAATCGCATGGCGAACCCCCTGCACAAAAGTGCTAACTAGAGAATGACCTGCTAGGGGTCGTTAAAAGAAAAAACGGCCAAGGCCGAAATCTGACCCAAAGCCAGTCTTTGGGCTACACCACGCGGCAAGAACCACAGGATTCGGGGGACAGAGTACGTCCGTGGACACCAGTCTAGCTCTTCGCACATTGCGATGTAAGCTTTCCAGGTACGGTGATAGATCTTTCTAGAAGACTTCTGTGCCATAAGCATGGTTGAAATCATCGAAGCTGACAGGCCTCAGTCCTTCAGCACCTGGCTCTCAATAGCCATGTCGTTAAAACCAGAGAATGTAAAGCAGGATGAAAGATAGGACCTTGAGACAGAAGGTCCTCCTTCATGGACAGTCGCCAAGGGACGTCCGCGATGTACCAGATCGGCGTACCAATGACGCTGAGGCCAATCCGGGGCAATGAGGATCACCGGAATGCCCTCGGCCGCTACCCTGCGCAGCAGACGAGGAATCAACTGCAGAGGAGGGTAAGCGTATGACAAGCGATACTGACCCCACAGAGCCATCAACGCATCCGCCCAGGGGTCCCTGGACCTGGCCACAAACCTTGACACCTTGCGATTGAGTCGAGATGCCATCAGGTCCACATCCGGTGTGCCCCACCGCCGACAAAGGAGTTGAAACACCTCCGGATGCAATGACCACTCCCCCTGGTCCAAGGACTGGCGACTCGGATAGTCCGCCTGCCAATTTTCTACACCCGGAATATAGACAACCGACAGCACCGGCACGCTTCTTTCTGCCCACCTTAGGATGTGGGCAACCTCGGATGCCGCAGCCGAGCTCCGAGTGCCCCCCTGATGGTTAACATACGCCATGGCCGTGGCGTTGTCTGACTGAATTGTGATCGAGCGGCCCTGTAGTCTTAGACCACGCGGAGAGACAGTCCCGATCACTCGCAATTCCAGAACGTTGATTGGGAGACAAGATTCATCCAGAGGCCTTGCGCTGACAGGACTCCCCAAACTCCTCCCCAGCCCGTCAGGCTGACGTCTGTCGTGACCACCGTCCACTGAATGGGGAGAAATGACTTTCCGGCCTGAAGAGCCGGGGATCTCAGCCACCACGTCAGGGATGCCTTGACTGAGTGACTCACTCGGATCTGAAGATCCAATGACAATGGGGACTTGTCCCAAACAGACAGAATTCCCTTTCTGCAATGCCCGAGTGTGTGATTGGGCATACGGGGCCGCCTCGAAGGAGGCCACCATTAGTCCCAGGACCCTCATGCAGAAACGGATAGACGACCATTTTCGGGCCGTCAGGACCCGAACCGCCGACTGAAGTGTCAGTAACTTCCCCGCGGGTAGAAACACCTTCGCTGCCGAAGTGTCCAGGATCAGACCCGGATACTCCAAATGTTGAGTCGGGACTAGAACAGACTTCTGCATGTTCAGAAGCCACCCGAAGTCCCGGAGGGTCTGACTGACAATTGTCACATTTTGTTCCAACTCTGAGCCATCTTCTGCTCTTAGAAGGAGGTCGTCCAGATAGCCCACGATAACAATTCCTCGCTGTCTCAGCAAAGCTAGAACCGGGGCAAGCACTTTGGTGAAAACCCGTGGTGCCAATGCTAGGCCGAAGGGAAGAGCCACGAACCGATAGTGAACGTCGCCTATGGAAAAGCGCAGAAACCTCTGGTGACCTGCGCAGATTTGGACGTGCAAGTAAGCGTCCTTGATATCCAAGGACGCCAGGAAATCCCCTTGGTGGAGGGTCGCAATGACCGTGCGAATGGATTCCATACGGAATTTTTGTACCTTCACGTAGGCATTCAAAGCCTTGAGATCCAGGATTGGCCGTACCCCGTCCTTCGGGACAACAAACAGGTTCGAGTGAAACCTCTCCTGTGACGGAACTGGCACAATCACTCCGCACCCGAGCAAATCCTGTATGGCCCCCCAAGAGGACCGCCCGGCGGGCAGGAAGGAGAGGGAGGTTTGAGGGGAAGAACCTGTTTGGGGGCCATGAGCGGAACTCTATCCTGTATCCGGAGGTGACCACCTCGCACACCCACCGGTCGGAGATCCGGGAGGTCCACCGGACCGTGAACCTGCGAAGACGTCCCCCCACCCCAGAGTCGGGCAGGGGCAAGACTTCATGCGGTGGCGGGCTTGAGAGCTTGCTTGGTAGGCTTATGCACCCAGGGAGGCTTGTGTCCCCCCACCGCACTTTTTTCAGTCTGGGCGGGCTTACCCGTTGATTCTGACTGACGAAAAAAACATCTTCGCCGGAAAGGAAGGGCCGGACCTGCAGAGGGGCTCCTTTCCCTTAACAGACTGAGGGAGGAAGGTGCTCTTACCCCCCGTGACATCCTTAATAATGTCATCCAGGGCGGCCCCAAACAGTCTAACGCCCTTAAAGGGCAAGTCAGCCAGGAGCTTTTTGGAAGCTAGGTCGGCCAACCAGCATTTTAGCCAGATAAGGTGACGCAGCACCACAGCAGAGATAGAGGCCCCAGATATTAAAGGGGCCGCATCCAAAAGTGGCATCGCACACATAGACCAGACCCTGCACAAGTGGATGAGCCAGGGCAATGGTCTGAGGAGGGAGATTATGCTCCTGTACCGTCCGGTGCAAAATCTTTGCCCATCCCGTGAGTGTCTGAGACACAAGTGTCGCCGCCACAATAGGGCGTAAGGCAGACCCCCCAATAAGGCAAACATAGTTCTACTCACCACCTCAGACCTCCTGTCAGTGGGATACTTAAATGCAGGAGTCCCTTCCATTGGGAGCGTGGTAGCCTTATTCAAACGGGCGACCGGGGGGTGAGAGCCCACTTCTTAACCAGGTCCTCCTCAAAAGGGGTACCTTATGGCTAGGCGCCGCGGGACCGTCAGTCTTCTGCGGCTTACCCCAGATTTGGTCAATGAATGTATAAAAAAAAAAAAAAAGGCACATATGGAAAGACCTTTTTTGAAGAGACGGTTTTAAAAGGAACCAAAAGAGACCGTTTCCACCTGGGGTTCCTCAGTCTCAACATTCAGCTTGAGAGTGTCCCTCACAGCATCAGCGAGTTCACTTACAAGCACCCTGTCAGTTACTGGTTCAGGACTGTCTTACTCACAAGGAATGTCCTGTCCAAAGACATCAAAATCCTCAGAGTTGGGTCCTGAGCAGCAGTAGCTAGGCCCATATCTGAGACAGAGCACTCCCCTAAAGGAGAATGTGTGGGGAGGGGGCGCTTTACAGCTCCTTTGCGCTCACACACCGCTTCCATTCTGACAAGGAATGATTCCAGGACTGCCAACAACTGGTCCATAGGGACCGCAGGTGCAGGAGCACTGCCAGTTGCCTCAGGCAAGTGTGGAGAAGCAGGTGTACCAGACTCCATATGGCCACCCTCAGACCTTATACACTACTACAGTGAATATACAGTCCACCCACTGGCTACGCTGAGGCTGAGGAGGGGATACCCGGAGGATTCACCAACCCTTAAGGACCGCTCAGTTCTGCTGAAGAAACCGTGCTGTGAAACCTGAGTGAAGAATCTGTGAGGAGATTGTAAGGAGATTCGCGCCGCTGCTAGAGGCCGAAACCGAAAGTAAAAGCGCAGCGGCTACAAGAAAATGGCCGCCGATATAACTGCGCTATTGAACCACGGCAAGATGGCAGCCGAGCGCAATATTCAAAAAGCAAATTGCGCTAATGGCGCACACAATAAGTCCCCACCTCACACACCAGAAAAACTGCCCCTCTCCCCGGAGCCCACTACAGACATGAGCGCCCCCAGCCAGGCCAGAGTGACCCCCAAGCACCCCCACAGCACAGCACCAGTACAGGGTGCAGAGAGCAGCATAACAGGGGGGGGGGAGACAGGGAGAAACCCCCCCCCATATAAAGAAACAGTCAGCATGTACTCACCTGCAGTAGGAGGGACTACTTACCCGTCCCAGAGGGACCCACTGGCTTGTTTCAGACAGACCCATCACAGAGCAGTACTGCGTAGCTGTCGGCACGGTTCACCGCGAAAGATAGTCAGTCAGGTACTGTTCAATCTTGAGAGGACCGCGGGAGCATAAAAGCAACCCGGCCACCCCTGGAGTCATGCGGCATGTCGTGAACAGAGTCTCACGCACACAAGGCGAAGATCAGCACGCTCGATGGTCGGACAGGGAAGACTACGAGGATACCAGTGTACCCAACCTGTTGCCCAGCCGATAGTTGATTGAAGGTCTCAAAAATTAAATAAAATTCTCAAAGGAATAAAATTTAAAAAGTAAAATCTTCCAGGAGACTGGCTCCTGAGAGAGCCACGTCTTATCCTTCTGCTAGGCAGAAAAAAAAAACGAGGCTGCTGGCTGCAGGTGGGAGGGTAATGTCCGGAGGGACCGCCCCCCTGGGCGGGCTGTTCAGCTCTGGTTTGTTCTAGAATGTATGTTTCTAACATTCTGCCTAGATCTTCTCCTGCGAGCAGGGACATATACCCACACGTTTACAGTATCCAGCTGTGTCCGTCCATGGACGATAAGAGAAAGTGGGTTTACTACCACTTAAAGGCCACTTGGGAAAAAAAAAAAAAGCCAAATCCAGCAAAAAAACTTTTAGAACCCATGTCTGGCTCCTATTTTCTGTGTCTTGTGGGGACACAGACTGCAAACAAAAAATGGGAAAAATTCTAAATTTCTGGCAATGTTTTTATTGTGGTTTGTGCCTTCCTATCCTGGTGACAATAGCATCCCTCATTTCTTGTATTTAACAGTAGTTTTCATAGTATCCATTGTGAGACACTGTAGTTACAAGCTCTTCCACTTGAAATTTCCATACCTGCAGGCTGCAGTGTCAAGAATTAAATATTTACATGGAATATTGAGGATCTATCTCACAAAATAATATATGGAATGGACAGAGATGAACACAAATAAACAAACATTCTTAAAAAGGATTCATTTAAAATTCCTATTGTGTGAACAATCTGCCACAGTACACCTAGGATTCTGAACAAAGCTTTTGTTCACTGAGAACATAAAATTTGCTGTAACGGAAATGGAATCCACCTGCAAACCTTACACTTCAAACCACAACTCCCTTGGGGGGGTACATCAAGTGCAAAAGAGCACATTCTAACAGCCGCTCTTTGCACATGGAACATAAAGATAAAATCCCATTAGTGGTGTGGTGATTAAAACCACCCAATTTGCCCACAATGAAATCAAACTGCTGATTTTGCACCTGGCTTTAAAATTAGACCGCTGGCAATCAACGTCTCATACTAGAATCATTTGCTTGATTGAGAAACCAACACATCCCACATGTGCAGCACAGATGCACTGAAAAGGAGAGAGAGTAGGGATGTCCCGATACCACTTTTTTAGGACCGAGTACAAGTACCGATACTTTATTTCATGTACTCGCCGATACCGATTCCCGATACTTTTTTTTTAATACATTGGGGGTCAGTGGGAAGAATGTTCCTTACATTGGGGGTCAGTGGGAAGAATGTTTCTTACATTGGTGGTCAGTGGGAAGAATGTCCCTTACATTGGTGATCAGTGGGAAGAATGTCCCTTACATTGGTGATCAGTGTGAAGAATGCTCCTTTACAGATAGTGAAAACATTTCAGGTGATTCCAGGGAAGAAGGCGGCCCCCCCAAGGTGAGCTCACATCCTGCCCTCCTGAAGAGTTACTTATTTTTCATGAGAGAAAGGCAGCCCCCCCCCCCCAGACCATTCTCAGTGGTTAATGTCTTATCAAAACTCCCTCCCCTCCAGCATCGAAAAACAAACAGGCAGGAGAGTCAGGGGGAGCACATCGAGCAAAATACCAGAGTGACCAGCAGAAAGACAGGCAAGGAAACCATTGGATCAAAACAAGGGAGGAAGGAAGGAAAAGAAGTCTGTGTGCAATGTGCATGTCATGTCACCCCCGCCCCGCTCTCCGCCCGCTCTCTCATCAAAGTATCGATGGCTTCAGAAGCATTTGACCAGCAGAAAGACAGGCAAGGCAAGGCAACCATTTTATCACAAGGGCGGAAGGAAAACAATTAATTGTGCATGTCAGAATTAAATTTGACTTACCCGCCTGAAGACACGCTCTGCTCTCCGCTCTGGTCTCCGCCCCCTGCCCCATCTCCGCTCTGGTCTCCGCCCCCCGCCCCCTCTCCACTGTGGTCTCCGCCATGGTCTCCGCCCTGTCTCTGCTCTGGTCTCCGCGCCCCGCTCTCCGCCCCCTTTGTGCCCGCTCTCTCATTAAAAGTATCGGACTGGGCATCGGGAGCATTAGCGCGAGTACAAGTACTCGCGCTAATGCTTGGTATCGGTCCCGATACTGATACTAGTATCAGTATCGGGACAACCCTAAGAGAGAGCATTGAAAAATGCGCAAAACACAAAAATAAAATAAAAACCCTTGTTCTTAATTTGTACCAGATACTATACAGCCCTGTGAATATCTCCTCAAGTGGATCTACAACCAAAACCTTCAGTTCTGGATTGAATAGGGGAAGAGTTGGAATCTGCTGTCAGTCCTTGCTGCTCTGCGGCCACATTTTCAGTGAGGCAAATCTTCAAAAACCAACACAGGCCGCATATTTTTTTCTTCTTTAATATAGATTTTAATGTAGCTCAGCAGGTTAGTACTCCATTAGGGAAAAGACAACTAAAACCTGATGGGAGATTTCTCTCCCTTCCTTTTCCAAACCTTGGGGAAAAATTTTTTTTTTTTTTTTTTTGTTACTTGCCATAAAACTCTTCTCTGCATTCATTGGACCAAGCAAAACGCTTCAGATCCTGGCAGTAGGATTGCATTGCCACCTGCAAGAGTAGGATGCTAGATGGAAAAAAGGAAAAAAAAAAAAAAGAAGAAGAAGAAGAAGTTCAGCCCAGGGGTGGCTCCTACCAATAACCAAATTAGGATTTTCAGGAAATTGATACCTTTTAAGTCTAGGATAGGCTAGACATCCGTTTGGCTTGGAATCCATGAAACAAACCTCTTCTCTATTGACACGAGTTCAATGACCCCTTGGGACAGTAGTTTTTCCAGGGCTGCAAAAAAAAAAAAAAGGGGGGGGGGATCTAAATGCACTCCTGCACGCATAAAGAGTGAAGGGGCAAAAGCACAAAAATTCCAGCTTGTATGCACTGGACATCACACAGCCATTCCTCTGAGAAATCCTGAATCAAAGTGGCTACAAAAGGCCCTTAGGCATTCCCTCTAGCTAAGTGAGTCTGGGCATCGCTTCATCACATAGGAGTACTGGAGAACTTTGGATTCCCAGTTCTTATGAAACTGGAATGTGGGCTTTTATTTGGAACCCAAGGCTGGTTGCTTATAAAAAAAAAAAAACTCCTCTTGGACTTTGAAGGCATTACTGGCTTCCGATCTGTAACCGGTCTTCTTAAGAGGCAAGAGTACTCTTCCCCCCAGTTACCTTTTGGGTGTAGGTAGCCAAGGATGGTCCGAATAAAAGTCTGCCCTCAAAACGATTCCTGTAGAGAAGTTCCACCAAGCAACACCTAAGCCATCATTATCCCTCTCGTGTTGACATGGGAGCCACTCTTGAAAGCTGCCTTATGGAATCCTCCAGGAAGCTTGTGCCAAGGTTGCTGAGGGATGACAGGCCTGTAAACCAATAGGAAGGCAGCACTTAGCCGGGAAGAGTGTTGGCACCACTCAAAAACCCATATGCCCCTGTACTTGCTGTGCCCTCATGGACAGAAGTCAGCTCAGTTAGCGGTTGCAGAAGACAGGATGGCTGGAGATAGACAGATGATGTTGAGTAGTGTAGACAAGCAATCCCTATAGGTCAATAAAATACAAATTGGGTTGAAACGTGAACTTTATGCAACACACTTATATTGTTAGCCAAATAACCCACTATGGAGACTCCATTGAATTGCAAACAAGGCAATAATCAAGGCCAGCACAAGGAAAGAACCAGGGGAGAACCAATGTGCCCAGCAAAGAACTTTAGTGCCATCTCCTTGAGGCTAGGCAAAGTTAAGCTGCCTGCAGCAGATGGTAAGGAGGGGAGCCACCCCACAGGGGCCCACCACTGGACTGCACTTTTAGTATTGCATCGAAGGTCCAATTTCTGCAGGTGTCCCAATAACTCAAAGGTCAGGATCTAAAGATCTTCATTAAATCCTTTAATGAGTGTTATATAAATCTTGATTAATCTCCTGGCAATAAAACCACAAAAGGATCTAATCCTTTCCTGTCAAAATCTACAAAAAGGTTTGACAAACTCATACTGTGTACGCTTTATTATTACAACAAGTATTTACCAATGCTCCCCAAGCACATCGAGCACCTTATAACGCATTAATCAATTTATTGCCCTTACTTGGAATATTCAGAAACCATACATACTTTTAAAAGCTTCTGTCAACTAAGGCTCCATGCACACTGGGCTTAAAATAGAGAGCTTTTTCTACAGAGTTTAGTGTTTCTGCCAGAAAGCTCCAATCAAAAACGCAACCCAGAAGGGTTTATTTTCCTGCTTCTAAACACTGGGCTCAAAATATGCCTCTAAAACAGTGGTTCTCAACCTGGGGGTCGGGACCCCCTCGGGGGTCAAATGATGATTTGCCAGGGGTCACCAAATCCTGGGCTGTTCCTGAAGCCCGCACCACTCTCCCAGGCTTTTTGTGGCTGCCCAGCAGGGCTGTCTCTGGAGCCTGTGGCCAACTAGCTGGGCTGTTCCTGGAGCCCACGGCCACCCACTCAGCCTCTTCGCAGCTGCCCATTCAGTTCACCGCATGGCTGGGGGGCAGAGACTAGAGGTCCGCTGACTGGTGAGGATTGTGAGGTGGGAGGGGCTGGAGGAGACCCTATCCTGATTTCAGCATAGGTGTCACTGCTACGAGATACCACAAAGTCGCAGACACAGTGGGTAACACTACCTGTGATTATAGTTGCCCTTAAAAGTCCCCACTACAGTTCTCAGATCAGCAGATGACCTTGATCAAGAGCACCCAAGTTGGCTGATCAGATCTCCCCCCCAGTATTGCCACCGAGTAAGAGGAATAAAAATAGAGAATACATGGAAGGGAGAGGAAAAGAGGGGAGGAAGAAAGAAAAAACAAGAAAAGATGGCTAGAGGGAGGGGGACACAAGAAATTATGATAGAGAGATAAAGGGGAAAGAAAGGAGAAAAGAGAGAAAGAGTGGTACATCCTAAAATGTACCATATGAGGTTTTAATACTGTACGAGTGGAGGGGAGCGCCAAATTTACTTGTCTTGCCTTGGGTGCTGACAACCCACGCTACGAAAATAATTTTACTGTTAGGGGTCCCCACAACTTGGGAAATTTTATCAAGGGGCTCACAGCACTAAAAGGTTGAGAACCACTGCTCTAAAATGTCCTAATGTGCATGGACACATAACATTAAGCAGCTTCTACAGGCAAAACAAAACTCCCATAGAAGCAGCGATTTTTAAGCCATTGTGCATGGACCCCAAGAGTGTTAAGTCCTGCCAAGACTGTCCAGTATCTATAAAGGAAAAAGAATACCTGGGTGCAAATGTCTTCCTGTCTCCCACATAATCACCTTGCGGTAACAAAGTTTGCCTGCATATGATTCTACAAGGAAAAGCTGCAACCAAACCTGGAAAACTACAAAATTGAAGCAGCACTCAAAGTTTTTGCCCGGAGTTCCGCTTTAAGTACCGCAAACAGGATAAGAAAGCATATAGGGCTAGGACCCACGATATGTCTGCTTAAGAGGGAGAGAACAAGTCCTGCATACCACAGCAAGTTCCAAGTCAGCAATCTTACAGCAGCAGGAAGCAAGTAGCTATTATCTACAGGTTTTGACCTGTTTAACATACCACATCTTCCAGGGTGGCAATACGAAAAAAAAAAAAAAAAAAAAAAAAAAAAAAAAAATTTCCAAAACAAACCTATGAAGCGCCGTAGTCTCAGTCCAGAGCGTTGTGTGGTTTATTTTTTTTTGTTCCTGTTTTCAATAAAGTTGTATAAAATAGACCTGAACATTTCATAGAAGAAATAACAGATCAGATGTGATAAACCAAGTAGAACGGTTTCTCTTTGGAATGATTGCAAGCCAAATAACTATTGTTAGTTCAGGCTCCATTCTCAGAGCATTTAGCCTGATCTCAGAGGACTCATTTGGCAGAAAGGGGCATTAAGGAAATGCGCTGAAGGAAATTGTAGGCAACTTATAATAAGTAGGTGATTATTCCTGCGCTACCAATATGAGATAAAATAGTGAAAAACGTACCGGATCCACCGAAAAAACATTTTCTTCACAATGAAAGGTTTTTACCCTTGCAAACAATGTTTTGCTTGTACAAGCACAAAAAGACCTAACCAAAAGAAATTCAACTTTACATCAACAAGCACAGGTGATGCTTATGAGATCAAAGACTTTGTGTGCTGCAACACTGAAGGGGCAGTGTATGCCCTCAAATGTAGTTGTGGCCTTCAATACATAGGGCGCACAAAAAGACCCCTAAGAATACGTATCAAGGAACACGTCCAAAACATTTTGAAGGGATTTGACAAACATAACGTATCCAAACACTTCCTCTTATACCACAATAAAGACCCGACAGAGCTCAAATTTTGGGGTATTGAACCATACATTAAACACTGGCGGGGGGGGGGGGGCATAAGGTGAGGACCCTTAGTCAATTAGAGTCGAAATGGATAGTCACCCTCTACACTTTTGTTCTGAGAGGACTCAATGTGGAGTTTGACCTCAATTGTTTTTTGAGCGACTTTTAAACCCTCCCCCCATATATATCTATATCTATATCTAAATCTCTGTTTGTGCAAGCTTACTGTAGGTTTTTATATACAAGCACACGTCTATCCGATGTTTACCTCACCCACATATTGTTTTATCAAGTGATAGAGACATATTAGTCATCACACTTCGATAATTTAATAATTTTTAAATTATTTTTATCTTTAACTTGATTCAAATTTACTCTGCGTCCATCCATTTTTATATACGTATTTATATTCTATGTCCATCCATTGCTATGTACATTTTTATAATACATTGTCTTTCTATTCTGGCCCCGTTTGTGTGTCAAGTAAGGTGCCCGCTCTACTGCCATTATTATTATAGGCACAGACACATCAAACCCCGAATAATGCCCATGTGATTCTTTTAAATGGCCGCGCCAATGTTTACGTTTTAGATAACCTTAAACATGGCCGCGCTCATAGAAATACCCTTAGGCAAAATGGACGCCCCATTGATTGTAATAAGAACACTATATTAAGACTCCTTGTTTGCCTTCCCATCATCCCCTGATGAAGTCATGTGACCGTGACGCCACGCGTAGGGACGGAAAGGCATTGAGATAGACGGAGGCTAACGAGCTCGCCGCTCGTAAAGGAGATAAGTTTGTTTTTATTGTTTAAATGTGAGTTTTATGTGAGTACCCTTATTGTATGACCTAAATAAATATACTACATTCCCAAAACGTACTTCACCATTGAGAACCTCCTTTTTTTTCCCTCTCTGGATTACGGCCGCCACTAAGAGATTATGCATTATTCATGATCCACCGTTTTGGTTTAAAAATACATTGGAAGAACTACTGCATTCAGCAGTCATATGCGATTACATATTAGGACCGGGCCAGAGGATTTACTGTTTCCAGTACTTATGCGGTTACCTCATTACCGCAAGGTAAGAGGCCATCTTTACCTGTGTGTATGATACACGAAAAAAAGATTCAACTATCTCTCCAGCACAACCCCCCTCCCCCCTTCACCTGTGCACAGAAAACAAAGGAACCATCACTAAGAAGAAAGCATTCGTTGCTTATAGCACTACTTGTCTTGCTGCACTGGAACTTTTTGGATAGCAACTTGTGTTGCAAAATCCATTGGACTGTTATTGCACTGCTAGCACTTTGCACATTACAGGCCTTTACCTGTATACTTTGCTTGCACCTTTAGTAGATTTGCACTGGATCATTTATATTTTAACACATTGTATGCACATTGCACCAGTTGCCGATTCTGTATATATTATGGTTTTAGAATTTATTCACTACCTTTATTTATGATTTTATTCTAGTACTGTTTATATATTTATTTTTTTACTGGTTTTAGCCATTGTGCACTAATATTTATAGCCAGCTCATTATCAGTATCAACAGCGCAGCACCACCCCCCCCCCTTATCATTACTTGTTCATGGGTTTGGATTAACCCCTTCGGTGTTTGCGACAGTTATTTTGTCCACTTTTCAAATTTTTGGGTAGCGCAGGAATAATCACCTACTTATTACACTGTTCTTATATCCCACCCATTCCTGCAGCAACCATGGATGTCTTCTCCTTTTTGGAGACAAGACAGGTAAACTTAGAAGAGATTTTTTAGCACTACTAATGTCACCCAAAATAAAAAAAACTATAGATTTAGAAAGCCTAATGAGACGCCTAGGACACAATATGGAGAAAAAAGTAAGTCTATGGTGGGACGTGAATACTTTTGAAACATATCTCAAATAAAGCATTGTCCCAAGGAGGTTGAGATGGGATATCCCTCCAAATGATGGACTAACGGATCAAGAATCCAATGACGAATGGTTTAAATTTTTTAACGAACAAGGCCTAGAACTATTACGGTTCTTACTACAAAGGAAACAAAGGAAGACTAAAAAGATTGATCAGAATATTGCTGAAATAAAGGAGGAACTGGAAGTACACAAAGACTCATCTGAGTATAAAACACTTACCACTCAGCTGAACAAAGACCTCACCAAAAAAGATAAAGAAGTTCAACAAAGGAAAAGCAAAAAATACGTTAGGGACATAAATGATTTTAAATCAGATGGTCTTCAAATGGCAGAACCAAATTGGCAGGATGGACCCCATATCAACGTATTCAACACCAGAGAAAACAGTGAGGGTTCACCCACAGCACATAAAACGAACATCCAAGACCAAATACAAATATCAAAAATGGGAGAGAAAATGATAGAGACGGAGCCCGGACCCCAAGACATCAGAATTACAATGAAAGACAGGGCAATCAATACCATCACACACCCCGCCAGGCGGACAGAAGACCACCATACAATGATAGGACACCACAAAATGGATGGAAGAAACCTCAATATTGGAAGAAAAAAACATAATGGCAACAATTGGTACAAACCCCCATATGAGCAGAGAGACTATAGAGGACCCCCACAAGACCAAAAGAGACCCTAGACAACCACCCCATCAGGAGAATAGAGCTCCACCATATGAACAATATGGACAACGAGGGAGAAGTCCAGCCAGGGATTATGGTTATGAAAGAAATCACCGTCAAAATGAACGAAGCCCGGCACCAACTTATAATTACTATGCCCCGTTGGCAAATCGTAACGAAGAAGAAAGATACGAGAGACCACATGCTGCACAATATGATGGTTCTGAATACAGTAGGTCTTTTTTAGACAGAGGCAGGGAGAACTATCCCCCGAGAGAACCGGACGAACAAAGAGGCCCGAGGAATCAAGAAAGAAAAGAGGATGCCGATCCGGGAAGAGACTCAAAAAGAAAAAAAAAAAAAAAAAAAAAGAGTAGAAAGGGGGAGGGGATCTTCAACTTGAGTGGCCAACCCCTTACCCATGAAGAGATTGAAGTACTGGACAGAGGCCTGAAATATGCCCCCACCAAAAACCTGGACAAATTCCAAACATATGTCGGCACCCAAAAATTTGTAAGAAAACTAAACATTAATAAATATATTGCTGGGAACCCAATTACCCATAGACTCGCAGGACCAGGAGACGATGGAATTTCACACAGCATGTTGAGGAACAAATCTGTTTTTAACCCACCAGTAACGAATAATAAATATGTTGATGTTTTTAAAAGAGTGGTTTTAGAGGAAATCAAGGATTTAAAAAGGTGAAGAAGGAAGAACCGAAGCACATAAAGAGTAGAATCCACAAATTAACAAGAAGGAAAGACCTCGTTATAAGACCAGCAGATAAAGGAGGAGCGATTGTGGTGCTTTCTAAGGAACAATACCATAACAGCATGAAAGAGATGCTAGGGGATATTAATACATACAACAAGCTACTCAGCAACCACGTATTCAGGTGTAGGAATGCACTTGAACAAGTAGTGCATTTAGGTCTAAAAAAAGAACATTCTAAAACAAAAAAAAAAGGCCAGATACCTCGTACCGGATTCCTGTAGAACACCCATTATTTATTCAATCCCGAAATTACACAAAGATAAAACAAATCCACCGCCAAGGCCAATTGTTAATGGGATCGACTCACTTACGGCCAGAATGGGTCAATACATAGACCACTACCTTCAACCCGTGGTACAGGGCACTAAAGCATACCTCAGGGACACTAAGCAGATGCTACAAATTGTAGCCAAAATAGAGAAGACGGCCCTTGGATTATGGCCACTGCGGACGTGTCCTCTATATACAATAATTCTCCACCATCAAGCATGCGAAGCTGCAAAATGGGGTCTAAGGACATACACCAAGTTGCCCTGTATGCAGAGAAAGTTTTTAATTAAAAGTCTTGATTTCTGTCTCAAAAATAACTATTTCTGGTACAATAATAATTATTATCACCAGCAAACCGGTGTTGCGATGGGGGCCAAGTTTGCCCCAAGCGTAGCAGGTTTATTTATGGCCCAATGGGAAGAAGAATCTGTTTTTAACAACATACCGGATGAACTAAAATATATAAACGCTACATTGATGATATCTTTATCCTTTGGAAAGGGGAGGCCAACCAATTAGAATCTTTAGAAAACCTGAACATAAATGATAGGAATATCAGACTATCATGGGACATTAATGAAAAAAGCATAGCATTCCTAGATTTGGAAATTTCACAAGATGATTCAGGTTTGAGGTCGCAGACTCACTTCAAGAATGTAGATAGGAACAGCTATCGACCTATAGAGAGCTGCCACCATAGAAATTGGCTCTTCAACGTCCCCAAGGGTCAACTCATGCGACTCAGAAGAAATTGCACTAGCCTAGACACTTTCAGAGATCAAGCAGAAGCAATGGGACAAAGATTGATCACAGAAGGGATATAGCAATGTATTCATCAATGAGAAGATAGCCGAAGTAACAGAAATGAATCGAGAGGAATTAATAGGAGACAAAATGAGACAGAAATCTGCACGAACAGCAACATCTATTATTTTGGACTACAATGTAAAATACAAAAAAATTGAAAAGTATTGTCAAACGACATTGGCACATACTCTTGGCGGATAGACAACTACAAGATATACTACCAAGTAATCCAAAATTTATATACAAAAGGGCACCAACAATACGAGATAAAATAGTGAAAAACGTACCGGATCCACCGAAAAAAGCATTCTCTTTCTTCACAATGAAAGGTTTTTACCCTTGCAAACGATGTTTTGCTTGTACAAGAACAAAAAAGACCTAACCAAAAGAAATTCAACTTTACATCAACAAGCACAGGTGATACTTATGAGATCAAAGACTGTGTGCTGCAACACTGAAGGGGCAGTGTATGCCCTCAAATGTAGTTGTGGCCTTCAATACATAGGGCGCACAAAAAGACCCCTACGAATACGTATCAAGGAACACGTCCAAAGCATTTTGAAGGGATTTGACAAACATAACGTATCCAAACACTTCCTCTTATACCACAATAAAGACCCGACAGAGCTCAAATTTTGGGGTATTGAACCATACATTAAACACTGGCGGGGGGGGGGGGGGGGGGGCATAAGGTGAGGACCCTTAGTCAATAAGGCCCCATGCACACAGGGCGTTTTTACAGCCGCTTTTTTTAGAGCTTAAAAACGCCTGTCCATGTTTTGTAAACATTTGACATTTTTTGACCTTTTTAAAAAAAAAAAAAAAAAAATCCCGGACCTCAAAAACGCAAATCGCTGCATTTTCGCGACGTTTTTTGCGCGTTTAATAGCGTCAGGCGTTTTTGCAGCTCGAACCTGGAGCTCCAGAACACACTGGAATTGGGTTTTTTTTGCAGCTGGAAAACGCCTATGCCACTTGGAGCTCATAAAAGCTCTAGTGTGCATGACACAATAGAACATGGATGGGCGTTTTGAAGCTGTAAAAAAAAAACCGTCTAAAGCTGCTGTTAGCAGCTGCAAAAACGCCCTGTGTGCATGGGGCCTTAGAGTCGAAATGGATAGTCACCCTCGACACTTTTGTTCCGAGAGGACTCAATGTGGAGTTTGACCTCAATTGTTTTTTGAGTGACTTTTAAACCCTCCCCCCACTAATTATATATATATATATATATATATATATATATATATATATATATATATACACACATACACATACACACACACATAACTTATTGCTTTTTATTTTATGTGTTTTTTTTATATTTATTTTTATACCTCAAACATGCTATTCCTCTCTCCCTTGTTTTCTCTTTTTAGTAATGTTATACATTCATTTTATGGACCTCCGTATACATACATACACACACATACACATATACATATATATACGGAGGTCCATAAAATGAATGTATAACATTACTAAAAAGAGAAAACAAGGGAGAGAGGAATAGCATGTTTGAGGTATAAAAATAAATATAAAAAACCACATAAAATAAAAAGCAATAAGTTATGTGTGATATAGATATATATATATGCGCCTCTGTTTGTGCAAGCTTACTGTAGGTTTTTATATACAAGCACACGTCTATCCGATGTTTACCTCACCCACGTATTGTTTTATCAAGTGATAGAGACATATTAGTCATCACACTTTGATAATTTAATAATTTTTAAATTAAATTTTTAAAATGATTCAAATTTACTCTGCGTCCATCCATTTTTATATATGTATTTATATTCTATGTCCATCCATTGCTATGTACATTTTTATAATACATTGTCTTTCTATTCTGGCCCCGTTTGTGTGTCAAGTAAGGTGCCCGCTTTACTGCCATTATTATTATAGGCACAGACACATCAAACCCCGAATAATGCCCATGTGATTCTTTTAAATGGCCGCGCCAATGTTTACGTTTTAGATAACCTTAAACATGGCCGCGCTCATAGAAATCCCCTTATGCAAAATGGCCGCCAATGAGGATTAACATGGGGCTACAAGAAAATGGCCGCCCCATTGATTGTAATAAGAACACTATATTAAGACTCCTTGTTTGCCTTCCCATCATCCCCTGATGAAGTCACGCGACCGTGACGCCACGCGTAGGGACGGAAAGGCATTGAGATAGACGGAGGCCAACGAGCTCGCCGCTCGTAAAGGAGATAAGTTTGTTTTTATTGTTTAAATGTGAGTTTTATGCGAGTACCCTTATTGTATGACCTAAATAAATATACTACATTCCCAAAACGTACTTCACCATTGAGAACCTCCTTTGTTTTCCCTCTCTGGATTACGGCCGCCACTAAGAGATTATGCATTATTCATGATCCACCGTTTTGGTTTAAAAATATATTGGAAGAACTAGTGCATTCAGCAGTCATATATGCGATTACATATTAGGACCGGGCCAGAGGATTTATTGTTTCCAGTACTTATGCGGTTACCTCATTACCGCAAGGTAAGAGGCCATCTTTACCTGTGTGTATGATACACGAAAAAAAGAGATTCAACTATCTCTCCAGCACAACCCCCCTCCCCCCTTCACCTGTGCACAGAAAACAAAGGAACCATCACTAAGAAGAAAGCATTCTTTGCTTATAGCACTACTTGTCTTGCTGCACTGGAACTTTTTGGATAGCAACTTTTGTGTTGCAAAATCCATTGGACTGTTATTGCACTGCTAGCACTTAGTTGCACTTTTGCAAGCAGCTTTCACATTTTGCACATTGTTATTTTGCACATTACAGGCCTTTACCTGTATACTTTGCTTGCACCTTTAGTAGATTTGCACTGGATCATTTATATTTCGTTAACACATTGTATGCACATTGCACCAGTTGCTGATTCTGTATATATTATGGTTTTAGAATTTATTCACTACCTTTATTTATGATTTTATTCTAGTACTGTTAAAATATATATATATATATATATATATATATATATATATATATATATATATTTTATTTTTTACTGGTTTTAGCCATTGTGCACTAATATTTATAGCCAGCTCATTATCAGTATCAACAGCGCAGCACCACCCCCCCCCTTCTGTAGGCAACTTATATTGTGGGAAAAATGAAAGATTCACTTTAAGAATGTATTTTTGTAATTTACAGCATTTTAAATTACCAATCTGAAACAAGTATAGAGAAGCCAGAACGTCTGGTCCAAAGGTTTGATCCAGATCAGTGATTTGCAAAGTACCAAAATGAACCTGTGCTTTGCAAATGCAGAGTAAAGCAACAGCTTCACTTTACAGTCAGTCTCCTTGCATCACTTTGCTTCTCTTAGCAAGAAGTCCTGTGTAAACTCCAATTGGATCAGAGCGCGTTTTTGTGCACAGTTTAGGCAAGTTTTGGTGCGTTTAGAGTTTTTTTCTGCCAGAAAGCTCCAGTTAAAAATGCAAACTCAAAAGGATTTTTTTTCCCTGCCTCTAAACACAGCTTAAAATATGCCGCTAAAAACACACTAATGTGCATGGACACATAGGACATTGAGCTGCTTCCACGGGTAAAAACTCCTGAAAAAAAAAAAAGTAAATCTTTAGGTCAGTGTGTATGGAAGAAAAACAAGGTGCTCCAAAAACGAAGTGCAGGAGATGCAACGAATGATACATTTAATTAAAATGAGCCAAATGGCTACTCACACCAATATAAAGATCAAACAGGCATATAATAGTATAATACTGTAGTCACTCAGCGGGGCCCCGGTGGATGGTGGTGTGTAGATGTTAACACGAGAGGAGAGGAACAACGGGCCCGACATCCGTCTTGGCGTCTCGGAACCAGCATGGAACACACGCGGAGTCGCATCAGAAGTGACGTCAGAACATGGAGATAATGTTTCAAAGCATCCGGCTTCATCAGATTTAAATGGCTATCGATCAACCTCATACTGAGACGCCAAGACGGATGTCGGGCCGGTTGTTCCTCTCCTCTCGTGTTAACATCGACACACCACCATCCACTGGGGACCCGCTGAGTGACTACAGTATTATACTGTTGTATGCCTATTGATCTTTATATTCGTGTGAATAGCCATTTGCCTGATTTTAATTAAATATACCATTTGTTGCATTATCTACCACACTTAGTTTTTAGCGCATCTTGTTTTTCTCCCATTGTTCTTCCAGAGACTGATTCGCTCTGAAGGGAGCTAAAGCAGCATACGTATACTTCCTGGACACCTCTTAAATATGACATCTGGGGTCAAAGAGACCTCAGATTTACACAAAAAAAAAAAAAGGGGTCTTTAAGAGCTATGGGCGGAAGTGACGTTTTGACTTCGCTTCCGCTGTGCAATGGTATGGGGGCAATCTTCCCCTCACTCGGCTCCATACCACAAAGCGCAGACACGATCGCCTCCACCTGCGGCTCTGGTAAGCGGTGGAGGGCACCGGAGCGCAGCGGCCTCTCCCGCCGCCGATAAAAGTGATCTTGCGGCGAATCCATTGCAGAGACCACTTTTATCTGAAAGCAGACCGCCTGCTGAAGAGGATTCCCGGGTTATGGCAGCTAGCTGCTGCCATAACGATATCCCTCTTCAAAGTGTCGACGTACAACGACGGTGGGCGGTCCCGTAAGTGGTTAAAGCGCTCTAAAGATGCTGCTTGCAGGACTTTTTGCATCGCCTGGCCAGTGCACCACCCCAGTGTGAAAGCATTCATTGAAATGAATGGGAAGCAGTTTTCAGGCACTATTTTTAGTGAAGAAGCACCTGAAAAGCACCTCAGTCTGAAAGGGGTCTAAAGCCTGGTACACACGATTGGATTTTCTGCGGACAAAGCGTAAAGCCCCATACACACAGTCGGACTTCCATCAGACTTTTCCGTGGTTTTTTGTCCGAACGGAGTTGGTCGGGAACACCCATATAGCATACACACCACAGGACTTTTCTGCAAACTTTCCCAAAACTTTTTGCAACATCACATGTTTTTTCTGCTCTTTACCGCCACCCTTTGGTCAACTTCTGATATTGCTGGTTGATTTTAACAGTTGTTTTGTCCATCGGACAAAAGTCCGATGGTTTTCTGTACACACGGTCGGACTTTGCTCCATCGGAGTTTTGTTGGGCAAAAGTTTGTCCGTTTGCAGACCCAACTTTTGTCCGATGAAAGCCAAAAAAAAAAGTTTGTCTGATGGAGCGTACACACGGTCGGATTGTTGGTCCAACTTGCTCAAAATGAAGTTTGTTGGCCAAAAGTCCGACCGTGTGTACGGGGCTTAAGACTTTTGTCCTAAGGGTTTTGGACACGAACTTGTCTTGCATACAAAACGGCAAATAATTAATCGGCCAACAAACACAAAACTACGTGGTTTTTCAGCTCTTTAGCGCCACCCTTTGGGCAACTTCTGCTAATGTGTTATGGTTAGCATTGCTTCTGAACATGCGTTTTTGTACTTTGGAGTTTTGTCCGAAGGACTTGTGTACACATTTGTTACTGGAAAAATGTTAAAGCATGCTATCCAACATTTGTTGGCGGAAAATCCAACATCAATTGTCCGATGGAGCATACAAATGGTCGGATTTTCCAACAGCCTGTCATCACAATTCCAGTCTGTGTGTAGGGGCCTTTAGGTTGTCCCAATTTCAAATAGCTGCAGACATCACTGACAGCACAAATTGTGGCTCATTGCATAGTAAATGAAACTAGTCTGTAAAGGTTTGTGGCCCAAAGCAAAATAGGTTTTCAAGCTGCATTGACTGAACAAAGAGTGGAGTTTGTTTTGGTTGGTATGGACAACAGACAGTTCTCACAGACAAATCCTCAGCTTTCAAAATGATGAAACATGAGTTTTCAGTCAGGCATGAACACCGTGCCAACTGGAGATGGCAAAGAAGGATTTTCCTCCTTGGTTAGCAGATCCATTTACCAAATACTTTACAGTATATATGGAACTATATTTGGAGCTTCTGTTCAGTGTGGTTTGCAACATTACTAGAAGAAAAAAAAAAAAAACGACCACTCACTGGATTTTTAACCCAGAGCTCCAGACAAAAATTAAGCTCAAATTAATGAATAGTCCATTAAAAGACCACCATCAGCATTTGCAACAAATTTGACTTTCAATTCAGAGCTCCTCCTCGCAGTACTTGTCTTCCACCACAAGATGTCCTTAATCTGTTGACCAATATTATTCAAGCCACTTTCATTGGGCCCAATCGGTGGTCCTGGACCCACCTCAATCTGACTGGGCAGTGAAAGCAGAAGCAGTACAGCGAGGAGCTCATCTCTCCCCTTCCACTTCCTATCAGCAGATGAACTGATTGGCTCTTCAGCAACTGCACAAGACTGAAGCCAGGTCACATTCAGTTAATTTGCACTGCCTGCAAAAAAACAAAACAAACACTCTCACATATACCAGTTTTTCTCAACTCCAGTCCTCAAAGCGCACCAACAGGTCATGTTTTCAGGCTTCCCATTATTTTGCACAGGTGATTTGATCAGTTTCATTGCCTTATGCTGGCCATACACTATACGAAAAATCGAACGAACTTTCGAAAAACGAAAGTTCGTTCGTGAACGCAAACGATAGTGCCATCATGTAATGACCGATAAATCATTCAGTGGACATAAATAAAAAAAAAATTTTTCTTCTTCTTTACATATGCCTAGTGCAGAAAGTTCGGACGGGAAACACATTAACCTTCCGATTTATTGTTCGTTAGAAAATTTCCAAACTTGTCCTTCGTTTTTTCGGCTCAAAAACGTCCCAAAGATTATCGATTCTGTGCCCATTAACTGTTCGAAAAAACGAAACAACTGTCTGAACGACCGATTTTTCATATAGTGTATGGCCAGCATTAGTAATTACCACAGCCGTTTCATCTGAGGGAAATCCTGAAAACATGAACTGTTGGGGTGCCTTGAGGACTGGAGTTGAGCAACACCGCCACACACAAATTGCAGCGCTGAATTTTGATACTTTATATTTGCCTAGATTGCAGCTTTAAAAGGGATGGCACAATTTACAAATCTGGTGCATCATTTATTGTAGGTAGAGATTAAATAGGGTTTTAGAAGGCACTAAATATATCCATAAAGAGATTAGTGGGGGGGGGGGGGGGGGAAACAAAAAAAAACAAAAAAAAACACATGAAGTAAAACTAAAGGCTCCTGTATAACAATCCAAACAAGAATCAAACTAAGGCCCCTTTCACACTGAGGCGCTTTGCAGGCACCATTGCGCTAAAAATAGCGCCTGCAATGCGCCCCGAAAAAGCTGCTCCATTGTATCCAGTGTGAAAGCCCGAGGGCTTTCACACTGGAGCGTTGCGCTTGCAGAAGGGTAAGAAAAAACTCCTGCAAGTCGCATCTTTGAGGCGCGATAGGAGCGGTAAAAATTACCGCTCCTATTAGCGCCCCTGCCCATTGAAATCAATGGGGTAGCGCCTCCAAAACGACGCAAAGAGGGGTTATTGCGGGCGTTTTTAACCCTTTTTCGGCCGCTAGCGGGGGTTTAAATCCCCCCCGGTAACGCCCGCAAATCGCAGCAAAAACTACGGTATAGCGGTGCTAAAAATAGCACCACTATATCGCCAGCACATCCAGCGCTTCAGTGTGAAACTAGCCTGTGTGGCCTGCAGGGTGGATATAAAGTGATGATTAACCACTTCAACACTGGGCTTTTTTTACCACCTCAATACTGGGCCTATTCTGGCACGTCTCTCCTACATGTACAAATCATCATTCTTTTGCTAGAAAATTACTCAGAACCCCCAAACATTATATATGTTTTTTTAGCAGACACCCTAGGGAATAAAATGACGGTCATTGCAACTTTTTTTCTTGCACGGTATTTGCGCAATAATTTTTCAAACGCCTTTTTTTGGCGAAAAATAAAAAAAAATTAAAAAAAAATGGGATTTTTGTACTCACCGTAAAATCCATTTCTCTGACATCCATGGACCGACACGGCGTCTCTTACACTTTACACGTGGGTATATGTCCCTGCTTGCAGGAGAAGACCTAGGCAGAAAGTTAAAACATTCCAGAACAAACCAGAGCTGAACAGCCACGCCCAGGGGACGGTCCCTCCGGACATTACCCTCACACCTGCAGCTAGCAGGCCTCAGTTCGTAACAAAGCAGCACAAACTAAAAAGGAAGGGTGGGTGCCGTGTCGGTCCATGGATGTCAGAGAAATGGATTTTACGGTGAGTACAAAAATCCCATTTTCTCTTATCATCCATGGACCGACACGGCGTCTTACACTTTACACGTGGGATGTCCCAAAGCAGTGTCAAGAGGGATGGGAGCAGTATAAATGGAAAAACCAAAAAAACTTCACTCCAAAACAAGGCAGAGCTCCCCAACGGAGGAGTTGCCACTTTAAACAGCGGCCTGCAACACCTTGCGGCCGAAGGAAGCATCCGGAGATGCAGCCTCATCAACCCTATAAAACATAGAAAAGGTATGAACAGACGACCAGGTCGCCGCCTTGCACACTTGTGCAACCGACGCTTGATGTCGGAAAACCCAGGAAGCACCAATTGCCCTGGTGGAATGCGCCGTAACCGGGAAGGAAGGCGCCCGCCCCATGAGAGTATAGGCTTGAAAGCCGGTTTGTCCGATCCACCTAGAAAAATGTGGCAGACGAAGCCGCTTGACCCTGTATCTGACCAGAGACAGTCAAACAGAGAGTAGACTTCCGAATAGAAGCAGCAGACAGGCACACCTGCAAGGCACGTACCACATTCAAAGTGTGCCACGCGCACTCTGGGATGCGACGGGCGAAGACACTAGGACGGGAGGACAAATGTCCTCATTTTAGGTGAAAGGTGAAGATCACCCTTGACAAAAGAGAAAGTCGCGGATGCAACACCGCCTTATCCTTATGGATGACTAAATATGGCAACTTGCAGTACAAGGTCGCCAATTCAGATACTCGTCTAACAGAAGTGATTGCCACTAAAAAGAGCCACCCACTGAGACAAAGCGAAGAGGGGAATATCCCTGATATTCTCAAAAGGAGGTTCCTGGAGAACCGAGAGTACCAATTCCGATCCCACTGGGGGGAAAGGAGACACGACAGGAGGGAGCCCATGGCGAACCCCCTGTACAAGGGTGCCAACCAAGGAATGACCCGCTAGTGGTCACCGAAAGAAGACGGCCAAGGCCGAAACTGACCCTAAATGATACTCAAAGCGAGCCTTTGGGCCACGCCATGCTGTAGGAAACGCAGGATTCTAAGGACGGAATACGTCCGAGGATGTCAGTCCAGCTCTTCGCACACGGCGATGTAAGCTATTCCAGGTACAGAGATAGTTCTGGAGGAAGACTTCCGTGTCCTTCATATGGACGAAATGACCGAGTCCGAGAGCCTCGGTCTCTCAACACCTGGCTTATAGCAGCCATGCCGTTAAGGCCCGAGACTGTAAAGGCAGGATGAAATATATGACTTTGAGACAGAAAGTCCTCCCTATTGGCAACCATCAGGGAACGGCCTCGACGAGATGTACCAGTGAAGCCGAGGTCGATCCGGAGCAATGAGGATCACCGGAATTCCCTCGGTCGCCACCCTGCGCAGCAGGCGAGGAAGCAACTGCAGCGGAGGATAAACGTGCATCAGGTGATCATGACCCCATGGGCCACTGACGCCTCTGATGCATCCGCCCAAGGATACCTGGATCTGGCCACAAATCGACAACTTACAATTGAGTCGAGAAGCCATCGGGTCCACCTCCGGCGTGCCCCACCGTTTGTGTGGCAAAGGAGTTGAAATACCTCCGGGTGCAAGGACCACTCTCCCCGGTCCAACGTCTGGCAACTCAATAGTCCGCCAGTTCTATGCCCGGAATGTAAACGGCTGACAGAGCCGGCACGCTTCCTTTAGCCCACTTCAGGGTACGGGGGACCTCGGAAGCCTCAGCTGAGCTTCGAGGTGGTCGACATACGCCACCACCGTGACTTGTCCGACAGGATCCCAATGGAACGATCCTGCAATCTCTCAGACCACGAGGAGAGGCACAGTCTGATGGCCCGTAATTCCAGAACATTAATCGGCAAACGGGCTTCGTCCGGAGTCCAAGCCCTTGGGTCAACAGGACTCCCCAGATTACACCCCAGCCCTTCAGGCTGGCATCTGTAGTGAACACCGTCCATTGGACGGGGAGGAACGACTTCCCGGACCGAAGAGCCGGGGACCCAAACTCCATGTCAGGGACGCCCTGACCAGGTGGCTCACCTGGATCGGAAAATCCAAAGACAACGGGGATTTGTCCCAAGGGAACAAGATCTCCTTCTGCAATGCCCTGGTGTGTGATTGGGCATACGGAATGGCCTCGAAAGAGGTCACCATGAGTCCCAGGATTCCCATGCAAAAACGGATTGACGACCATTTTTTGGGATGTCAGCATCCGTACTGCAGACTGAAGTGTCAGTAGCTTCCCCGGAGGTAGGAATACCTTTTGCCTCCAAGGAGTCCAGAATCAGACCGAGATACTCCAAATCTCGAGTCGGGACCCGGACTGACTCCTGAATGTTTAGGAGCCACCCGAAGTCCCTGAGGGTCTGACTGACGATAGTCACACTGTCTTCTAATACTGAGCCATTTCCTGCTCTGAGAAGAAGATCGTCCAGATAGCCCACGACAGCAATGCCTTGCTGTCTCAGCAAGCTAGAACCGGCACAAGCACCTTAGTGAACACCCTCGGCGCCGGGGCTAGGCCGAAAGGAAGAGCCACAAATTGATAGTGGACTTCGTCGATCGCAAGCGCAGATCGGAACATACAAGTAGGCGTCCTTGAATTCCAAGTTCGCCAGAAAATCCCCTTGACGGAGTGCACTGACCACCGTGCGAATGGATTCCATGCGGAACTTTTGCACCTTCACGAAAGCATTCAGGACCTGGAGGTCCAAGATAGGCCAGTAGAATCCCTGAAACCTCTCCTGTGACGGAACCGGCACAATCACTCCGGACCTCAAACCTGAATAGGCCCCATAGGGCCACCCGACAGGCAGGAAGGAGAGGAAGATTCGAGGGAAGAATCTGTCTGGTATTAGGAACGGAACCTATCCTGTAACCTGAGGGGATCACCTCGCACACCCACCAGTAGGAGATCCGGGAGGTCCATTGATCCGTGGACCTGCAAAGTCGTCCCCCCTACCCCAGAGTTGGGAGGGGGCAAGACTTCACGCGGAGGCGGGCTAGGGAGCCGGCTTGTTCGGCATACGCACCCAGGGGCGCTCGTGTCCACCAGCCGTACCGCTGTCAGTCTGGGGGGCCTCCCCGTTGACTGGCGAAAATATCCCCTTTTTTCTGGAAAGGAAGGACCCTGCTTATAGCGGCCTCCATGCCAGCCTGAGGAAGAACAGTGCTTTTACCTCCCGTGACATCCTTGATGATGTCATCCAGCGCAGCACCGAAAAAACCTACCACCTTTTAATGGTAAACCCTTCGAGGCTTTTTAGAAGCTAGGTCAGCAGACCAGCATTTCAACCAGATCAGACCACGCAATACCCTGAGTTATAAGGGGCCGCGTCAAACGTGGTGTCGCCACATAAACCAGGCCCTGCACCATTTGTGGGCCAGAGCAATAGTGTCTGGAGGAAGAACATGCTCCTGTACAGTTGCCCATCCCGCAAGTGTTGGAGACACAAGGGTCGCCGCTACCACAAGCCGTAGGGCGGACCCCAACAAGGCAAACATGGCTCTACTCACCACTTCTGACCTCCTGTGAGTGGGGTCCTTAAATGCAGGAGTCCCCTCCACCGGGAGAATGGTGGCCTTGTTCAACCGGGCGACTGGAGGGTCGACCACTGGGGGAGAAGCCCACATTTTTAGTAGGGCATCCTTAAAAAGGGGTATCTGATAGACAAACGCCGCGGGACCATAAAAAGACTTCTGCGGCTTTTTCCCCAGACCTTGTCAGTGAGCTGGTCGAAGAAAGGTACATATTGAAAAAAAACACTTTTTAGAAGGCCCGGCCCCAAGGAACCAGAGGAGACCGTCCGCCTGAGGTTCTGCATCCGCAGCATTTAGCTTGCGAGTGTCCCTCACTGCATCAATGAGTTCACAAAACAAGCACCCTGTCATTTACTGACACAGAACTGGAGTTTTCCTTGCAAGGAATGTCCTGTTCAAAACCATCAAATATATATTCAGAGCTAGGGTCCTGAGCGGTAGGTAGTGGCTAGGCCCATATCTGAATCAGCGCATTACCCCCCTTTTTTTTTTTTTTTTGTGGAAAAAAGGTGGGGATAGGGGCTTTTTTTTGCTCCCTTGCGCTCACACACTGCTTTCTCCTGGTCAGATTAATGATTCCAGGAATGCCGACAACTGGTCCCTAAGGACCGCAGGTGCAGAAGCACTGTCAGTTGTCTCTAACAATGTGAAGAAAACAGGTGAACCAGACTCCAATATTGCCACCCTCTGAGACCTTATTCACCATTATAGTTAATAATACAGCCCACCCACAGGCCGTGCTGGGGCTGAGGAGGGGATACCTGGAGTACTCACCACCCCTAGGGACCGCTGTATGAGCCGCGCTGTATGAGTCGTGCTGTAGCGCTGTATGAGTCGCGCTGGTGCAGCCTGAGGTGAAGAATCTGTGGGGATGTGTGTATTCCGCGCCGTACAGCAGCGCTGCTAGAGGCCGAAAACGAAAGTGCAAGTGCCGCGGCTACAAGAAAATGGCCGCCGGGCACCAGTTTAACTATGCATTAAGCCTCAGCCAAAATGGCCGCCAATGGCGCATTTTTTAAAAATAAAACACTGCGCCAATGGCGCACAGAAAACACCACAGCCAGTCCCCCAGAACACTTCCCAATAAAAATAACAGTCATGAAGCGCCCCCCCCAAGGTAGAGTGACCCCCCAAGTATCCCCACACAGCACAACAGGGTGCAGAGAGCAGCATACAGGGGGGAGACAGGGAGAACCCCCCACACACAGAAACACAGCCAGCATGTACTCACCTTGCAGCAGGAGAGACTACTTACCCGTCCCGCAAGCACCTTGGAGAACACCCCCAGTGCCAATAGAGGGACTCACTGGCTTGTTTCAGACAGGCCTATCACAGAGTCGTACTGCGTAGCTGTCGGCCCGGTCCACCGCGAAAGATACAGTAGGTACTGTTCGATCTTGAGAGGACCGCAGGAGCATGAAAGCAACCCGGCCACCCCTGGAGCCATGGGGTATGTCGTGAACTGAGTCTCACGCACACAAGGCGAGGATCAGCACGCTCGATGGTCGGACAGGGAAGACTACGAGGATACTAGTGTACCCAACCTGTTGCCCAGCCGACAGTTGATTGAAGGTCTCAAAAATAAAATAATAAAATTCCCAAAGGAATAAAAATTAAAAGTAAAATCTTCCAGGAGACTGGCTCGAGAGAGCCACGTCTTCTGCTAGGCAGAAAAAAACTGAGGCCTGCTAGCTGCAGGTGTGAGGGTAATGTCCGGAGGGACCGCCCCCCTGGGCGGGGCTGTTCAGCTCTGGTTTGTTCTGGAATGTTTTAACATTTAACATTCTGCCTAGGTCTTCTCCTGCAAGCAGGGACATACACCCACGTGTAAAGTGTAAGAGACGCCGTGTCGGTCCATGGATAAGAGAAAAAATAGGATTTTTGTACTCACCGTAAAATCCATTTCTCTGACGTCCATGGACTGACACAGCTGGATACTGTAAACGTGTGGGTATATGTCCCTGCTCGCAGGAGAAGATCTAGGCAGAATGTTAGATGTTAAAACATTCTAGAACAAACCAGAGCTGAACAACCCCGCCCAGGGTGGCGGTCCCTCCGGACATTACCCTCCCACCTGCAGCTAGCAGACCTCAGTTCGTAACAAAGCAGTACAAACCTTAAAAAAGAAGGGTGGGTGCTGTGTCAGTCCATGGACGTCAGAGAAATGGATTTTATGGCGAGTACAAAAATCCTATTTTCTCTTATCGTCCATGGACTGACACAGCTGGATACTGTAAAACGCGTGGGACGTCCCAAAGCAGTATCAGAAGGGTGGGAGCAGTAGTAAAGGAACACCCAAAACTTCACTCCAAACAAGCAGAGCTCCTCAACGGAGGAGTTGCGACATTAAACAGCGGCCTGCAATGCTTTGCAGCCGAAGGGATCATCCGAAGATGCAGCCACATCAACCTTATAAAATCTTGAAAAGGTATGAACGGACGACCAGGCCGCCGCCTTGCACACTTGTGCAACAGACGCTTGATGTCGGAAGGCCCAGGAAGCACCAATTGCCTTGGTGGAATGCGCCCTCGCACACCGCTTCCATTCTGACAGGAATGATTCCAGGACTGCTGACAACTGGTCCATAAGGACCACAGGTGCAGGAAACATATGTACATGGTTAACTGTGCAGCACTGCCAGTTGCCCCAGGCAATGTGGAGAGCAGGTGTATCAGACTCCATAAACGCCACCCTCTGAGACCTTATACACTACTACAGTGAATATACAGTCCACCCACTGGCTACGCTGAGGCTGAGGAGGGGATACCCGGGAGGACCCACCAACCCTTAAGGACAGCTCAGTCTGTGAGGAGATTGTGAGGGGATTCGCGCCGCCGCCAGAAATAAATGCGCGGCGGCCACAAGAAAATGGCCGCCGGCCGCAGCTATAACTGCGCCACTGAACGCCAAGATGGCCACCGAGCGCAAACCAGTACAGGGTGCAGAGAGCAGCATAACAGGGGGGAGACAGGGAGAAACCCCCACACACAGAAACACAGCGAGCATGTACTCACCTGCAGTAGGAGAGACTACTTACCCGTCCCTTTCAGGGACCCACTGGCTTGTTTCAGACAGACCTATCACAGAGTCGTACTGTGTAGCTGTCGGCCCGGTCCACCGCGAGAGATACAGTCAGTCAAGTACTATTCAATCTTGAGAGGACCGCGGGAGCATGAAAGCAACCCGGCCACCCCTGGAGTCATGGGGCATGTCGTGAACCGAGTCTCGCGCACGCAAGGCGAGGATCAGCACGCTCGATGGTCGGACAGGGAAGACTACGAGGATACTAGTGTACCCAACCTGTTGCCCAGCCGACAGTTGATTGAAGGTCTCAAAAATAAAATAATAAAATTCAATAGTAATAAAAATCAAAAGTAAAATCTTCCAGGAGACTGGCTTTTGAGAGCCACGTCTTCTCCTTCTGCTAGGCAGAAAAAAAAACTGAGGCTGCTAGCTGCAGGTGGGAGGGTAATGTCCGGAGGGACCGCCCCCCTGGGCGGGGCTGTTCAGCTCTGGCTTGTTCTAGAATGTTTTAACCTCTAACATTCTGCCTAGGTCTTCTCCTGCGAGCAGGGACATATACCCACATGTAATCAGTATGAGAGCTGCGTCGGTCCATGGACGATAAGAGAAAAGTGGTTTCATGAATTAAAAAACAAAAACAGTAAAGTGAACACAATTCTTTTGTAAAATATGAAAGATGATGTTACGCTGAGTAAATACCTAACATGTCACGCTTTAAAACTGCGCACTCATGGAATGGCGCCAAACTTCGGTACTTAAAAATCTCCATAGGCGACACTTTGAAAATTTTTACAGGTTACCAGGTTAGAGTTACAGAGGAGGTCTAGTGCTAGAATTGTTGCATGCGCTCTAACGCACGCAGCGATACCTCACATATGTGGTTTGAACGGCGTTTACATATGTGGGCGGGACTTACGTGTGCGTTCACTTCAGATTGCGAGCTACCAGGGACAGGGGCATTTTTAAAAAAAATATATTTAACTTAATTTTTTTTATTTTTACACTTTTTTACATTTTTTTACATTTTTTTTTTGATCACTTTTATTCCTATTACAAGGAATGTAAACATCCCTTGTAATAGGAATGGTGTGCGACAGGTCCTCTTTATGGAGAGATGCGGGGTCAATAAGACCCCACATCTCTCCTCCAGGCTGGAAAGCATGAGATCATGAAAAAAAATTCACAGATCTCATGCTTACTAGCCGCAACGGCGGGTTTACTTCCGAGGACCCGGGCGTGACGTCATCACAACGTGCCCGGGCCGACGGTCATAGAGATGACTGGTAACTATCTGGTCACCAGTCATCTCTATGGTTCACCTCCGGCGCCGGACGATTCATTCTCCGGGCCCCCGATGGCACGGGAGAGGCCGGAGATGCCCCGGATGGCGGCGGGGGATGTCCCCTCCCTTCGCCTATAAGAACGATCAAGCGGCGGAACTGCCGCTATGATCATTCTTATGGTGGGCAGAATCGCCGGCAGAAGACAAGGATCTCTGAACGATGCCTCTAGCTGCAGGCATCATTCAGATATCCCCCCCACAAAGCCCAGGACGTCATATGAAGTCCACCCAGGATGGGGATATCCCATCTGTGGACGTCACATTACTAAAAAAAAAAAGAAATGGATTTAAAAAACATTTTTGATTTTAATAAAATGCTTTTGGAGTAAAAATCGATTTAAATCATAGTTTTCAATTTAAGATACATTAAAGAGCACCTGTCATTTCAGATCCATCATGGCAGTGCCTGTAAGCTGGCATCCACTCACGTGCTGCCGCCAGGTCCATCACCTTGCTGCGTCACCAGCCGTCCCATTAAAGTAAAAGGGACCATCAGCGAGTCAACAGCAGGACAGAGGACAGTTGCTCTTTAAAAATGATGATTTAAATCAAATCCACCCCGGTGGTCCAGCAGCCGTCTTTAAAGCTAGGGAGGCGGTGTGGCTTGGGTATCATTTGACAGAAGCGATTAGCTCTCACAGCAATCATATGATTGCAAGACCGTGCGCCACTGGCTCTTGATCAGAAGCTCTGACAGAGCTGTCACTAGGCACACAACCTCCTACCACAGTGAATGCACATCTGCAGTGGCTGGGTGTTAGCCAAGCTCTTGCTGCAACATATACTTTACATCAGGGTTTGACAAATTTGCTTGGAATTTAGGAGACTGCTAAAAAAAAAAAAAGTTAGGAGCCAGAACGCGCCATGTCCCGCCGAGCTCGTGTGCAGAAGCGAACGCATACGTGAGTAATATGAAAGCGGTGTTCAAACCACACATGTGGAGGTATTGCTGCTATTGGTAGAGCGAGAGCAATAATTCTGGCCCTAGACCTCCTCTGTAACTCAAAACATGCAACCTGAAGAATTTTTTAAACGTTGCTTATGGAGATTTTAAAGGGTAAAAGGTTTGTCGCCATTCCACGAGCGGACGCAATTTTGAAGCGTGAGATGTTGGGTATAAATTTACTCGGCGCAACATTATCTTTCACATTATAAAAATAATTGGGCTAACTTAACTGTTGTCATATTTTTTAATTTAAAAAAAGTATATTTTTTCCCCAAAAAGTGCGCTTGTAAGACCGCTGCGCAAATATGGTGTGACAAAGTATTGCAATGACCACCATTTTATTCTCTAGGGTGTTAAAATAAAAAATATATATAAATGTTTGTGGGTTCTAACTAAAGAGAAGGAGATGGGCGGGCAATGAAAAACAGGCAGGGAAGCTCCATTAGCATTGCTGATTGTTGTTATACCAACGACCACCACAAGAGGGCGCCAGATTCCAGAAGGAAGCAGAGACTGCAGAAGGCCGCAATCGCGCGCGCGGGGGGGGGGGGGGGGGTATAAAGTGCAGTGTGTGTGTGTGTGTGTGTGTGTGTGTGTGTTTCTTTTAAATTATAATCCTAAACACCTTTTTGCACAGCTCCTCTGTGCAGTCACGTAATCTCTCTGCTTCCTCAAACTAAGAACAGCAGCGGGAGGGGCAGATTCCCCAATATCAGCAGGCCAGCAGAGGGAGATCATGTGACCACACAGGAGCTGTGCAAAAAGGTATTTAGGATTACCATTTTATAAAAACGGACAAAACTGCACTTAAAGTGGATGTAAACCCTCCCATATACCCAGTGAAGTGAACAGCCTCAGATGATACAAATCCTCCTACATAAGTTTTACATGTGTATCTGCGGTCTTCAGTTTTAAATATACTCTTTAGGAAGTGCACGTCCTGTTTGAATTTTCTCTTCCCGATTCACCTGTGGGTGTGGATTATTGGCATACAATGTGAGACAGCAAATTGGAGGCAAGGCACACACCCCCTTCTCCACATAGGCAGAGACTTGCAGAGCTGTGCTGTGAATAGACCAGCTCTCTGCCAATCTATTTAAAGCACCCACCCTGACACAAAATTCGGCCTGGTTTTATCACGGTTGTCAGAACTTGTCAGAAGTTTTCATGCTGATAACAGAAGAACGGAGCACGAGAAGTCCACGGGACTTAGGGCTTTGGAGATAGATAAGAAAAACCCCAAAGATATGTGCCAAGCTCAAATTTCATGAATCGGGTTTACATCCACTTTAATATTTTACTAAAACAGAGAGGATACAAGTCATTGTGTTATACAATACTTCGGAATAGAGGCAAGAGAGGAGAGGATGCTCTTCAGTCACAGACTGGAGCCAACAGGCAGGGGGGGGGGGGGGGACCTCAGAACACTGTGGGATGACGGAGGCATGTAACCTGACCACTAATCACGGATCAGCAGCCATGATTACCGTGGTCAGCACACACAGGGGGACACAGGAACAGGCAGGATCAACCAGGTATTTTAGAAAAAAAAAAAAAAAAAAAGAAAGAAGAAGGACACTATGCCACTGATCGTGCTTTAAAAAGGAAATGGGTTACAACAATTTTAAACTTCCCTGAGCCCAATCCTTCATGCGTGTCTCACACGTGTCCCCCTAGCACTGCAAAAAAAAAAAAAAAAAAAAAAAAAGGAGGTCCAGCCTTTTAATGTTTATTAAAAAAAGTCAGCAGCTACAAAATTATAGCTGCTGACTTTTAATAAACAGACACTTACCTGTTCCACGGTCCAGCGATGCGGCCGTACGGAGCGTTGCTCGTCGCCCCTCTCCTCTGCGCCTCCATTAACACTCTGGGCACCCGGCCGTGACAGCTTTCGGCTTCACGGCCGGGCACGCACTGCGCATGTGCGAGTCGTGCTGTGCTTCCAGAGTGGACAGGCGATCTCCTGGGACCCGTCACGTGTCCCAGGAGATCGCCTAGAGGGAGGGGGCACCTAGGGGCAGAGGAGGAGTCGCCTAGGCGGCCCCTAGGTGGAAGTAGGACAGGAAGTCCCACCCCTAACGAAGTCCCCACTCCCCCTCTAAAAAAATGACATGCCAAAATGTGGCATGCAAGGGGGGCGAGGAGTGCTTTAAGCGGAAGTTCCACTTTTGGGTGGAACTCCGCTTTAAGGGGCCTCATACACCGGGGACACAGATGGTGGGGGGTTAAAATGTTGTAGTTATGCTTTAAGGCAGATTTCGACAATCCCCGGGCGCCAGGTCGCAAATGCGACTAGAATTTGCGGCCTGGCGCAGCTGAGGTTTCCTGTGTCTCCGTGGGCCCCCCCGCGTGCGATCGTGCAATCTCGTCGGGCCGCGCCGACAATTGAGACCGCGACTTTGCGGCCTTCTGCAGGCCTATGCTTCATTCTGTAACCTGGCGCCCTCTTGTGGTGGCAGTTGGTATGACAAGACAACTAGCAATGCTTGCCTGTTTCACTGCCCGCGCGCCCATCTCCTTCCCTTTGCTTAGAAGTTAACCCCCAAACATTACATATATTTTTTATTCTAACACCCTAGAGAATAAAATGGCGGTCGTTGCAATACTTTGTCACACCGTATTTGCGCAGCGGTCTTACAAGCGCACTTTGAGGAAAAAACACACTTTAATTAAAAAATAAGACAACAGTAAAGTTAGCCGAATTTTTTTTATATGTGAAAGATAAATGCTACGCAGAGTAAATTTGATACCCAACATGTCACGCTTCAAAATTGCGTCCGCTCATGGAATGGCGACAAACTTTCACCCTTTAAAATATCCATAGGCGACATTTAAAAAATTCTACAGGTTGCATGTTTTGAGTTAGAGAATGTCTAGGGCTAGAATTATTGCTCTCACTCTACCGATCGCAGCGATACCTCCCGTGTGGTTTAAACACCGCTTCCATATGCGGGCGCTACTCACTGATGCGTTCGCTTCTGCACGCATCGGTTGTTTAAAAAAAAAAAAAAAAAAACCTGGCTCACAACTTTTTTAGCTGGCTCCTAGATTCCAAGCAAATTTGTCAAGCCCTGCTTTAAAGGCCACACACACACACACATACTTAGCAGCTCTAGTGTGCGGAGGTGTAAAATCCCTGCTACTTAATGGCTCCTAGGAAGCTGCACGTGCCATGTACATACATTGGATCCTGCATCTGCATTTACCCATCAATGCATGTAGAACACTTCTTCCGGTACGCACCACTTTTGCATTTGGGGAGAAGCATTGTACGTGCATGAGTAGTTCGCAGCGATGCAGAAACCATCAGCGTTTACCTAAGCACAGCCACATATGGTCATTGACTTGTACTGATGGCAGAACTTGGCACACGAAAAATTGTTGGGATTTTACACTGCAACACATAGAATTTGCTATATGTTCCTGTGCATGAAACCTAAGGAAAAAGACCCAAAGTCTCAGGAAGTATCAAGTTCCATATAGCCAAGGAGAGTGAGAAAACGGTATTACGCCAGCATCAAATCCGAAGTAACACGCTCAACACGTCAGTCTGCAGAGTCCATTCCCTTCGGTTCATAAACAAGGAAACGTCTTAACACTACATATATAGAAAGCATAACTAGGGAACAGGTACTTCACCAGCACTCGCCTCTTCACACGTCTTTGTGAAAACTTTAGCACAAAATTTAAAATACATGTTAATGGGTTTGATTTGTGTGTGTAAATAGGAATATTGAAAATGGAATAAATCTTCCCTTCTAGAAGAAGTCAAAGGAGGTTAATGAATATATAAAAGCCTAATTTGTTAAAACAAGTGCTTATACACAAAAAAGGTCAAAAGTATGCAGCGCTAGTGAAATTGATAATCAATATCCCCAAAAATTAATACAAAATGAATGAGTGGAAAAACTCAAACACGTGTGTAAGATTCATAAATCCATTAATTAAAATTGCTGAAAATATTATAAAAAACAAAAATTGATCAGTGATAATATAGTCCATAAAACAGAAAATCCATAAATGAAAATCTGAATATAGCGAATAAAAAATGAATAAAGGAAAATCCAAGGTGAAGTGAGTGTTCCAAGGAAAGTGGCAAGTAAAACGTCTTCCCAAAAGTGAAATGGTGGATATGATGGTGACACCTAGGTGGAAAGGCTATATATCCTGCTTACCAGATATCCGTGACTGTATGCAACAGTCTCACCAAGCACAGGGAATAAGGCTTCCCCACAACCTTTAGGTCTCCATGGTGGTATCTCCTCAACCGACCTTAAGCTCAGATAGAAGAAAAGACTTCCATAGTGTAATATATCAAACCAGCGTGGTTTATTTAAAAAGAAAATATTGCACTTACAAGATCAAATACCAACACCAGCAATGATAGCGGTACAGCGGTAAGGGCTCCGGCGTTTGTGTCTCTCGTTTGATTCCTGTGTATTCCGCAGCACTACCTCTCGTTCAGGGAATGCGTGATGACGTCACCGGCCCCCTACGCGCTTCGTCACAATGGGACTTACACTGGGGATTGGCCGAAGGTGAACGTCAGCACACTAGAGGTATAAATACACAATGGCGCCATTTTGATTACTGGCAAGCCGTTTGAGTGCAACGAATAAAAGAAGGGCAACCTAATTAAAGGCTGACATTACACAGGAAGCGAGAAACATTGTAAACAAACAGGAAACGGTAAGGCAATCTTGTGGCCAAATAGGAAAGTGCAGCAGTGCATAACAGGAACGGAGGAAAGGCACAGACCCACACACGGAGCTGTGATACATGTATACAAATAAGTAAACAAAAACGCTGGCAATCAAAATGAAAGAACTGGTTATTCATGATCTTTTAGCATTGAAGGTTCCCAATAAGAGGGTTACGGATGTATTGTACATCAACAGTATATTAAGAAAATCTGTGATGGTAATGACATCTTGATACGTCCAGCAGATAGAGGGGGCATAGTAGTCCTAGATAAATCCCAATATGATGAAGAAATGCATAGACTATTATCAGATCATTCAACATACACCCCCCCCCCTGCCCTCCAACCCTACTGTCAAATATAGGAAAGTTATCCATTCTTATCGATAATGGATTTGAAAGGGAGATCCTTAATAAAAAAAGGAACGAGTCCATTTGATTCCCATCACCCCTAGAGTACCGGTAATCTACTACTTGCCTAAGCTTCAAAAAATCCCAACAAACCACCCGGGCGTCCCATAATAAGTGGTATAGATTCTGTTACATCTAGAATCGCCAAGTATGTGGATTGTTTTTTACAACCTCTGGTGGTTGATACTACAGCATATTTGCGAGATACTACACAAGTTCTCAATCTATTGAAGGACGGTTGCGTCTTAACGACGGAAGATGTAGCCTCCCTCTATACAATTATCTCTCACCATCATGGATTCGAGGCAGTGGAATTTTATCTTCAACGTGACCTTTCCCTCTCCAGCTTACAGAGAGATTTCATTATGGAGCTACTGCGGTTTGCAACGAGCCACAATTAATTCTGGTTCGGCGGAAATTTCTTTCTACAGACCAGAGGTGTTGCTATGGGGGCCAAGTTTTCCCCAAGCTTGGCAAACCTCTTCATGGCTCATTGGGAATCAGAAGTCATTGATGCCAATCCCCCGAAGGAACTGTTGTTCTGGAAAAGATACATTGACGATGTGATTCTCATTTGGGAGGGTGATGTCTCGATTATTTCTTTTTGCAATTAAACGATAATAGAGGTATCTTTTTAGAACACACAGTGAGTGATACCCAAATACATTTTTTGGACCTAAATATTGTTGTTAAAGAAGGGTGTTTTGCTACAAGTACCTTCTTTAAAGAAACGGACCGCAATGCCTTTATCCCCACCAACAGTTGCCACCATAAATCTTGGCTTGCGGCTGTTCCTAAAAAGCCAATTCCAAAGGATTAGGCATAACTCCACAGATATTTCTAAATTCTATGTACAGGCTGATGTATTAAAACAAAGATTTCTTAGTAAAGGCCATCGGTTGTCTGCGATTGAGGAAACTTAAAAAAAAGTGTTGCCGGTATGGACAGAAATTCTTTGTTAGTAAATAAGAGGGAAGATTTGTCTATGGAAAAATTTGGGTGGTCAATGATTGAGATTTTCTAATCAACATTTTTCTATTAAGAAAATCTTTAAAAAGCACTGGGATGTGTTACGGAATGACAAAGTTTTGGGTCCTGTTATTCCTGAACAAACAGTGATGATCTATAGAGGTGCACCAGCCCTGAGACTCTCCGTGGCTCCCAATGTAATTGATCCACCCAAGAGACCCTCTTTCCATAAGAGGAAAGGTTTTTTTTTTCCCTGCCGCAAATGTAGCATATGTAAGATCAACTCATCCATAGGTCGTAAGCAAGAAAGATTTTCATCCACTGTGACCAACAAAAGCTATGAGATTGACTCATTTATTACTTGTTCCACAAAGTATGTAGTGTACATGATCCAATGTTCCTGCTCCAAGCAATATATAGGACAGACAAAAAGAGTTACACATACGCTTAAATGAACATGTAGGCAATATCTCAAGAGGTTTCCCAAAGCATAATTTATCCAGACATTATGATAAACATCACAACCGCCAATTAAAGAGAACTACGTTTTTAGCCATTGATTCCCTTCATCCACATTGGAGAGGAACCAATATGGTCAGAGCCATCTCTAAACCTGAGACGAGATGGATATTTCTCATGAAATCTTTTAAACTATTTGGTCTCAATGTGGACTGGGATATTGATTGTTTTATCAATTCTTAATTTTTAAATCAAAAAAAATTTTTTTTAGCATTTTTAATCAAAATTTCATTGATTGATTAATCTATTATGATCCAATTTTGAGTACATTCGTTAATTTGACCAATTAATTTTGATCTACTTTTGTATATATTCAGATTCTGATTACCAGCGTTTTTGTTACTTATTTGTATACATGTATCACAGCTCCGTGCCCGGGTCTATGCCTTTCCTCCGTTCCTGTTATGCACTGCTGCACTTTCCTATTTGGCCACAAGATGGCCTTACCATTTCCTGTTCGTTTACAATGTTTCTCGCTTCCTGTGTAATGTCAGCCTTTAATTAGGTTGCCCTTCTTTCATTCGTTGCACTCCAACGGCTTGCCTGTAATTAAAATGGCGCTGTTGTGTATTTATACCTCTAGCGTTCGCCTTCGGCCAATCCCCAGTTGAAGTCCTATAGTGACGAAACGCGTAGGAAGCCGGTGACGTCATCACACATTCCCTGAATGAGGTGTAGTGCTGCGGAATACACAGGAACCAAACGAGAGACACAGAGAAACGCCGGAGCCCTTACCACTGTACCGCTATCATTGCTGGTGTTGGTATTTGATCTTGTAAGTGCAATGTTTTCTTTTTAAATAAACCACGCTGGTTTGATATATTACACTATGGAAGTCTTTTATTATATCTGAGCTTAAGGTCGGTTGAGGAGATACCACCATGGAGACCTAAAGGTTGTGGGGAAGCCTTATTCCCTGTGCTGTGTGAGACTGTTTCATACAGTCACAGACATCTGCCTTTCCACCTGGGTGTCACCATCGTATCCACCATTTCACTTTTGGGAAGAAGTTTTACTTACCACTTTCCTTGGAACACTCACTTCACCTTGGATTTTCCTTTATTCATTTTCTATTCACTATATTCAGGAGATTTTCGTTTATGGACTAGATTATCACTAATCAATAGGTTTTTTATAAATTAATGTTTTCAGCAATTTTAATTCATGGATTTATTAAACACACACACACACACACACGTGTGTGAGTTTTCCACGCATTAATTTTGTATTCATTTTGGGGATATTGATTATCAATTTCACTAGCGCTGCATACTTTTGACCTTTATGATTTTTATAGTTTTGGATTTAGCTATATATGCTAGCTGCCACTTTTACTGTTATTATATCATTTACTGTTATCCTACTCACTACATCTAGCGCAACGTTAGCCCTAGGGCTTTTTTCTTTTTTAAGTCCTTATACACACACACACACACCTCAAGATAATCTCCAAAAACCTTTTTCACTACCGAAGGGAGGCAATGTGATTTATTTATAACAATCAGAAGAACAAGGTCCCCAAGGCAACCAGATACTATAGACTCCTAACCCCAACACTACTAAAGACTAGAGTAATGGGGAAACCATTATCTTCCTTTTACCTACATCTATCCTTCGCCTATGCAGCGGAACTAAGGCATACATATCTGAAGTGGAAAAATTACCCAACTGACCTTACTGAGGAGGACGGTGTTCAAAAAATGTTACTTATATGATCTCAGCCAAGGACCGATTTATCCAGATTAAATTCCCCCCCATCTGGTTTATTACACCCCAAAAAGACTGGCCAGTATCTACCTGGCTTTTAGCCCATTGTGTACTCTAAACAGTGCCTCCAAAATGGTGTGGACCTGTCTCCCCTCGTCCCTATTGGGAGTCATTGGTTGAGATTCTCAATGAAGTGTGACCTTAAGATAGGACTTGATCCTCTGGTGTTGCCATTAGGGAATGTTGATGGCCTAGAGATGGGAGGATATGTTAAAAACTATTTTTTAGGCAGTATTTTATGCACAGTGAGAAATCCTGCCTCACTGGAAGCTTGCTACCTCCCTTACTTTCTCCGCTTGGCAGGCGACTATTAGCAGGGTCCTTCCTCTCTACAAATTGACCCATGAGGGAAGAAAATTGCCAGAAGAATTTTGATTTCATTTGGTCAGCCAGGATAGATGTACAGAAGGATTAAGATCATATTGAACCCATGTTGACCACCAACTCTACTTGTTAATCCAACATTATGGTTTCCTTCTCATCTACCCTCACAGGTGGCCCTTTTTGGATTTTCCCCATCCCCCTCCGAGTAACACTATATACAACTAATCTAAATCTCTTGGGCAATACATTGGTTTATTATACACATAAATGTATTTGTTTCTTAGGAACATTTAATTTTTTTAATTTAGTGCCGTTTGTATACTGGCCTTATACAAATAAATGTTTGTTAATAAAAAATTATATAAATCTTACAGGCTAGTTAAAAGTATAACTAAAAAGGCAAAAAAAAAAAAAAAAACAGAGGAGGAGGGATTGGAACAAAACAAAAACAACAACAAAAAAAAAAAAGGTAATTTGGAAACTTATGGCAGCAAAAAGGCTCAAAGTTGGGACAGGGCAACAAAAAGCTGACAATGTAAGCGATAACAAGGCTGGAAGAACATTTTGCAACTGTCAGTCACTTGACTGGTTAACGCTGGAGTCTGGTGCGGTTCTGTTCACCAGTTCAGGTACAAATTTTGACCTGAAATCACACAGGGCTTTTTAAAACCGCACCTGCTCTTCACGTGTGAACCGGCTGCTTTTAAAAAGGCTGCCAATTCACATATTATGCGAATCGGATGCCGTTCAAAATGCATCCGAACTTGCATATATTTGAAAGGAGCCTAACTTTCCCTGGCCCACATGAACCATTCCTATTCCAGCTTTTATGTTGCTCAGATTTTAGTGTATGGAAAGTTTTGCCTTAAGGAGAAGTCCAGCCTGAGCTCGTTTGGCTGGGCTTCTCCTCTGGGTCACAGGAGTGCAATTCATTTTGCACTTCTGTAACCCATTTTCAGCAGAGAACGGTCTGAAGTCCGCTCTCTGCTGACATCACCAATATCAGTCCAGGCACTGCATCATCACGATGATAAAGTCTGGATCCGCCAGGATTGATGCCCGTCTCAGCCTCTCAGTGAGCCGCTGAGATGGCCGCTCCCTACCCCTCCACAGCTCAGCGCTCCAGTGAGCGTGGAACAGCAGAGAGGAGAGCTGCTGACTGACAGGCAGCAGCTCTGCGCTTGGGAAGCTGAGAGAACCGAGCCATTGGTGGTGTTCCATTGCTCGGTTCTCAGTGCAGAGGCACCGGGGGACAGATGCTGCATCCACCCAAGTAGAATAGGTTAAAAAAAAACAAAAAAAAAAAAAACAACAACATACTTCTCTTTCAACAGTCAAAATATTAGACTGCCTCCATGGCTGCCCAGATGTGCTCAGCAAACCAAAATCGGATCCAGTCCAGAGTTGCTGTTACCCTTGGTGCACTGATGAGGCGCTCCCCTGGAGAGCATAAAACCCAAGATTCGATTTTTTTTACCAAGCCCCTTTGCTGCTTATAAACATTAGCCACCAGCAGGTAGGAGAAGCAATACGAACAGGTTCTAGTGAAGTAAAGCGACCTCCCTTGGTTATATTGTGACAGGGTTCACTACATCTTTTACCACAGCTGAATCAACAGATAACAGAATAACTACATATACATGTAATAAATAGAACTATAAGAAAAGGCACTACTGAACATTTAGAGGATTTTTCCGGTTGCAAAAAAACAAACCAACACCACACACAAACCACCCCTGCACCTTGATTTTATGAATGCCAATTCACCCGTGATACTGCTGGGTAATTTTGGCTGACGGTGCTATGCCTGGTGCAGATTAGAGATGAGGGTAAATGGTTTCCCTAGTAACCAAGAGAACACATTAAACATACCCAGCCAGGCAGCAGCTGGTGAATAGCTGCTAAAGGTCGACATTTAAGCAAAGCTTTACATTTTCCTTACCTTCATTTCCAACTGGATCGAATAACATAAAATAAGGCGCCCAGCAGGATTCATTGACATCAGAAACAAAAAATTATACAGCAAGTTAAATGTTTAGATAGCGTGGTATTTGGGTGCTGACCAACGCTGGAAAGAAAAGAGAAAAAAAAAAAAAAAAAGTTCTTAAACCCAAAAAAAATAATCAGGGTTTAATATTTCTGGTGTGTGGCCACCTCTCCTAGTATTGTACAAAGGAGGCAAACAGATAAACGACAAGCTGAGCAGTAAACACAGTTTAAATATCCTGAATTTCGAAAGTATTCAACATAAATGGGCAGATCCTTGTCAAGGGAAGATTTTTTATTTATTTTTTACAAGATACCAATAGTGTGAAACATGTGGGATTGTCTGTACCAGAGTGCGATTATCCTTGGAGTTATAGGTTATTGGGTTAAAAAATCAGATCAGCACCTGGGTGAATGTGTCGGGCTAAAATGCTGCCATGGCTTGTGTACTAAAGAGCCTGTATACTGTTGAAAACTGCTGGAATTTCCCTAAATCCAGAACATTAGATAGGGTGGGCTTGGCAAATTTGTTTTGAAACTAGGGGAGGTAGCAAAAAAAAAAAAAAAAGAAGTTAGGAGCCAGGTGGGGGGCAGCAGGACAGGAGGTGGGATGTGGTGTTTTATGTGATTGGGGTCTGGTGGAGATAGGGCTCCCCATGTACAGGTAGGGGGAGTGTTGTCACTCAGATGTGCAGGGTGAAGTTGATAGCCAGCATGGTCTGGCTCTGCCACCACGTCGTGCCCACCTGGTTGCTTTAGTCAGTAAGGAAGTCGGAGCCGTGCTGGAGGTGGGACTGTCCGCTGTCTCGCAGGTGGCAGACTTGGTGACTCCGGTCTGCAGATAGTACTCCAGCAGGGAGCTACATGTATTGGTGGCCACCAGTGTCATTTTGAAGGTGGCACTGATGAACTACAGCATACAGCACTGCGGCCAGCCGTCCTTCGAACACTCGTCCATGGCTGCCCAGCCACCCTCCAGCAAGAGTAGTATGGACAGGGTGATCAGTGCTAGACGCAACCTCCATTCCATGGGCTCTCTGGGCAGATGGGGGAGAAATCACTGATGGGAGACAAGCCTGCAGTGTCCTCCGGGGAGCTGGCTCTCCTAGGGCTGTGTGGGGAGTTTGAGGAAGTTCTTTGCCCGGCAAAGGGCTCCGCCTGGACTCTACACGGAGAGGGATGGAGGAGATTCTAGGGGTTCCAGGACACTGGACTGAGCCCCGCAGAAGAGGGGCTGGCCAAAAACACGGGGTGGGGAATGGAAGAGAGCAATGCAGCGTGGGATGGCAGGGGCCCAGGCGGTTATGTCAGGGCTCAAAAAAAATCCCAGTTTTCAATCGGAGTTGGCTGCGATTACGTTTTTTGCTGTCAAAAGCGACAGATTCCTAAAGTGCTCGTAATAAGAACTACCTGAAATTTGCCGCATGTGCTGGTATTGTTAGAGGCGCTGGTGCAAATGCTTGCCCCAATTAGGCCGAGGGAGTTCTTATGGGAAAAAGTTCCATTAGGGCTGTCTTGAATTCCCTTGAATGTATAGTGCAGTTTAAGCAACAACTTGCTTTTCAGTTTGAGACCAGAGCTTGAAAACCTTTAAGACTGTATGCAGACATGGCCACAAATGGTTTCCCTGCTGTAAAACTGAAAGGATTTAGCTTCAATAATTGCACCAATATGCAACTCCAATAAGAGTCACACTTTTGTAGGAATAGGGCAAGAAATGGAGCCTCTTCCACTACATGTGTCAAACACAAAGCTCGCGGACCAAGTCCGGCCTTCTAGGCCATTTCATGTGGCCCTCACACCCAGGGGGAGGGGTGGAAGGGAGATGTGAACGGCCTGTTAAAAAAAAAAAAAAAAAAGCCAATTTCTGCACACTGCATAGTAAACCCCTAAACCCTGCACTCTGTATTTAGCGCACTCCTCAACACTGCACTCTGAACACAGCCCATCCCTGAACACTGCATCGTAGCGCATTCCCTGAATGCTGCTCATCATGCCCTCCTGGTATTCATTGTCCCTTTAAAATCTCCCCAATTGTTAGTGCAATTTGGCTACACCCATCATTCGATGCGGTTTGGTGGGGGGTTCCTTCACCTATTCTGAGGAGGGGGGTTACTTGTTGCAAACAGATGCTTACTTACGTCCTGTCTTGTAAAACATTGTCCACATTACAGTAAAACCCAACAGGGGCTCTAATCCTGCCACACACTATCCAAAACAAAACCATAGCTATGCTTACAGACACTTTAAAGCCGGGGTCGATAAACCCAGGCCTTCGGTCACCATGCCAATTTCGTCCTGGTGCGCCATCCAAATTCTACTCACAACCCCGCACAAGCCATTCCAGACTTGTGAACATGATTTTGAGAGCAGGGAGCAAGAACAAACATTAAAAGGATATGTTCACCTTTGGGAACGTTACATGTTCCATCCATTTTTAGGGTGGAATATGTTTCCAATGCTGCAGCCAGTGCCCAATCCACGCACTGTGAAAACAGTATGGGGAGAAGTTCCCCATACTAGCTGTCATTTTGAAATCAGTGCGGCGCTCCGCCCACACGGCTGCTTCGCCCATTCACACAGCTGTGTGTGAATTAACTACAAGCCCAGACATTCTTTGCAGCCATCAGCTTGTAGTTCAATAAGTGCCATGGTAATTCATTGATTCTTCCTGCGATTGTATCTGCTTGCCCGTACGGGTACACAGATACTCTGACAGATGTGCAGGTAGCCTGCATAGCACCAGTGATCTGCCGATTGCTGGTGCAATGCTTTACAAGCTCCAAAAACATACAAATTACACTTTTTTTGCAGGTAGAAAAAAAAAAACGCATTAATTTTTATTTTTTTTAACGTGAACTTATCCTTTAACATTTAATATTTTTAAACATTCTCTGATCATCTCAAACCTATCAAAAACCCCTGGAGAAAAAAAAAAAAAAAAAGTTTTATGCAATGCATAACATGAACAATAGCAATTGCATCTGTCTGCAGAACAGGAAAACAGAAGACGCAGCAGTTTCCTAAATTACAGCCTGGAAATTGTACTTTCCACCATACCAATGGCATGTTATGTAAACTGTACGAATGGTTTCCGGTCTGTGTCACCTCCCTTTACTCCTAAAACCTGCAGCACTGCATTTACAAAATCCAGGTTCATCTGAAATAAGGCAGCCAATACTGAAAACATACTTCAAAGACGACCTATACTAGGAGTCGGAGAAATGTGGAGGCTGCACTTTGCAATATTCCAACATTTCTAATCAGCAGACAAGGAAATTCAAAACTCCTAACTGGATTTGTGATCTGAAGCAGTGACTTAGGTAGTAAAAAAAAAAAAAAAAAAAAGGGAACTAGTCATTTTAGCTTTGAATTCTGTACATGTGTATCTGAAAATCCAAAGTAGTATATAAACCTTATCAATGCGTGTTCCTAATAAAAACACATGTGTATGTATAGTTTGGAATCATCCATGTACAAGGGGCAATTTTTTTTCCCCCTATCTCATTGTTTAGCCTAGGTTCACACTAGTGCGGCTAATCAAGCGTTTTAGAGTGCATTTTTGGAGCACATTTTTGCATGCTTCATGCATTTTTTGTTGGACAAGACTGGGTAAGCACAAAACCCTACCAAAAAAGGCATGTACATGCGTTTCCCCATGTGTTCACATTAAAGTGGTAGAAAACTCTCTGAATTTGTTTTTAAAGGGGCCCCTCCAGGTATGCACTGCATACTAGCAAATTATGGCAGACTTGCCTGTCAAACGCAGCACTTCAAACGCTGTGCTGTCACTACTCCCAGCGCTTCCATTTTCACCCGGTCTTCCTTCTGGGCTCACTCTACGGCAGTTTGAATGGCTAGGCTGCGATGGCTTCACTCCCACGTGAGTCAGGATTGCGGCACGGCACTCTGTGCATTCACGCCACACCCAGAGTACCCGAATATAGAGCTACTATGTAGGAGCCATTGATGTCATTGGCTGCAGCTGATGTGAATATCTTCTAAACACTGCAAGTTTAGAAGATATTCAAAGTGCCTTCACAGGTAAGCCTCATTATAAGCTGCTTAGGTACAAGTGTATAATAAAAGCTTACTAGCGCTTTAAAGTCCATGGGGCCAAAAATGCACTATTCTTTAAACATATGTTGCATTGATTTGAATGAGTGCCACAGAGAATTGCAGCATGACAGAAGATGCAGGAGGAAAAAAAAAAAAAAAAAAAAAACACAACACACACTAGTGTGCACTGGCTACCAAGTGTTACTGCAGAATTTATCACTTTCAGAAAGCATCTGACCTAAGCTGGGAGCATAACAGATATTTTTCTGTAAAAAAAAAAAAAAAAAAAATGCAACACCAAGGGCTCGTTGACAATAGCTTGGAAGGTAAAATGCAGCGTTATACCGTGCAGGCAGGTGTCTGTGTGAGGTCCAGTAGGGGGCTGAATCACACACCTCATCACTTTATTCAAGTCTTCACAAAGCAGCAGGAAGACATGAGGTACCAACCACTGCATATGTCTGCATTTTTTTGCAACGTACATCACATCAGCATTGTGGTGTGAACAGAGCACATGGAAAACAATAGCTTTCTGTGTGACCTTGCAGTTATTGGGGTTTATCTGGTGTGGAAAAACACTAGCCACAGCACATAGTGTAAAGGAGCCCCATGGGCGAGCGCCAGAAGCTGCAATATTAAATTTTTGTCCATGGGTTCAGATACACTTCAGCCAATCAGTGCAAAGTGACAATGTCGTTGCAAAAGGCCCCCCTGATTCAATTACAACTCACATTGCCAGAGCTTCCTCACTGCTCCTGCTGCAATTAGTGACAAGACCCAGCATTTCCAGGTATGGTAAAGCACATGCGGCTAGCTTCTGTTGATGGAGCATGACCAAAAAAGGTCTCCCAATCAACCCCTAGTCAGCATTCCTGTCAGAACACAATAGAACAGCAGGGGAGATCACTGTACTAACATCAGATAGTTAGTACAGTGGCTCCTTCTGAGCTGTCAGCTTTTCCCCCCCATTCAGCCCTGCTGGGTTGAACTGAACAAAACAAAAAAAAAACCCTAGGCTTAACCACTGGCTTACTGGGCACATATAACCCCTTCCTGCCCAGGCAAAATTTCAGCTTTCGGCACTGCGTCGCTTTAACGGACAATTACGCGGTCGTGCGACGTGAATCCCAAACAAAATCGACGTATTTTTTTCCCCATAAGTAGAGCTTTTTGGTGGTATTTGATCACCTCTGCGGTTTATTTTTTGCGCTATATACAATTTTGATAGAAAAAAAAACAAAAAAAAAACACCACACAATATTTTTTGCTATAATATCCAAAAAAAAAAAAAAAAATATCAGTTTAGGCCGATACGTATTCTTCTACATATTTTTGGGAAAAAAACAAAAACAAAAACAAAAAAATAGGGGGACAGAATGATTTTTTTTTTCATATATATTTTTTTTTTTACTAGTAATGGCGGCGATCTGTGATTTTTATTGGGACCGTGATATTGCATCGGACACTTGACACATTTTTGGGCCCATTCACATTTATACAGCGATCAGTGCTATAAATATGCACTGATTACTGTATAAATGTGACTGGCAGGGAAGGGGTTAACACTAGGGGGCGAGGAAGGGGTTAAATGTGTGTCCTAGGAGTGATTCTAACTGGGGGGGGGAGGGGGACTGACTGGGGGAGGTGACCGATCTGTGCCCCCCATGTACAAGGGACACAGCATCGGTCTCCTCTCCCTGACAGGACATGGATCTGTGCGTACACACACACACACACACACACACACACACACACACGTCCTTGGCTGTGTAACGGCCAATCGCGAGTACATGGCGGACATCACGACCGCCAGGCACACGCATCGGCACCTCAGTGACGCGGCGCGTGGGCCCCCCAGTGGCCGGAGGAGCCGAGGATGTCAATAGACGTCCTCCCGGCATTGTAGAGCCACCTTGTGGCCGTGGCTCCAAGTGGTTAAGGACAGGCACACTTAAAAACTATGAACAATGATTAGGTGGTATAAAGTACAAATGTATACATAGGGATAATAGAGAAACAGAGGGTGTTCAATTAGGAAAGTGAAAGTTCCCATAGCTTGGTAAATAAGTTCACTTTAACCACTTCAATACTGGGCACTTTCACCCCTTCCTGACCAGGACAATTTTCATCTTTCTGTGCTGTTGCACTTTGAATGACAATTGCGCGGTCATGCAACACTGTACCCAAACTAAATTTTTATAATTTTCTTCCCACAAATAGAGCTTTCTTTTGGTGGTATTTGATCACCTCTGGGGTTTTTATTTTTTGCTAAAGTAAAAAAGACCAACATTTTTGATAAAAAAAAAAAAAAAGTTTTTCTTAGTTTGTCATAAACTTTTGTTTTCCCCTTCACCGACAGGCACTGATGAGGCGGCAATGATGGGCACTCATATGTAGAATTGATGGGCACTGATAGGCGGCACCGACAGGCAGGTACTGATTAGTTACTGACAAGGGTTACTGCTGAGCACTGATTGGCACTTTATTGGGCACTGGCTGGGGGTTATGATGGGGCACCGATTGGCAGCTTATAGGTACATCTGATGGGGCTGTGCTGCTAATCAATGTGCTGATTATCAGCACAGACCCCTCCCCCTCTGACAGGGAGAGACGCCGATGAACTCTTTGTCAGTGCGAACCAAGGAATGCCGTTTACCGACATTTCCTGGTTCACACGATGAATCAGCTGCGATTGGTCACAGCTGATCACGTGGTAAGAAGCCTCTGACAGAGGCTCCTTATCACGATCGGAGATGCGGCATGGCAGGCTGACACGCCGCGCGCCGGCATGTTATCCTGCTGGACAGCATACGACAAATTAAGTCAGCATAACAGAACCACTTCCCGGCCGTCATTCTGCATACAACGGGCGGGAAGTGGTTAACCACTTCAATACCATGCACTTATACAGCTTCCTGCCCAAGCCAATTTTGAGCTTTCAGCGCTGTCGCAATTTGAATGACAATTGCGCGGTCATGCTACACTGTACCCAAACAAATTTATCATTTTGTTCCCACAAATAGAGCTTTCTTTCGGTGGTATTTGATCGCCTCTGCGATTTTTATTTTTTGCACAACAAATAGAAAAAGAGCGAAAATTTTGAAAAAAATTGGATTTTTGTACTCACCGTAAAATCCATTTCTCTGACATCCATGGACCGACACGGCGTCTCTTACACTTTACACGTGGGTATATGTCCCTGCTTGCAGGAGAAGACCTAGGCAGAATGTTAAAACATTCCAGAACAAACCAGAGCTGAACAGCCCCGCCCAGGGGGGCGGTCCCTCCGGACATTACCCTCACACCTGCAGCTAGCAGGCCTCAGTTCGTAACAAAGCAGCACAAACTAAAAAGGAAGGGTGGGTGCCGTGTCGGTCCATGGATGTCAGAGAAATGGCTTTTACGGTGAGTACAAAAATCCAATTTTCTCTTATCCATGGACCGACACGGCGTCTCTTACACTTTACACGTGGGATGTCCCAAAGCAGTGTCAAGAGGGATGGGAGCAGTATAAATGGAAAAACCAAAAAAACTTCACTCCAAAACAAGGCAGAGCTCCCCAACGGAGGAGTTGCCACTTTAAACAGCGGCCTGCAACACCTTGCGGCCGAAGGAAGCATCCGGAGATGCAGCCTCATCAACCCTATAAAACATAGAAAAGGTATGAACAGACGACCAGGTCTGTCGGTTGTGCAACCGACGCTTGATGTCGGAAAACCCAGGAAGCACCAATTGCCCTGGTGGAATGCGCAGTAATCGGGAAGGGAGGCGCCCGCCCCATGAGAGTATAGGCTTGAAAGCCGGTTTGTCCGATCCACCTAGAAAAAGGTGGCAGACGAAGCCGCTTGACCCTGTATCTGACCAGAGACAGTCAAACAGAGAGTAGACTTCCGAATAGAAGCAGCAGACAGGCACACCTGCAAGGCACGTACCACATTCAAAGTGTGCCACGCGCACTCTGGGATGCGACGGGCGAGGACACTAGGACGGGAGGACAATGTCCTCATTTTAGGTGAAAGGTGAAGATCACCCTTGACAAAAGAGAAAGTCGCGGATGCAACACCGCCTTATCCTTATGGATGACTAAATATGGCGACTTGCAGTACAAGGTCGCCAATTTAGATACTCGTCTAACAGAAGTGATTGCCACTAAAAAGAGCCACCCACTGAGACAAAGCGAAGAGGGGGAATATCCCTGATATTCTCAAAAGGAGGTTCCTGGAGAACCGAGAGTACCAATTCCGATCCCACGGGGGGGAAAGGAGACACGACAGGAGGGAGCCCATGGCGAACCCCCTGTACAAGGGTGCCAACCAAGGAATGACCCGCTAGTGGTCACCGAAAGAAGACGGCCAAGGCCGAAACTGACCCTAAATGATACTCAAAGCGAGCCTTTAGGCTACACCATGCTGTAGGAAACGCAGGATTCTAAGGACGGAATACGTCCGAGGATGTCAGTCCAGCTCTTCGCACATGGCGATGTAAGCTATTCCAGGTACAGAGATAGTTCTGGAGGAAGACTTCCGTGTCCTTCATATGGACGAAATGACCGAGTCCGAGAGCCTCGGTCTCTCAACACCTGGCTTATTGCAGCCATGCCGTTAAGGCCCGAGACTGTAAAGGCAGGATGAAATATATGACTTTGAGACAGAAAGTCCTCCCTATTGGCAACCATCAGGGAACGGCCTCGACGAGACGTACCAGATCGGCGTACCAGTGAAGCCGAGGTCGATCCGGAGCAATGAGGATCACCGGAATTCCCTCGGTCGCCACCCTGCGCAGCAGGCGAGGAAGCAACTGCAGCGGAGGATAAACGTGTATCAGGTGATCATGACCCCATGGGCCACTGATGCCTCTGATGCATCCGCCCAAGGATACCTGGATCTGGCCACAAATCGACAACTTACAATTGAGTCGAGAAGCCATCGGGTCCACCTCCGGCGTGCCCCACCGTTTGTGTGGCAAAGGAGTTGAAATACCTCCGGGTGCAAGGACCACTCTCCCCGGTCCAACGTCTGGCAACTCAATAGTCCGCCAGTTCTATGCCCGGAATGTAAACGGCTGACAGAGCCGGTACGCTTCCTTTAGCCCACTTCAGGGTACGGGGGACCTCGGAAGCCTCAGCTGAGCTTCGAGGTGGTCGACATACGCCACCACCGTGACTTGTCCGACAGGATCCCAATGGAACGATCCTGCAATCTCTCAGACCACGAGGAGAGGCACAGTCTGATGGCCCGTAATTCCAGAACATTAATCGGCAAACGGGCTTCATCCGGAGTCCAAGCCTGGCATCTGTAGTGAACACCGTCCATTGGACGGGGAGGAACGACTTCCCGGACCGAAGAGCCGGGGACCCAAACTCCATGTCAGGGACGCCCTGACCAGGTGGCTCACCTGGATCGGAAAATCCAAAGACAACGGGGATTTGTCCCAAGGGAACAAGATCTCCTTCTGCAATGCCCTGGTGTGTGATTGGGCATACGGAATGGCCTCGAAAGAGGTCACCATGAGTCCCAGGATTCCCATGCAAAAACGGATTGACGACCATTTTTTGGGATGTCAGCATCCGTACTGCAGACTGAAGTGTCAGTAGCTTCCCCGGAGGTAGGAATACCTTTTGCCTCCAAGGAGTCCAGAATCAGACCGAGATACTCCAAATCTCGAGTCGGGACCCGGACTGACTCCTGAATGTTTAGGAGCCACCCGAAGTCCCTGAGGGTCTGACTGACGATAGTCACACTGTCTTCTAATACTGAGCCATTTCCTGCTCTGAGAAGATCGTCCAGATAGCCCACGACAGCAATGCCTTGCTGTCTCAGCAAGCTAGAACCGGCACAAGCACCTTAGTGAACACCCTCGGCGCCGGGGCTAGGCCGAAAAGGAAGAGCCACAAATTGATAGTGGACTTCGTCGATCGCAAGCGCAGATCGGAACATACAAGTAGGCGTCCTTGAATTCCAAGTTCGCCAGAAAATCCCCTTGACGGAGTGCACTGACCACCGTGCGAATGGATTCCATGCGGAACTTTTGCACCCTCACGAAGGCATTCAGGACCTGGAGGTCCAAGATAGGCCAGTAGAATCCCTGAAACCTCTCCTGTGACGGAACCGGCACAATCACTCCAGACCTCAAACCTGAATAGGCCCCATAGGGCCACCCGACGGGCAGGAAGGAGAGGAAGATTCGAGGGAAGAATCTGTCTGGTATTAGGAACGGAACCTATCCTGTAACCTGAGGGGATCACCTCGCACACCCACCAGTAGGAGATCCGGGAGGTCCATTGATCCGTGGACCTGCAAAGTCGTCCCCCCTACCCCAGAGGTAGGAGGGGGCAAGACTTCACGCGGAGGCGGGCTAGGGAGCCGGCTTGTTCGGCATACGCACCCAGGGGCGCTCATGTCCACCAGCCGTACCGCTGTCAGTCTGGGGGGCCTCCCCGTTGACTGGCGAAAATATCCCCTTTTTTCTGGAAAGGAAGGACCCTGCTTATAGCGGCCTCCTTGCCAGCCTGAGGAAGAACAGTGCTTTTACCTCCCGTGACATCCTTGATGTCATCCAGCGCAGCACCGAAAAAACCTACCACCTTTTAATGGTAAACCCTTCGAGGCTTTTTAGAAGCTAGGTCAGCAGACCAGCATTTCAACCAGATCAGACCACACAATACCCCGAGTTATAAGGGGCCGCGTCAAACGTGGTGTCGCCACATAAACCAGGCCCTGCACCATTTGTGGGCCAGAGCAATAGTGTCTGGAGGAAGAACATGCTCCTGTACAGTTGCCCATCCCGCAAGTGTTGGAGACACAAGGGTCGCCGCTACCATAAGCCGTAGGGCGGACCCCAACAAGGCTCTACTCACCACTTCTGACCTCCTGTGAGTGGGGTCCTTAAATGCAGGAGTCCCCTCCACCGGGAGAATGGTGGCCTTGTTCAACCGGGCGACTGGAGGGTCGACCACTGGGGGAGAAGCCCACATTTTTAGTAGGGCATCCTTAAAAGGGGTATCTGATAGACAAACGCCGCGGGACCATAAAAGACTTCTGCGGCTTTTTCCCCAGACCTTGTCAGTGAGCTGGTCGAAGAAAGGTACATATTGAAAAAAAACACTTTTTAGAAGGCCCGGCCCCAAGGAACCAGAGGAGACCGTCCGCCTGAGGTTCTGCATCCGCAGCATTTAGCTTGCGAGTTTCCCTCACTGCATCAATGAGTTCACAAAACAAGCACCCTGTCATTTACTCACACAGAACTGGAGTTTTCCTTGCAAGGAATGTCCTGTTCAAAACCATCAAATATATATTCAGAGCTAGGGTCCTGAGCGGTAGTGGCTAGGCCCATATCTGAATCAGCGCATTACCCCCTTTTTTTTTTTTTGTTTTGTGGAAAAAAGTGGGGATAGGGGCTTTTTTGCTCCCTTGCGCTCACACACTGCTTTCTCCTGGTCAGATTAATGATTCCAGGAATGCCGACAACTGGTCCCTAAGGACCGCAGGTGCAGAAGCACTGTCAGTTGTCTCTAACAATGTGAAGAAAACAGGTGAACCAGACTCCAATATTGCCACCCTCTGAGACCTTATTCACCATTATAGTGAATAATACAGCCCACCCACAGGCCGATACCTGGAGTACTCACCACCCCTAGGGACCGCTGTATGAGCCGCGCTGTAGCGCTGTATGAGTCGTGCCGTAGCGCTGTATGAGTCGCGCTGGTGCAGCCTGAGGTGAAGAATCTGTGGGGATGTGTGTATTCCGCGCCGTACAGCAGCGCTGCTAGAGGCCGAAAACGAAAGTGCAAGTGCCCGCGGCTACAAGAAAATGGCCGCCGGGCACCAGTTTAACTATGCATTAAGCCTCAGCCAAAATGGCCGCCAATGGCGCATTTTTTAAAAATAAACACTGCGCCAATGGCGCACAGAAAACACCACAGCCAGTCCCCCAGAACACTTCCCAATAAAAATAACAGTCATGAAGCGGCCCCCCCAAGTATCCCCACAAAGCACAACAGGGTGCAGAGAGCAGCATACAGGGGGGAGACAGGGAGAACCCCCCACACACAGAAACACAGCCAGCATGTACTCACCTTGCAGCAGGAGAGACTACTTACCCGTCCCGCAAGCACCTTGGAGAACACCCCCAGTGCCAATAGAGGGACTCACTGGCTTGTTTCAGACAGGCCTATCACAGAGTCGTACTGCGTAGCTGTCGGCCCGGTCCATCGCGAAAGATACAGTAGGTACTGTTCGATCTTGAGAGGACCGCGGGAGCATGAAAGCAACCCGGCCACCCCTGGAGCCATGGGGTATGTCGTGAACTGAGTCTCACGCACACAAGGCGAGGATCAGCACGCTCGATGGTCGGACAGGGAAGACTACGAGGATACTAGTGTACCCAACCTGTTGCCCAGCCGACTGTTGATTGAAGGTCTCAAAAATAAAATAAAATTTCCAAAGGAATTAAAATTAAAAGCAAAATCTTCCAGGAGACTGGCTCCTGAGAGCCACGTCTTCTCCTTCTGCTCGGCAGAAAAAAACTGAGGCCTGCTAGCTGCAGGTGTGAGGGTAATGTCTGGAGGGACCGCCCCCCTGGGCGGGGCTGTTCAGCTCTGGTTTGTTCTGGAATGTTTTAACATTTAACATTCTGCCTAGGTCTTCTCCTGCAAGCAGGGACATATACCCACGTGTAAAGTGTAAGAGACGCCGTGTCGGTCCATGGATGATAAGAGAAATAGGATTTTTTGTACTCACCGTAAAATCCTTTTCTCTGACATCCATGGACTGACACGGTGTCTCTTTACACGTGGGTTATGTCCCTGCTTGCAGGAGAAGACCTAGGCAGAATGTGAGATGTTATACATACATTCCAAAAGCCAGCGCTGAACAGCCCCACCCAGGGGGCGGTCCCTCCGTACATAACCCTCCCACTACAGTCAGCAGACTTCAGTTCGTAACAAAGCAGTACAAACTTAAAAGGAAGGGAGGGTGCCGTGTCAGTCCATGGATGTCAGAGAAAAGGATTTTACGGTGAGTACAAAAAATCCTATTTTCTCTTACCATCCATGGACTGACACTGTGTCTCTTTACACTTTACACGTGGGATGTCCCAAAGCAGTGTCAAGAGGGATGGGAGCAGTATAAATGGAAAAACCAAAACTTCACTCCAATAAGGCAGAGCTCCTCAACGGAGGAGTCGCAACTTTAAACAGCGGCCTGCAGCACCCTGCAGCCGAAGGAAGCATCCGAAGATGCAGCCACATTAACCTTATAAAACTTAAAAGGCATGAACAGGCGACCAGGTCGCCGCCTTGCACACTTGTGCAACCGACGCTTGATGTCGGGAAACCCAGGAAGCACCAATTGTCCTGGTGGAATGCGCCGTAACCGGAAAGGGAGGCGCCCGCCCTTTGAGAGCATAGGCTTGAATGACGGTTTGTCTGATTCCCCTAAAAATGATGGCAGACGAAACCGCTTGGCCCTGTTATGGACCAGAGACAGTCACAAACAGTGAGTCGGACTTCCGAGCAGAAGCAGTAGCAGACAGGTACACCCGTAAGGCTCGTACCACCTCCAATATGTGCAGCGCAAACTCTCTGGGATGCGATGGGTGAGGGCACAAGGACGGGAGGGTAATGTCCTCATGTAGGTGAAAGGTCGACACCACCTTTGGCAAAAAAGGAAGGTCGCGGATGCAACACCGCCTTATCCTTATGGATGACTAAACATGGCGACTTGCAGGACAAAGCCGCCAACTCAGACACTCGTCAAACAGAAGTGATTGCCACTAAAAAGGCCACCTTCTGAGACAAGACAAGAAGGGAATATCCCGGATATTCCCAAAAGGAGGTTCCTGGAGGACAGAGCGCACCAAATTCAGATCCCACGGTGGGAGAGGAGGCTTGACAGGAGGGAGCACATGGCGAACCCAACACAAGGTGCTAACCAAGAAAATGACCTGCTAGAGGTCGTTGAAAGAAGACGGCCAAGGCCGAAATCTGATCCTTGATGGTACTCAAAGCAAGCTTTTGGGACACTGAGTCGGGACCAGGACTGACTCCTGAATGTTCAGGAACCACCCGAGTCCCTGAGGGTCTAATTGATGATAGTCACCTTTCCTCTAAGTCTGATCCACTTTCTGCTCTTAGCAGAAGATGGTCCAGATAGCCCACGACAGCAATACCTCGCTGTAACAGAAGGCTAGAACCGGAGCAAGCACCTTGGTGAACACCCTTGGTGCCGAGGCTAGGCCGAAAGGAAGAGCCACAATCGATAGTGGACTGCGCTGATCGCAAAGCGCAGAAACTTCCGGTGACTTGCGCAGATCGGAACATGCAAGTAGGCGTCCTTGAAGTCCAAGGACGCCAGAAGAAAATCCCTTTGGTGGAGTGTAGCGATCACCGTGCGAATGGATTCCATGCGGAATTTCTGCACCTTCTCGAAGGCATTCAGGGCCTTGAGGTCCAGGATAGGTCGAACCACGTCCTACTTTTGGGACGACAAACAGATTCAAGTAGAATCCCTGAAAACTCTCCTGTGACGGAACCGGCACAATCACTCCGGACCTGATCAAATCCTGTACAGCCCCCAAGAGGGCTGCCCGACAGGTAGGAAGGAGAGGAAGATTTGAGGGAAAGAATCTGTCTGGGGGCCAGGATCGGAATACAATCCTGTATCCTGAGGTGACCTCCTCGCACACCCACCAGTCGGAGATTCGGGAGGACCACCGATTCGTGACCTGCGAAGTCGTCCCCCCACCCCAGAGTCGGGCGGAGGCAAGACTTCACGCGGAGGCGGGCTCGGGAGCCGCTTGTTTGGCTTACGCACCCAGGGGCGCTTGTGCCCACCAGCCGCACTCCGTCAGTCTGGGAGGACCTACCTGTGGACTCGACTGACGAAAAAAAAACCTTGTTTGCTGGAAAGGAAAAAAGGCCCCGTTTGCGGCGGGCCCCCTTACCCTTGCCAGTCTAAGGAAGAAGAGTGCTTTTACCTCCCATGACATCCTTGACGATGACATCCAGAGCAGCACCGAAAAGTCTACCACCTATAAAAAGGTAGATACGTCAGGAGCTTCTTAGAGGCTAGGTCAGCAGACCAGCATTTCAACCAGATAAGACGACGCCATACCACCGTCGGGACAGAGGCCCTGGATGTTAAAGGGCCCGCGTCCAACGTGGTGTCGCACACATAAACCAGGCCCTGCCCAGTTGGTGGGCCAGAGTAACTGTGTCTGGAAGAAGATTATGCTCCTGTACAGCTAGGTGCAACATTTTTGCCCAACCTGTAAGTGTTGTAAAACACAAGGGTCGCCGCTACCACAGGCCGTAGGGCGGATCCCAACAAGGCAAACATGGCTATGTGCACCACTTCTGACCTCCTGTCAGTGGGGTCCTTAATGCAGGAGTCCCCTCCATCGGGAGAGTGGTGGCCTTGTTCAACAGGGCGACTGGAGGGACGACCACTGGGGGAGAAGCCCACTTTTTAAGTAGGGCATCTTCAAAGGGGTATCTGATAGACAAACGCCGCGGAACCATAAAAAATTCTTCTGCAGCTTTTTCCAGACCTTATCAATGAGCTGGTCAAAGAAAGTACAATGGAAAAAACCCCTTTAGAAGGCCTGGCCTTAAAAGAACCAAAGGAGACTGAATCCGCCTGAGGTTCTGCATCCGCAGCATTTGAGCTTGAGAGTGTCCCTCACCGCAGTCATGAGCACACTAACAAGCGCCCTGTCATTTACTGACTCAGAACTGGAGTTTCCCTCATAAGGAATGTCCTGTTCAAAACCATCCATACATTCAGAACTAGGGTCCTGAGCGATAGTGGCTAGGCCCATATCTGAATCAGCGCACTGCCCTCGAGTAGATAAAGTGGGGAGAGGGCGCCTTTTTTGTACCTTGCGCTTGCACACAGCTCCCATCCTGGTCAGAAATTGATTCCAGGGCTGCCCACAACAGGTCCATAGGGACCGCAGGTGCTGAAGCACTGCCTGTTGCCACTGACATTTTTAGGGGAAGCTGGTGACACAGACTCCATATTATCCCCCCCCTGAGACTCTCAGATAAAAAGTCCACCCACAGGCTGTGCTGACTGAGGAGGGGGCGCCCAGGGGACTCACCAAACCGGACCAGGGACCGCTTAGTTCCGCTGTCTGTACCGCGCTGTGTCAGCGCTGGTGAGCTGTGAGGAGACTGAGGAGATTTGCGCTGCTACAGCAGCGCTAGAGGCCAAACTAGTGCTGAAAAGCGCGCGGGCTACAAGAAAATGGCCGCCGCACTTCACTGAGGCGATCCGCGGCAAGATGGCCGCCATGACGCAGTTAAAATGAAACAGCACACATGCACAGCGCCACTCAGGCCCCCCAAAAAAAAAAAAAAAAAAAACCCCCACACAAAAAAACCACAAAAAGGCCCCAAAGCATACATTGCAGACCAGCATGAGCCCCCCAAGAACAGTGTGACCCCCAAGCACCCCACACAGCCAGCGCCAGTAATGGTGACAGAGAGCGACAATAAAATACAGGCGGAGACAGGGAAAATCCCCCACAGAGAAACACACAGCCCTTTGTACTCACCTGCAGGCAGGAGAGACTACTTACCCGTCCCCTGAGGGACACACTGGTGTTTCTGACAGGACTATCACAGTGCAGTACTGAGTAGCTGTCGGCCCGGTCCACCGCGAAAGATACAGTCAGTCAGGAGCTGTTCAGTCTTGAGGACCGTGGGAGCATGAAAGCAAACCCGGCCACCCCTGGAGTCATGGGGCCTGTCGTGAACTGAGTCTCACGCACACAAGGCGAGGATCAGCACGCTCGATGGTCGGACAGGGAAGACTACGAGGATATCTTGTACCCAACCTGTTGCCCAGCCGACAGTTGATAGAAGATTCTCAAAAATAAAATAAAAAAGAATTCCAAAAAGGAATAAAATAAGGTCAGGAGACTGGCTCCTGAGGGAGCCACGTCTTCTCCTTCTGCTAGGCAGGAAAAAAACTGAAGTCTGCTGACTGTAGTGGGAGGGTTATGTACGGAGGGACCGCCCCCTGGGTGGGGCTGTTCAGCTTTGGCTTTTGGAATGTATGTATAACATCTCACATTCTGCCTAGGTCTTCTCCTGCAAGCAGGGACATAACCCACGTGTAAAAGTGTAAAGAGACACTGTGTCAGTCCATGGATGGTAAGAGAAAAACAACGTTTTTCTTTGTTTCTTTTAATTTTGTTTTGGAAATAAGTACCTTTTCTACGTCACTGACAAGGCGGCACTGACAAGGCGGCACTGACAAGGCGGCACTTTAAATGAGAAAACACCACAAACCACAAAAACACCACAAAACCAACACACACACAAAAACACAACACAAACACACAAAACACACACAAAACACACACAAAACACACACAAAACACAACACAAAACACAACACAAAACACAACACACACACAAAACACAACACACACACAAAACACAACACACACACAAAACACAACACACACACAAAACACAACACACACACAAAACACAACACACACACAAAACACAACACACACACAAAACACAACACACACAAAACACAACACACACAAAACACAACACACACAAAACACAACACACACAAAACACAACACACACAAAACACAACACACACACACAACACACACACAAAACACAACACACACACAAAACACAACACACACACAAAACACAACACACACACAAAACACACACAAAACACACACAAAACACACACAAAACACACACAAAACACACACAAAACACACACAAAACACACACAAAACACAACACACACAAAACACAACACACTCTTCCCCAACAAGGCAATGTTATAATGTGCTAGTATGCATCGCATACTAGCACATTATGTGAAAATTAACTTAAAACAAAGCCCTCTTGCCTTCACCTGGTTCTCCGTACGGGTTCGTAGGCTGCTTGAATGGCTGAGCCGCAATGACGTCACTCCAGCGTGCCCACTGTTTATGGCAGAGAGCTCTAAAGGAATGGCACGGGTATGCCATTCCTTCAGAGCGCATGTCACCAGTATACTGACAAAATACGCAACTCAACAGAAAATAGAACCACGTCACTTCTTGTTTCTTAAAGTGGTTGTAAACCCAAAATTTCAGTTTTTAAATAAAATAACCACCTGCAAGAGAAAGCCATAATGAGCTAGTAGTATGACTAGCATACTTACCTTAGATCGAAGCCCCTGAAGCCGTCCACTTCTCCCCCTACGGCCGCAGTCATCTCTCTGGAAGGTTACTTCCGGGTATCGCCGCTCCAGCGATGTGATTGGCCAGAGCAGCGAAGACGTCACTCCGGGCGTTGCCGGTTTTATGAATGGGATTTTCACTGCGCCAATGTCTACGGCGCGCATGCGGCATACACAACTGTGTAATCCCATTCACAAATATCTCCTAAACCGTGTAGGTTTAGGAGATATTGAAAACACCTACAGGTAAGCCTTAATCTAGGCTTACCTGTAGGTGAAACTTCCGGGGGAGGGTTTACAACCACGTTAAAACCCACAGTAATTGCAGATATTGACAAATTTGGTGTTTGGACACAACAGCGGCCACCAAATGCAGTCAGGTAAAGGAACATTTGGGTGTTTTCACAGCACATCGGCTAACGGGGATGAAGTGGTCGCCGCCACAGAGGCGGCCATTTTGTTGGATAGTTTTGAAGTGGAGTAACAATCTCTGCTTATAATACCGTGCACCGGACTGCATTCGGTTGCCGCTCGTGTCAAAACACATATTTCATCATGTGAAATTACTTCATAGAAACGTGCAATTAATCCGGTTTTAAATAAACCAGAAGTGACGTGGTTCTATATTCTGCCGAGTTGCCCATTTTGGCAGAACACCGGCAGCTACACAAGTAAATATCTCCTAAATGATGTGCGTTTAAGAGATATTTACAGTATCTATAGGTAAACCTTATTATAGGCTTAGGCTCCATGTACACAGAAGCTGATAAACTGCAGTTTATTGGCGTTTAAAAAAAAAAGCCCATTTGAGCAGTGGAGTTAATGGGCTTTTTTCTGAACGCAAGAAATTCGCGTTCAAAGTGCCGTTTTTCGGCAAAAAAAAATAAAAATTAGGATTTTTGTACTCCCCGTAAAATCCATTTCTCTGACAGCCATGGACCGACACAGCGGCTCTTAATCACTGAACGTGTGGGGTATATGTCCCTGCTTGCAGGAGAAGACCTAGGCAGAATGTTAAAACATTCTACAACCAACCAGAGCTGAACAGCCCCACCCAGGGGGGCGGTCCCTCCGGACATTACCCTCCCACCTGCAGCTAGCAGACCTCAGTTCGTAACAAAGCAGTACAAACTTAAAAGGAAGGGTGGGTGCCGTGTCGGTCGATGGATGTCAGAGAAATGGATTTTACGGTGAGTACAAAAATCCTATTTTCTCTTATCCATGGACCGACACGGCGGCTCTTAATCACTGAACGTGTGGGACGTCCCAAAGCAGTGTCAAGAGGGATGGGAGCAGTATAAATGGAAAACCAAAAAAACTTCACTCCAAACAAGGCAGAGCTCAACGGAGGAGTTACCACTTTAAACAGCGGCCTGCAACACCTTGCGGCCGAAGGAAGCATCCGAAGATGCAGCCACAACAACCCTATAAAACGTAGAAAAGGTATGAACAGACGACCAGGTCGCTGCCTTGCACACTTGTGCAACCGACGCTTGATGTCGGAAAACCCAGGAAGCACCAATTGCCCTGGTGGAATGCGCCGTAACCGGAAAGGGAGGTGCCCGACCAATGAGCGCATAGGCTTGAAAGACGGTTTGTCCGATCCACCTAGAACATGGTGGCAGACGAAGCCGATTGACTGTCTCTGGTCAGAAACGGGGCCAGAGAGTCAGACTTCCGATAGAAGCAGTAGCAGACAGGCACACCCGCCAGGCTCGTACCACATTCAAGGTGTGCCGCGCACACTCTGGGATGCAATGGGTGAGGACACAAGGACGGGAGGACAATGTCCTCATTTAGGTGAAAGGTCGAGATCACCCTTAAAAGAGAACGTCGCGGATGCAACACCGCCTTATCCTCATGGATGACTAAATATGGCGACTTGCAGTACAAGGTCGCCAACTCAGACACTCGTCTAACCGAAGTGATTGCCACTAAAAGGGCCACCTTCCGAGACAAAGTCAAGAGGGGAATATCCCTGATATTCCCAAAAGGAGGTTCCTGGAGAACCAAGAGTACATGGCGAACCCCCTGCACAAGGGTGCTAACCAAGGAATGACCCGCTAGTGGTCGCCGAAAGAAGCCGGCCAAGGCCGAAATCTGACCCTTAATGATACTCAAAGTGAGCCTTTGGGCCACTCCATGCAGCAGAAAACGCAGGATTCTAGGGACGGATACGTCCGAGGACGTCAGTCCAGCTCTTCGCACATGGCGATGTAAGCTTTCCAGGTATGGAGATAGATCATTCTGGAGGAAGACTTCCGTGCCCTTAATATGGATGAAATGACCGAGTCCGAGAGACCTCGGTCTCTCAACACCTGGCTTTCAACAGCCATGCCGTTAAGGCCAGAGACTGTAAAGGCAGGATGAAATATAGGACTGAGACAGAAAGTCCTCCCTTATTGGGCAACCGCCAGGGAACGGCCGCGACAAGACGTACCAGATCGCCGTACCAGTGAAGACGAGGCCAATCCGGAGCAATGAGGATCACCGGAATTCCCTCGGTCGCCACCCTGCGCAGCAGGCGAGGGAGCAACTGCAGCGGAGGATAAACGTATTCCGTGTGGAAAAGGAGTTGAAATACCCCTGGGTGCAAGGACCACTCTCCCTGGTCCAACGTCTGGCGACTCAAATAGTCCGCCAGTTCTATGCCTGGAATGTAAACGCCCGACACGCTTCTTTTAGCCCACTTCAGGGTATGGGGGACCGCGGAAGCCGCAGTAAATGTTATTTAGCGGTTGCTCCATGTGGATTCGAACCTGTGAGGTTTTGCATGCCAGTCCGGTTCACTAACCGCAAGGACAGGAACTTCCTGCCCCTGAGCTCCGAGTCCCCCCTTTATGGTCGATATACGCCACCGCCGTGACTTTGTCCGACTGGATCCTAATGGGCGATCCTGCAATCTCTCAGACCACGAGGTGAGGCACAGTCTGATGGCCCGTATTTCCAGAACATTGATCGGCAAACGGGCTTCGTCCGGAGTCCAAGCCCTTGGGCCAACAGGACTCCCCAGACTACACCCCAGCCCTTCAGGCTGGCGTCCGTAGAGAACACCGTCCATTGGACGGGGAGGAACGACTTCCCGGACCGAGGAGCCGGGGGACCCAAACCACCATGTTAGGGACGCCCTGACCAGGCGACTCACCTGGATCGGAAAATCCAAAGACAACGGGGATTTGTCCCAGGGGAACAAGATCTCCTTCTGCAATGCCCTGGTGTGTGATTGGGCATACGGATTGGCCTCGAAAGAGGTCACCATGAGTCCCAGGACTCATGCACGGATTGACGACCATTTTTTGGGATGTCAGCACCCGCACTGCAGACTGAAGTGTCAGTAGCTTCCCTGGAGGTAGGAATACCTTTGCCTCCAAGGAGTCCAGAATCAGACTCGAGATACGCCAGACCTTGAGTCGGGACCAGGACCGACTCCTGAATGTTTAGGAGCCACCCGAAGTCCCTGAGGGTCTGACTGATGATAGTCACACTGTCTTCTAATTCTGAGCCATTTCCTGCTCTGAGAAGAAGATCGAGATAGCCCCCGACAGCAATGCCTCGCTGTCTCAGTAAGCTAGAACCGGCACAAGCACCTTGGTGAACACCCTCGGTGCCGAGGCTAGGCCGAAAGGAAGAGCCACAAATTGATAGTGGACTTCGCCGATCGCAAGCGCAGAAACTTCTGGTGACTTGCGCAGATCGGAACATGCAGGTAGGCCTCCTTGATGTCCAAGGTTGCCAGAAAATCCCCTTGGACGGAGTGTACTGATGCGAATGGATTCCATGTGGAACTTTTGCACCTTCACAAAGGTATTCAGGACCTGGAGGTCCAAGATAGGCCGAACCCCGTCCCCTTTTTTGGGACGACAAATGAATTCGAGTAGAATCCCTGAAACCTCTCCTGTGACGGAACCGGCACAATCACTCCGGTCCTGAATAGGCCCCATAGGGCTGCCCGACGGGCAGGAAGGAGAGGAAGATTCGAGGGAAGAAGCTGTCTGGGACCAGGAACAGAAACCTATCCTGTAACCTGAGGTGATCACCTCGCCCACCCACTGGTAGGAGATCCAGGAGGTCCACCGATCCGTGAACCTGCAAAGTCGTCCCCCCTACCCCAGAGTCAGGTGGGGGCAAGACTTCATGCGGAGGCAGGCTAGGGGAGCCGGCTTGTTTGGCTTACGCACCCAGGGGCGCTTGTGTCAGCCGTTGACTGACGAAAAAAAAAAAAAAAAAAAATTTGCTAGAAAGGAAGGACCCTGCTTACAGCGGCCTCCTTACCCTTGCTAGCCTGAGGAAGAAGAGTGCTTTTACCTCCCGTGACATCCTTGATGATGTCATCCAGCGCAGCACGGAAAATCCTACCACCTTTAAATGGTAGATCCGTCAGAGGCGTTAGAAGCTAGGTCAGCATTTCAACCAGATCAGACAATGCAATACCACCGCCAAGACAGAGGCCCTGAGATATAAGGGGCCGCGTCTAACGTGGTGCCCTGCACCATTAGGTGGGCCAGAGCAATAGTGTCTGGAGGAAGATTATGCTCCTGTAGTTTGGTGCAAAATTTTTTGCCCAACCCGTAAGTGTCTGAGACACAAGGGTCGCCGCTACCACAGGCCGTAGGGCGGACCCCAACAAGGCAAACATGGCTCTGCTCACCACTTCTGACCTCCTGTCAGTGGGGTCCTTAAATGCAGGAGTCCCCTCCATCGGGAGAGTGGTGGCCTTGTTCAACCGGGCGACTGGAGGGTCGACAACTGGGGGAGAAGCCCACGTTTTAAGAAGGGCATCTTCAAACGGGTATCTGATAGGCAAACGCAGCGGGGCCATAAAAAAAAATAGGATTTTTGTACTCACCGTAAAATCCGTTTCTCTGACATCCATGGACCGACGCAGCTCTCATACTGATTACATGTGGGTATATGTCCCTGCTCGCAGGAGAAGACCTAGGCAGAATGTTAGAGGTTAAAACATTCTAGAACAAGCCAGAGCTGAACAGCCCCGCCCAGGGGGGCGGTCCCTCCGGACATTACCCTCCCACCTGCAGCTAACAGCCTCAGTTCGTAACAAAGCAGTACAAACTTAAAAGTAAGGGTGGGTGCTGCGTCGGTCCATGGACGTCAGAGAAACGGAATTTACGGTGAGTACAAAAATCCTATTTTCTCTTATCGTCCATGGACCGACGCAGCTCTCATACTGATTACATGTGGGATGTCCCAAAGCAGTATAAGAAAAAGGGTGGGAGAAAAAAAAAGTAACAACCAAAACTTCACTCCAAACCAGCAGAGCCCCTCAACGGAGGAGTTGCAACATTAGACAGCGGCCTGCAACACTTTGCGGCCGAATGAAGCATCCGAAGATGCAGCCACATCAACCTTGTAGAACTTTGAGAAGGTATGAACGGACGACCAGGTCGCCGCCTTGCACACTTGTGCAACCGACGCTTGATGTCGGAAAGCCCAGGAAGCACCGATTGCCCTGGTGGAATGCGCCGTGACCGGAAAGGGAGGAGCCCGTCCCCTAATGGCATAGGCCTGAATAACAATCTGTCTGATCCACCTAGAAATGGTGGCAGACGACACCGCTTGGCCCTGTTTCGGACCAGAGACAGACACAAACAGCGAGTCAGACTTCCGAATAGGAGCGGTAGCCGCCAGGTATACCCGTAAGGCACGCACTACATCCAAATTGTGAAGTGCAACCTCCCTAGGATGCGATGGTTGAGGGCACAAGGACGGAAGGACAATGTCCTCGTTAAGGTGAAAAGCCGACACCACCTTCGGAAGAAAAGACGGTCACGGTCGCAATACCGCCTTGTCCTTATGAAGGACGAGGTAAGGCGACCTACACGACAGAGCCGCCAATTCAGACACCCATCTAACAGAAGTGATGGCCACTAAAAAAGCCACCTTCTGGGACAAAGTCAAAAGAGGAATATCTCTTATATTCTCAAAAGGAGATGCCTGAAGAACCGAAAGCACCAAGTTCAGATCCCAAGGAGGGAGCGGGGGCTTGGCAGGTGGAACCACATGGCGTACTCCCTGCACAAAAGTGCTAACCAAGGAATGACCAGCTAGGGGTCTTTGAAAGAAAACGGCCAAAGCCGAAATCTGACCCTTAATAGTGCTTAAAGCCAGCCTTTGAGCAACACCACGCTGCAAGAACCTCAGGATTCTGGGAACGGAGTACGTCCGTGGACGCCAGTCTAGCTCCTCGCACATAGCGATGTAAGCTCTCCAGGTACGGTGATAGATCTTCCTAGAAGAAGACTTCCGTGCCCTAAGCATGGTTGAAATTACCGAATCAGACAGACCTCGGTCTTTTAGCACCTGGCTCTCAATAGCCATGTCGTTAAAGCCAGAGACTGTAAAGCAGGATGAAAGATAGGACCTTGAGATAGAAGGTCCTCCCTCAAGGGCAGGCGCCAAGGGGCGTCCGCGATGAGACATACCAGATCGGCGTAGCAATGACGCCGAGGCCAGTCCGGGGCAATGAGGATCACCGTAATACCCTCGGCCGCTACCCTGCGCAGCAGACGAGGAATCAACTGCAGCGGAGGGTAGACATATATCAGGCGATACCGACCCCACGGGGTCACTAACGCATCCGAGGCATCCGCCCAGGGGTCCTTGGACCGGGCCACAAACCTCGACACCTTGCGATTGAGTCGAGACGCCATCAGGTCCACATCCGGAGTGCCCCATCGTTGACAAAGGAGGTGAAACACTTCCGGATGCAAGGACCACTCCCCCTGGTCCAGGGACTGGCGGCTCAGATAGTCCGCCTGCCAGTTTTCTACGCCCGGAATGTAAACGGCCGACAGCGCCGGCACGCTTCTTTCCGCCCATCTTAGAATGTGGGCGACCTCGGATGCCGCAGCCGGGCTCCGAGTGCCCCCCTGATGGTTGACATACGCCACGGCCGTGGCGTTGTCCGACTGGATCCTCACCGAGTGGCCCTGTAGCCTCTTTGACCAAGCGGAGAGACACAGTCTGATCGCCCGCAATTCCAGGACGTTGATCGGGAGACGAGATTCGGCTGGAGTCCAGAGACCATGAGCTGACAGGACTCCCCACACTCCCCCCCAGCCCGTCAGGCTGGCGTCCGTTGTGATCACCGTCCAGTGGATGGGGAGGAACGACTTCCCGACCTGAAGAGCCGGGGACCTCAGCCACCATATCAGGGACGCCTTGACAGAGTGACTCACCTGGATCTGAAGATCCAAAGAGAATGGGGACTTGTCCCAAACCGACAGAATTCCCTTCTGTAATGCCCGAGTGTGTGATTGGGCATACGGAACCGCCTCGAAGGAGGCCACCATCAGTCCCAGGACTCTCATGCAGAAGCGAATTGACGACCACTTTCGGGACGACAAAACCCGTACTGCTGACCGAAGTGTCAGTAGCTTCTCTGAGGGTAGAAACACCTTTGCTGCCGAAGTGTCCAGGATCAGACCCAGATACTCCAAGCGCCGAGTCGGGACTAGAGCCGACTTCTGCGTGTTCAGAACCCATCCGAAGTCCCGGAGGGTCTGACTGACTATCGTCACATTTTCCTCCAATTCTGAGCCATTTTCTGCTCTGAGAAGGAGATCGTCTAGGTAGCCCAAGATAACAATTCCTCGCTGTCTCAGCAAAGCTAGAACCGGGGCCAGCACCTTGGTGAAAACCCGTGGTGCTGATGCTAGGCCGAAGGGGAGGGCCACAAACTGATAGTGGACTTCGCCCATGGCAAAGCGCAGAAACTTCTGGTGGCCTGCGCAGATTGGGATGTGCAAGTAAGCATCCTTGATATCCAAGGACGCCAAAAAATCCCCCTGTTGGAGGGTCGCGATCACCGTGCGAATGGATTCCATCCTGAATTTTTGTACCCACACATAGGTATTCAGGGCCTTGAGGTCCAGGATAGGCCGAACCCCGTCCTTTTTCGGGACAACAAACAGGTTTGAGTAAAACCCCTGAAACCTCTCTTGTGACGGAACCGGCACAATTACCCCGCGCCCGAGCAAATCCTGTACGGCCGCCCGGCGGGCCGGAAGGAGAGGGAGGTTCGAAGGAAAAAACCTGTTTGGGGGCCACAAGCGGAACTCTATCCTGTATCCTGAGGTGACCACCTCGCACACCCACCGGTCGGAGATCCGGGAGGTCCACCGCACCGAGAACTTGCGAAGACGTCCCCCCACCCCAGAGTCGGGCAGGGGCAAGACTTCATGCGGTGGTGGACTTGGGAGCTTGCTTGGTAGGCTTACGCACCCAGGGACGTCTTTGTCCCCCAGCAGCCCTTTTTTCAGTCTGGGTGGGCTGTCCCGCAGAATCTGACTGACGAAAAAACTTCTTCTTAGCCGGAAAGTAAGGGCCCGGCCTGCGCAAGCTGTTGAGCCAGGGCAATGGTCTCAGGAGGGAGATTATGCTCCTGCACCGTCTGGTGCAATATCCGTGCCGAGCCTGTGAGTGTCTGAGACACCAGCGTTGCCGCCACTATAGGGCGTAAGGCTGCCCCCAATAAGGTGAACATAGTTCTACACGCCACCTCTGACCTCCTGTCAGCGGGATCCTTAAATGCAGGAGTCCCTTCCATTGGGAGCATAGTGGCCTTATTTAAACGGGCGACCGGGGGGGGGGGGGGGGGGGGGGGGTCGACCACTGGGGGTTGAGCCCACTTCTTAACCAGGTCCTCCTTAAAGGGGTACCGTAGGGCTATGCGCCGTGGGACCGTCAAAGTCTTCTGCGGCTTATCCCAGACTTGGTCAATGTATGTATGTATCAAAAAAAGGCACATAAGGAAAAACCTTTTTTGAAGATACGGCTTTTAAAGAACCAAAAAGGTCATAGTGTCAACCTGAGGTTCCTCAGCCTCAACATTCAGCTTGAGATCATCCCTCACAGCATCAATGAGTTCACTCACAAGCACCCTGTCAGTTGGTGGTTCAAGACTGGGGTCTTCCTCACAAGGAATGTCCTGACTAAACACATCAAAATCCTCAGAACTAGGGTCCTGAGCAGCAGTAGCTAGGCCCATATCTGACTCAGAGCACTCCCCATGTGGAGATTGCGTGGGGAGGGGGCGCTTTACAGCCCCCGTGCGTTCGCACACCGCTTCCAGCTTGACAAGGAATGATTCCAGGACTGCCGACAACTGGTCCATAGGGACCGCAGGAGCACTGCCAGTTGCCTCTGGCAAGTGGGGAGAAGCAGGTGAACCAGACTCCATTTTGCCACCCTCTGAGACCCTATTCACTATAACAGTGAATAGTACAGTCCACCCACTGGCTGTGCTGAGGAGGGGATACCCGGAGGACTCACCACCCCTTAGGGACCGCTCGGTTCCGCTGTCTGCGCCGCGCTGTAGCGTGGTGTGAAGCCTGAGGAGAGTGAGGAGAAAGTATTTTGCGCCGTTCAGCAGCGCCGCTAGAGGCCGAAACCGAAACTAAAAGCGCCGTGGCTACAAGAAAATGGCCGCCGGGCGCTTGTACCCGCGCTACGGCAAAATGGCCACCGATGGCGCATTTTTAAAAATTTAAACAGCGCGCCAATGGCGCCCGCAAAAAACACCACACAAGTCCTCCAGAACACTTTCCCTCAGAAAAAAACAGCAGAGAGCGGCCCCCCCGGGCAGAACGACCCCCCCAAGCATCCCCACACAGCACAGCACCAGTACAAGGCACAGAGAGCAGCATAACAGGGGGGAGACAGGGAGAACCCCCCCAAACAGAATTACAGCCAGCATGTACTCACCTTCTTTCCAGGAGAGACTACTTACCTGTCCCGCAAGCACCTTGGAGAACATCCTCGGTGCCATTAGAGGGAATAACTGGCTTGTTTCAGACAGACCTATCACAGAGTCGTACTGCGTAGCTGTCGGCCCGGTCAACCGCGAGAGATACAGTAGGTACTGTTCAATCTTGAGAGGACCGCGGAAGTATGAAAGCAACCCGGCCACCCCTGGAGCCATGGGGTATGTCGTGAACTGAGTCTCACGCACGCAAGGCGAGGATCAGCACGCTCGATGGTCGGACAGGGAAGACTACGAGGATACTAGTGTACCCAACCTGTTGCCCAGCCGACAGTTGATTGAAGGTCTCAAAAATAAAATAAAATTCAATAGTAATAAAAATCAAAAAGTAAAATCTTCCAGGAGACTGGCTCCTGAGAGCCACGTCTTCTTCTGCTAGGCAGAAAAAAACTGAGGCTGTTAGCTGCAGGTGGGAGGGTAATGTCCGGAGGGACCACCCCCCTGGGCGGGGCTGTTCAGCTCTGGCTTGTTCTAGAATGTTTTAACCTCTAACATTCTGCCTAGGTCTTCTTCTGCGAGCAGGGACATATACCCACATGTAATCAGTATGAGAGCTGCGTCGGTCCATGGACGATGAGAAAAAAGTCTTCTGCGGCTTTTTCCCCAGACCTCATCAATGAGCTGGTCAAAGAAAAAAGGTACATATGGGAAAAAAAAAACATTTTTAGAAGGCCCGGCCCTAAGGAACCAGAGGAGACTGTCCGCCTGAGGTTCTGCATCTGCAGCATTTAGCTTGTGAGTGTCCCTCACAGCAGCAATGAGTTCACTAACAAGCACCCTGTCATTTACTGACACAGGACTGGAGTTTTCCTTGCAAGGAATGTCCTGTTCAAAACCATCAAATATATACAGAGCTAGGGTCCTGAGCGGTAGTGGCTAGGCCCATATCTGAATCAGCGCACACCCCACTTTTTTTTTTTTTTTTTTAAATAAAGTGGGGAGAGGGGCTTATTTGCTCCCTTGCGCTCACACACTGCTTCCCTCCTGGTCAGAATGATTCCAGGACTGCCGACAACTGGTCCATAAGGACCGCAGGTGCAGGAGCACTGCCAGTTGTCTCTAACAAGTGTGAAGAAAGCAGGTGAACCAGACTCCATGTTGCCACCCTCTGAGACCTTATTCACCATTACAGTGAATAATACAGCCCACCCACTGGCTATGCTGGGGCTGAGGAGGGGATACCCGGAGTACTCACCACCCTAGGGACCGCTCGGTACCGCTGTCGGAGCCGCGCTGTAGCGCAAGCCTGAGGAGAGTGAAAAATCTGTGAGGAGATGTGGAGTTCGCGCCGTTCAGCAGCGCCGCTAGAAGCCGAAACAAAGCGCCGCGGCTACAAGAAAATGGCCGCCGGACGCCTGTATAACCGATTTGAGCCGCGGCAAAATGGCCGCCGATGGCGCACTTTAATTTAAAACACCGCGCCAATGGCGCACGAAAAAACAGCACACATTCCCCCAGAACACTTTCCAAAACACATTGACATGGAGCGCCCCCCCCCCCCCGGCAGAGTGACCCCCCCCCCCCAAGCATCCCCACGCAGCAGCAGAACAGGGTGCAGAGAGCAGCATAACAGGGGGGAGACAGGGAGAACCCCCCACACACAGAAACACAGCCAGCATGTACTCACCTTGCAGCAGGAGAGACTACTTACCCGTCCCGCAAGCACCTTGGAGAACACCCTCGGTGCCAATAGAGGGACTCACTGGCTTGTTTCAGACAGACCCATCACAGAGTCTTACTGCGTAGCTGTCGGCCCGGTCCACCGCAAAAGATACAGTAGGTACTGTTCGATCTTGAGAGGACCGCGGGAGCATGAAAGCAACCCGGCCACCCCTGGAGCCATGGGGTATGTCGTGAACCGAGTCTCACGCACACAAGGCGAGGATCAGCACGCTCGATGGTCAGACAGGGAAGACTACGAGGATACCAGTGTACCCAACCTGTTGCCCAGCCGACAGTTGATTGAAGGTCTCAAAAATAAAATAAAATTCCCAAAGGAATAAAAATTAAAAGTAAAATCTTCCAGGAGACTGGCTCCTGAGAGAGCCACGTCGTCTTCTGCTAGGCAGAAAAAAAACTGAGGTCTGCTAGCTGCAGGTGGGAGGTTAATGTCCGGAGGGACCCCCCTTCTGGGTGGGGCTGTTCAGCTCTGGTTTGTTCTAGAATGTTTTAACATTTAACATTCTGCCTAGGTCTTCTCCTGCAAGCAGGGACATATACCCCACACGTTCAGTGATTAAGAGCCGCCGTGTCAGTCCAGGGATGATAAAAGAAATGCAAAACGCTAATGAACGCTCAAAAACACTGGTCACCAGCGTTTAGGATCCATTGAAAAAAAAATAAGCGCTACACTGAAAAACACTAATAAACGCTAGTAAAAAATGCTGATAAAAGCTATATTTTAAAGCAGCTTTTTCTGCCAGAAATCTGGCGTTCAAAACGACAGTTTTTGAGCTTCTGTGTACATGGAGCCTAATAGTCTACTCCTTTAGGAAATTAACCCCCACTAGATTATGGCAAGCAGTTGTACACAAAGCTATAGCTGCTCTGCCCTTGGAACAGTACATACACAAAATATGTGCAAAAAACAAAAACTTACATCTTAACTTATATAAAATGCATTACGCATATAAACACATGCTTACAAATACACATTTTAGTAAAAGATTGTCAATGGGCCCTTACAATTCTTTAATTTACAGAATGGGCCTGAAGATTTCCTAAATGCAAGAGTATTCATCCAAATATATAGGTTGTCCTTGAATAACAAAGCTGGCAACCTTCCCAGTGCTCCTGAACTCATTTTACAATGAGAATTAGTCAAGTCTAATTATATTTTCTTCCAGGGTAACTAGATCTTTAGTTTACTACTGAATAGTACAGCAGTTTGAGCAGACGCTTATGTTGTTGCCGATAAGCACACATGTGAAATGCTACAATTCTACTCTAAACCTAACTAATGGTCACACATGTATATTGGAGTATCACAGGCCTAACAAATTTTAAAATGCTAATAAGGAGTATAAACTCCTTTATGCTAGTGACTGGATTTAAAGAATAAAACAAGGTCTGCATTTTTTGCGATGAACACAGACCTCAAAGTTTATATAGGAGAAAAGCCTTTGAGAGAGAGACACACAGAAGCATAGGGGACACCTAGTGGCAGTGGATGTCAAAATGTGCTGACTGCAAATATTATATGGTATAGAAAACAAAGAAAGTCAAATGGGAGAAAAAGAAAAGCCCTCAGACAACAGAAATGCCATATTTGAAAGAATACAAAGAAGATTATTATTCTTTCATGGCAATTTAAAGCTGCCCGAGTTAAAATGAAGGGGAAATTAGATTTACACCATTTTTAACAGCAGAACTTATATTTTTCAACGTCTGTACAGACAAAACTAAGCCACTAGTTTCCCAAAAACAAGCCAAGCTGCAAATACCAGAAGTGGAACTGCTTCTATAAAAGGCACAATGTCTCTGCACTCCCAGGCCATCTTTCAACAGCAGATCATTTCAGACAACACTGGCACCGATCACACAGGAATGTTCAACCACCGAAGCAATCAGTAACTTGATCGAATGTGTCCAAAGTATAGTTACTAAAAAGGATCAAAAGCCACTAAATATATACCGTAAACAATAAATGTAAGCAATCCAATCACACAGCAGCATAGAACAAACAGATATAAATATGACAAAAGAAAACAAATCAATGGAATAAGCCATCCTATGCCCATCTCTTACCAACACTGGAGGTGGAAGGCTGCAGGGCAGTGATCACAGCAAAGGAGGTCACCTCCTTCCTTGCAACTATCACAGCTGTCGTGGTTTGTGGCTCTTCCACTTCTCCTGGGTTCTTTTTCTGGCCTCCTGCTTTTCTTTTCTCCATCTTCACTTTTTGGGGGTGCCAAAAGAGCTTGAATTTGCTAGTAAAAAAAAAAAAAAAAAAAAAAAAAAAAAAAAAAAAGCACAAGTTAAAGGCCAAGAATGTCAGCGATAATCTTACAACAGGGAGGAGTAAATGAATTAAGAAACCCTGCCAAGTACACAAAACACAAATGGTTTTAAAGGAACCAGGGAGCATATGACTGCAATAAGTTTAGAAATGAAATATTTGAGGGTTGCCAGCAACTACCATTTTACAATTCTGGGCAGTGAAAATGTGCCTAGTCACCAATAAGTACCACCCTACTACAACAGGTAAATGTATGCACAATGCAGGAACCAGTGTAATCTGACAACACTTGGCACTGTTAAAAAAGACAAGAACACAAGTATCACTTAAACGTTGCTCAAAAATGTTTTGTACGCATTAAAAATCTTGCCACTAGGATTTGCATTAACATTCTAATTCCATCTAGCATGAGCGCAAATATGGTTGACATGTAAAGGATTTGTAGCAGTGTGTAAGCATGTGTCAGGGCTGAGCAGAGGTGCCTGTCGCTACTGGATCAGAACATACAGAAATAGGAGTGTACACAATGCTGCCGGCTTAGAGTCAAGAAAAGCAAAAACCACCAACCATACAAAAGAAAGCTGGCTCTTGATGCCCTGGAGACACAGTAAAAGTGGATATACATACATATAAAAAACAAAAGCACTATTATGTCAGCTCTGAGATCTTGGGCAAATATACCCGCTCATCTACAACTCTGTAGAGTGAACACACTTAAAGGAGACAAGGACTATACATATACGAGTCAGCAAAGCAGGGTGGCTCCCTCTATTATTCTAGCTAAGAGGGAAGGGGTTAAAACACTACAATGTAAAGTGTGAGGAACCTTCAGCTCTCTGCTCGCAATGAAACAATAAGGCCTAAGATTTACGTACATAAGCCCAACCACTAAAAACTCAGAAGCCAGATTTTTTTTTAATCTGAAGCTTTTATTAAAAATACATGGTGATCCTGCCATAAGGATCTTTGTGCAGGAATTTCCCGTTATGTAGTGAAAGTTCTGTCTCTGACTCCCAACTGCTCTCATATGTTGTTACCCTGCTACATAAGCTCCCGCTGGAGATTACAAGCAGCTGTGCCAATATTCATGCAGACATGTTCTATTGTTGTCACGGTCAGGGAAACCGACCTGAGAAATGATGTGCAGCAGTTGCTGGAGAACATGCATATATACAGGAAGTGGTTGCAGGAGATCAGCAATGTTGATATGCAACAAAGACAATAAAGTGAAAAATATTTTTAAAAAAAGGGTTTATAATGCACAATGCTTTTACCTAACTAGGGCTTACATGTACTTTAACAAGAAGGCATGTCAGGTTGTAGATGCCTCACCTCAATCACTGCCCTCTCCTTTCCTTCCAAAACCTCCTGCTCTCCAGTTTCCTCATCACCTCCTCCCATCTCTCAGGCTGTCTCCAACTCTATCCGCCTCTAGGCAATCCTTGAAAACTCATATCTTCAGGGAAGCCTATCCCAGCCTCCACCTAAGCAACTGTACTTTCTCCATCAACTCATCCCACAGCAATTACCTTTTGTGTCACCTGACCCTCCCTTTTAGATTATAATTGTTCAAGAGCAGTGTCCTCCTAAACCTCTCCTCTTCAATGCCTTAATAATGCAAACTGTTGATGTTTATTTAAATCCTATAAACAAATACAGCTGGCAATAAAAAGTCAGCCATCAATTTGAACTTAAATAATAATAATAATAATAATAATAATAATAATAAATAAAATACAGCTGGCAGACAAAAAGCAGACAGCAATTTGGACTTTAAGGGTCAACAGGTTAGCATTCCCCAAGTGTGGTTTTTGGGGGATTACGGCTATGAATGAGTTGGGAGGAAGAAAAATAAATTTCTAGTGCAAACTCGCCGTGGGCAAACCAGCATTGGACAAAATAAAAAAGTAAAATCCAACAACGAATTTCCTTTTGAATATTTTCCCAGGGATGTGTGCTGTGCGCCACATCTGAAGGCCGTCGCTTACTCCAGCTGCATAGGCCAGATCAGATATTCAACTCCTATGTCCGACAGCTTTTCTGAGCTAGGGCTCCTCCTGAGATTGCTTGGGGTTCCTCGTGCAATGAGTAACAGTGATTATTCTCTTTCCCACCACCAATGCAAGGGCGCCTTTTACCGAGCATTTCTATTTCAATATTGATTTTATACGATTATTACTACAAACGTGTAGAGCAGGAGGGTGTAAAAAAATCCTAAGTATGCAATATTAATCCTTATACCCAAGCAAGGGATTATGGACAGACATATCTGAGACTCGCAGATGTGCCTGTAAACCGTGCGATATAGATTTGTCAAAGTGGGGTCCAGTATATACCCTTCCTGAAGTGAGGGCTGTACATGGAGCGATAGTATATGTACCTCCCCTCCTGGAGGCTGTATTCTCTACCTCCTCCCTGAAGCCTGTACATAGGGTGATGGTGTGGTATATACCTCTCTGCTAAAGGCTGTAAGTGAGGAGTTGGTGTGGTATATACCCCACCCCTCCTTGAAGGTTGTACATGGGGTGATGGTGTGGTACATAACTCCTCCTGAAGGTTGTACACAGGGTGATGTGGTATATACCTCCTCCTCCTGAAGGCTGTAAATGGGGCGATGATGTGGTATATACACCGTCCTTCATAAAAGCTATAAATTGGGTCATGGTGTGATATACACCACTTTTCCTGAAGGCTTTGTAAAGGGGGAATAGTTTGATACACATCCCCCTTCCCAAAAGGCTTTACATAGTCCAGTATCCACCCCCCTTCTGAAGGCTGTACATGTGGCGGTATAAACCCTCCTGTTGAAGGCTGAATAGGGTCAGGATGCAGTGTGCCCCCCTTTCTGAAGGCTATGTATAAGGGGGGGAATCGTTCGCTACATACCCCCTCCTGAAGACCGTACACAGTGGAGTAGTCTAGTATACACCGCCCCACTCCTGTAGGCTGTACATGGTGTGATAGTCCAGTACACTTCCCCCTCCAGCTGGGCTGTACACAGGGGGGTGTGGGTCAGGCTATGTGTGCACAGCGGTGGCGGTAGGCTGTATATGGTGTGCACAGTGATGGGGGGGGTGGCTGTGTATGGCATGTGCAGTGTAGACTGTATACAGAGTGTGCACGGTGCTGGGTAGTCTGTAGTGGGGTGTGTTGGGGTAGTCTGTACATGGAGAGTGCACGGTGCTGGCAGTCTGTACATGGAGTGTGCGTGGTGCTGGTGGGGGGGGGGTAGTCTGTACATGGAGTGTGCGTGGTGCTGGTGGGGGGGGGGGTAGTCTGTACATGGAGTGTGCGTGGTGCTGGTGGGGGGGGGGTAGTCTGTACATGGAGTGTGCGTGGTGCTGGTGGGGGGGGGTAGTCTGTACATGGAGTGTGCGTGGTGCTGGTGGGGGGGGGGTAGTCTGTACATGGAGTGTGCGTGGTGCTGGTGGGGGGGGGTAGTCTGTACATGGAGTGTGCGTGGTGCTGGTGGGGGGGGGGGTAGTCTGTACATGGAGTGTGCGTGGTGCTGATGGGGGGGTAGTCTGTACATGGAGTGTGCGTGGTGCTGATGGGGGGGGTAGTCTGTACATGGAGTGTGCGTGGTGCTGATGGGGGGGGGGGGTAGTCTGTACATGGTGTGCGTGGTGCTGGTAGGGGGGGTGCAAGTCTGTACATGGAGTGTGCACGGTGCTGGTGGGGGGGGGGGGTGTAAGTCTGTACATGGAGTGTGCACGGTGCTGGTAGGGGGGGTGCAAGTCTGTACATGGAGTGTGCACGGTGCTGGTGGGGGGGGGGGGTGTAAGTCTGTACATGGAGTGTGCACGGTGCTGGTGGGGGGGGTGTAAGTCTGTACATGGAGTGTGCACGGTGCTGGTGGGGGGGGGTAAGTCTGTACATGGAGTGTGCACGGTGCTGGTGGGGGGGGGTAAGTCTGTACATGGAGTGTGCACGGTGCTGGGATAGTCTGTACATGGAGTGTGCACGGTGCTGGGATAGTCTGTACATGGAGTGTGCACGGTGCTGGGATAGTCTGTACATGGAGTGTGCACGGTGCTGGGATAGTCTGTACATGGAGTGTGCACGGTGCTGGGATAGTCTGTACATGGAGTGTGCACGGTGCTGGGATAGTCTGTACATGGAGTGTGCACGGTGCTGGGATAGTCTGTACATGGAGTGTGCACGGTGCTGGGATAGTCTGTACATGGAGTGTGCACGGTGCTGGGATAGTCTGTACATGGAGTGTGCACGGTGCTGGGATAGTCTGTACATGGAGTGTGCACGGTGCTGGTGGGGGGGGATAGTCTGTAGTGGGGTGTGTGCACGGTAGTCTGTAGTGGGGTGTGTGCACGGTAGTCTGTAGTGGGGTGTGTGCACGGTAGTCTGTAGTGGGGTGTGTGCACGGTAGTCTGTAGTGGGGTGTGTTGGGGGTAGTCTGTACATGGAGTGTGCATGGTGCTGGGGGGGTAGTCTGTACATGGAGTGTGCATGGTGCTGGGGGGGGGGGGGGTAGTCTGTAGTGGGGTGTGTGCACGGTAGTCTGTAGTGGGGTGTGTTGGGGGTAGTCTGTACATGGAGTGTGCACAGTGCTGGGGGGGGTAGTCTGTAGTGGGGTGTGTGCACGGTGCTGGGTAGTCTGTAGTGGGGTGTGTTGGGGGTAGTCTGTACATGGAGTGTGCACGGTGCTGGGATAGTCTGTACATGGAGTGTGCACGGTGCTGGGATAGTCTGTACATGGAGTGTGCACGGTGCTGGGATAGTCTGTACATGGAGTGTGCACGGTGCTGGGATAGTCTGTACATGGAGTGTGCACGGTGCTGGGATAGTCTGTACATGGAGTGTGCACGGTGCTGGGATAGTCTGTACATGGAGTGTGCACGGTGCTGGTGGGGGGGGATAGTCTGTAGTGGGGTGTGTGCACGGTAGTCTGTAGTGGGGTGTGTTGGGGGTAGTCTGTACATGGAGTGTGCATGGTGCTGGGGGGGTAGTCTGTACATGGAGTGTGCATGGTGCTGGGGGGGGGGGTAGTCTGTAGTGGGGTGTGTGCACGGTAGTCTGTAGTGGGGTGTGTTGGGGGTAGTCTGTACATGGAGTGTGCACGGTGCTGGTAGTCTGTAGTGGGGTGTGCACGGTGCTGGGGGGTGGTAGTCTGTAGTGGGGTGTGCACGGTGCTGGGGGGTGGTAGTCTGTAGTGGGGTGTGCACGGTGCTGGGGGGTGGTAGTCTGTAGTGGGGTGTGTTGGGGGTAGTCTGTACATGGTGTGCACGGTGCTGGGGGGGGGGTAGTCTGTAGATGGAGTGTGTTGGGGGTAGTTTGTATTGGTGGTGATCGGGCCCTCCCTCGCCCCGCAGGCCCGGCTGTGACGCTCGTGCACGGTGAGTGACATCTGACAGATCCGGCCGCTCACCTCCATGAGGCCCCCAGACGTGTCCAGGTCGTAGACGATGGTCTTGGTCTCCATGACGGCTTGTTGTATGTGGAAGGCCAGGAATGTCGGGGTGAAGAGAAGACAGCGGGCTCCCCGCAGGTATCGGGCAGACAAGTAACGGGAAACAGGCAGGCCTGCGGCCTCAGGCTCTCCACAGCTGACAGGAACACGTCGGTTGGAAGCGGTGTAGAGAGGTGAGGGGGGAGAAGATCTCCACTCCGGGGATGTGGCGAGGCCTACGGAAGGCCTAGCCGACGAGCCGCCGTGTCTTCCTCCGCTCTGCAGGAAACACAGGAGCTCCGGCCATGTCGGGCCTACTTATTCCAGGGGAAAGGGGGTCAGGGGCTCCAGGAGGCGGTGACAGGCCACCGGAACGTCCCGGGCTTCACTCCTTCCGCGGCTGCTTACGTGCGTCTCCCCTCCCCCAGCAGCGGCCGCGCACTTGGCGCAAAGTGACTGCGCGGGAGACAACCCTGTGCGCATGCGTAATTCAAAGGAGCAGGAGAAGGCACACAGCCGCTACACAGGAGGGGCGGGGGCAAGTGCTAGACGGGCGACGTCACGGGGTTCGAGCCTGCGCAGTCGGTCCAGTTGCTCCTGATTTCGCGACAGAGCCCTGGAAACAAGGCAAAGGTGCTGACGTAAAACTCTTTACGCAGGCGCACTAAGCTCCGGAGTGAACCCGCACAGGACAATCGCTAAGGATCCTGGGCAGACATTGTAGCCTCGTGACGTAGAGTTTACGCACGCGCGCTAGACTAAGAGCGCTAAACACAGAAAGGGGGTGGGTTCAGGTACGTGACAGGGTTCAGGTACGTGACACATGGAGAGCATGCGCAGTGCGAGGGAGGGGGCGCGCAGAGCACCGGTATAGACAATAGGGGAGTGGAGAGAGGAGCCGCGTCACTATGTGTGCGCAACATTTCCCCGGCCTGGCTGGGAGGAGCCATGTTTTGTTTGTGTTTGGCTTTTGTGGCCTTGCGCATGCTCGGTGGGGGTGAGAGGAGCGGCCATCTTGGAGGTGGCATTTACCAGCTTGTTATGGTTGCTCCTTTTGTGCTGTGCCAGTCAGATGTGACGCATGCCGTGTTTGTGAGGCTGCGGGGCTGCCCGCGAGAGTCACATCACAGTTATTTGCCGTGTCCTCAGAGGTTTGCCGCTTCGTAACGTTCCCTTCCAGAATCTTAGGGAAGCTTTGAAATGAGATGAAGAAAGGTCTGTGTAGGTTTCTGTGCCGACTGCTCTGCCCGCCATCTTTACTGCGGCCACGCCCACGTGATGAGGAATGTCTGCCCACCTTTGTATTGTGAGAGGCTCTGATCACAGGAGGAAAGTTCTACTTCTTCATAATAGAGCAGCAATGCACACATTCGTATCACATTATAGTGTAATTCATCTCCAATCATCACATAACTGGAACTAACCCTGAGGAGAAGACTTACTGCTCATCACACATATGTGGGGATTCCTTTCCTGGGAAACTATCCAGTAATTGGAGGCAGAGGAACTACTACAACCAGCATGTAACATTAACCATATACAGTGCAGCTGGAAAGTATTCACAGCGCTTCACTTTTTCCACATTTTGTTATGTTACAGCCCTATACCAAAATGGATTCAATTATTTTCCTCAAAATTCTACAAACAATACCCCATAATGACAGTGTGAAAGAATTTTTTTTTGAAATCTTTGCAAATTTATTAAAAATAAAAAAGGAAATAAATCACATGTACATAAGTATGCACAGCCTTTGCTCAATAATACTTTATTGAAGTCCCCTTTGCCCCAATTACAGCCTCAAGTCTTGAGTATGATGCTACAAGCTTGGCACACCTATTTTTGGGCAGTTTCTCTCATTCTTCTTTGCAGGACCTCTTATGGGGAGCGTCGGTGCACAGCCATTTTCAGATCTCCAGAGATGGTCAGTTGGGTTTAAGTCTGGGCTCTGGCTGGGCCACTTAAAGCGGTTGTAAAGGCAATTTTTTTTTAAAATAAACATGTTATACTTACCTCCACTGTGCAGCTCATTTTGCACAGAGTGGCCCCGAACCTTGTCTTCTGGGGTCCCTTGGTGGCTGTCTCGGCTCCTCCCCGCAAGAACTAACCACCTTCGTGCGAGCTCTCTTGCATGGTGGTTAGTACTTGCGGACGCGCTCCCGTGATACAGCCGGCGGCTATAGCCGCTCACTGTATTACTCGGCCCCACCCCCCGGCGCGCCGTGTCATTGGATGTGATTAACAGCAGCACGAGCCAATGGCTGCGCTGCTTTTAATCCATCCACTCTAGCCAATCAACGGCCAGGCTGAGCGGCGAAGAGGATGTCAGGGTCGAATGCAGCAGGTGAACAGGCTCAGGTAAGTAAAACGGGGGGAGCGGTATTATCAGATGTTTTTTCACCTTAATGCATAGGATGCATTAAGGTGAAAAAACATGAACCTATACAACCCCTTTAAGGACATTCACAGAGTTGTCCTGTTGGAAGATGAACCTTTGCCCCCAGTCTGAGGTCCAGAGTGCTCTGGAGCAGGTTTCAAAATAATGAATTGAATCCATATTGGAATAAGGCTGTAACATAACAAAATGTGGAAAAAGTGCAGCGCTGTGAATACTTTGTAGATGCACACAAGTATGGAAATAATACAAGCGTTGTATAAGAAAATAATAATAATGGTACAGTGAGGGGAAAAAAAGTATTTGATCCCCTGCTGATTTTGTTAATTTCCCCACTGACAAATAACCAGTCTATAATTGTAGGTTTATTTTAACAGTGAGACAAAATAACAACAAAAATATCCAGAAAAAACGCGTGTCAAAAAAGTCAAAAATGTATTTAATAAGTAGAATAAGTATTTGATCCCCTATCAATCATCAAGATTTCTGGATCCCAGGTGTCTTCTACATACATGTAATCAGATTGGATTAGGAGCACTCTTGAACAGAGTGCTCCTAATCTCAGCTTGTTACCTGTATAAAAGACACCTGTCCACAGAAGCAATCAGATTCCAATCTCTCCACCATGGTCAAGACCAAAGAGCTGTCCAAGCATGTCATGGACAAGATTGTAGACTTACATAAGGCTGGAATGGGCTACAGGACCATCGCCAAGCATCTTGGTGAGAGGGTGACAAAAGTTGGTGCGATTATTCGCAAAGGGAAGAAACAAAATAACTGTCACTCTCCCTCAGTCTGGGGCTCTATGCAAGATCTCAGCTCGTGGAGTTTCAATGATCATGAGAAGGGTGAGGAATCAGCCCAGAACTACCCGGGAGAATTTAGTCAATGATCTCAAGGCAGTTGGGACAATACTCACCAAGAAAACAATTGGTAATACACTATGCCATGAAGGACTGAAATCCTGGAGCGCCCGCAAGGTCCCCCAGCTTAAGAAAGCACATGTACAGGCCCCCATCTGAAGTTTTCTAATGAACATCTGAATGATTCAGGGGAGAACTGGGTGAAAGTGTTGTGGTCAGATGAGATCGAGCTCTTTGGGTATCAACTCAACTCGCTGTGTTTGAAGGAGGAGGAATGCTGCCTATGACCCCAAGAACACCATCCCCACCATCAAACATGGAGGTGGAAACATTTTGCTTCGGGGGGGTTTTTCTGCTAAGGGGACAGAACAACTTCACAGGATCAAAGGGGCCATGGATGGGGCCATGTACCATCAAATCCTGGGTGAGAACCTCCTTCCCTCAGCCAGGGCATTGAAAATGGGTCATGGATGGGTATGCCAGCATGACAATGACCCAAAACACACGGCCAAGGCAACAAAGGAGTGGCTCAAGAAGCAGCACATTATGGTTCTGGAGTGGCCTAGCCAGTCTCCAGACCTGAAGGTTCAAGTTACCAAACGTCAGCCTCGAAACCTTACTGACTTGGAGAGGATCTGCAAAGAGGAGTGGGACAAAATCCTTCCTGAGATGTGTGCAACCCTTGTGGCCAACTACAAGAAACATCTGACCTCAGTGATTGCCAACAAGGGTTTTACCACCAAGTACTAAGTAATGTTTTGCAAGGGGGTCAAATACTTATTTCAGTCATTAAAATGCAAATCAATTTATAACTTTTTTGAAAAGCATTTTTATGGATTTTGTTTGTTGTTATTCTGTTTCTCACTGTTAAAATAAACCTACCATTAAAATTATAGACTGATCATTTCTTTGTCAGTGGGCAAACGTACAAAATCAGCAGGGATCAAATCCTTTTTTCCCTCACTGTACATACATCCAATGTACAAACAGGTATTATTAGCAAAGGGACCAATTGAAGTCCTAGTGCACATATACCCGGGTATATATGGGATTTTAGAGAGATACCTCCAGATAAATGTTGCAGCACAGTCCAGGTGTAGGGGTGCCTGAGAATTATCATGATGTATAGTCCAGCTTTGTGTTGGAGACCTGAAGACAAGATTAGCAATGATGGGGAGATTCTTCATCTGTTGTCCGACCAGCCTGGAATGCAGCTTCTCACACGCAGAAACTGTGGTGTGGCATTGGAACTCGGAGTCAGCCTATCCACTCTGCACCTAGTAATTTCTAATCTGACATGCAACTGGACCTCTAACTACCAGAAGTGGTAAAAAAGAAGAAATGGCTGCACATCCAAAGTTTCCAAAAATGGCTTTTATTTCAGATGGTCAAAATACACCAGGTGTTAGTTACGTAGACGCGTTTAACACATCTGTTCTGTGCTTAATCAATACAAAGACTAAACTCAGGCTGGGTTCACACTGGTGCGACAAACGCTCCGACATTGGGAGCTCATGTCTCATGACGTGTGAAAATCAATGTTTCCCTATGAGAGCCGTCTTAACTGGTCCGACACAAGTCGGTCCGACTTTGAAAATGCTCCCTGTACTGCTTTGGTCCAACTTTGATCCTAATTCAGCCCATTGACTATCATTGAAGTCGGATCAAAGGAGGATCCTTGTCCTAACCATCCGACTTTTGACATCCGACATGGTGATTACAGCAGCAGTAAAAGGAATTTATCTCACACTGGGATTGTTTTGATTGGTCAAAATACAAGTGAGACTATCACAAAGTTGGATCTTGTACTCAGGGAATGTCGATGTATCATCATATTACTTGAACATGGTGTACCATACTACATGTTTTTATACCCTGTATGTTTTGTGAGCAATAAAAACCTTTTTGATAAAAAACAAAAAAAACAAAGTCGGATCAAAGTAGTATCCTGTTCATTAAAGTCGGATCGATATAGGACTGATGTCGCAAAGCAAAGTAGGATGAAAGTCGTATGACTGTTGTGTAGTATCAGTGTGAACCCAGCCTGAATGCTGAAGCCTATATAGGGCCACCCTCACATCAACAGGTGCTCATTAGGCGGTCTCAATAAGGAACAGCTACACAACATGATTGATACATACATATGTTAAAGAACAACTCTATCCTCCAAAATAACAACTATGTATAAAATGTGTGCAAAAATATTGCTGCATGTGTACATATACAACCCAACATACACAAATACACACAGCAACATAAACACATACTTAATAAAAAAAAATAAGCATGAATGCATGTGTACACAATAAACATATAGATCAGTGGTTCTCAACTCCTGTCCTCAGGACCCACTAACAGGCCAGATTTTAAGTATTACCTTGGGAGAGATGCAGGCTAGAATACGGCAATCACTGAGAAGCAAAGGATATCACCTGTGCTGTAATTCAGTTATCTTGCAAACCTGGCCTGTTAGTGGGCCCTGAGGACCGGAGTTGAGAACCGCTGATATAGATGAATGGAATAAAATCTATACATTGTTGCTACTACTAAAAGGTGCATGAATAATAACCCCCCCCCCCCAAAAAAAAGGATGATAAAAACGCACCATGTTTACTATCCCGTATTGGTTTTAGTTTTAAACACAATATCTATCACTAAGGTGCGTGTATCAATGGAAATATTCAAACACCAAAAAAGGAGGAACATGTCAGAACAAAGAAAACAGAACAAAGTAGAATAAAAAATGGGGGGGGGGGGGAGGGAGAGACAAACCCAATTATGTGAAAAAACTGCCGATATAAAGGTGGACTATATAATACAAAAAAATGTATATATGGGTGAATATGTGTAATGTAAAATTACATGTATAAATGTAACGATAAATAAAATAATAAAGTAAAGTGAATAAAAAAATTATATATATATATATATATATAAAATTAATATTACAATTCTGAACTTGTCTCAAACCTGTTGACAAGTCAACATAAATATGGAAACACAAGCTATTATCTCAAAACACGTGTCTGTGTGTCCACCATGGCATGCCGCACATGATGTGAACATTCACCAATATAAGCAGCCTAACCTCGGCAGCTCCTAAATGATCCTAAAAGACTATTATGTGTACATGGACACATAGGCTTTTATGGAGTTGAGTTTAGAAGCTTTGGCAAAAAAATGCCAAAAGCTCCTAAACTCAAGTTCAGGAGCTGCCAGTGTACATGGTATTCAGATTTCTGGGATTCAATTACATAATCTATGCTTTGCTTCCTGAGATGTATGTTCTCTGTGTGGATCTTACAAATTCTCTTTTATGCAGAACTTATGGTTTATATTTATCTAAATTGTGTTTCAGCTGATGATCTGTATTACTCTTAAGCCCCATACACACGGTCGGACTTCCATCGGACTTTTCCGTGTTTTTTTTGTCCGAACTGAGTTGGTTGGGAACACCCATAGCATACACACCACAGGACTTTTCTGCAAACTTTCCCAAAACTTTTTGCAACATCACATGGTTTTTCAGCTCTTTTCTGCTCTTTGATTTTAACATTAGTTGTTTTGTCCATCGGACAAAAGTCCGATGGTTTTCTGTACACACGATCGGACTTTGCTCCATCTGACTTTTGTTGTGCAAAAGTTTGTCCGTTTGCAGACCCAACTTTTGTCCGATGAAAACAAGAAAAAGCAAAAAAAGTTTGTCCGATGGAGCGTACACACGGTCGGATTGTTGGTCCAACTTGCTCAAAATGAAGTTTGTTGGTCAAAAGTCCGACCGTGTGTACGGGGCTTTACTATTTTCACCGCTGTTGCATAGACCCACATACTCCTTCTAGATTTGTTTTTAATTGCCTGGCTCCTGTTTTGTATGGGGGTGGAGGGTGTGTATAAATTTGTAAGAGAGTCCAGTTTGTATTAAGCAATGACTAAGGCTAGTTGCCTGAAACGCGTAAGCTGCTTTTACTGTCACTATTCTGTAGCTAAAGACTTTAACACAGATTTACTAGTTGCTGGATCCTTCTATTTTTGCATTGGGATTAGAACATCTGTTATGTTTTTGTTGCTGTCTGTGTACCCACTAGGAGAATCACACTCTCTATATGTTCTGGTGAACTATTTTTTTACCCAAAATGTTACAGTTTTCACCAGAATAAGAAGTGAGGGGCTATATATATTCCAATGTAAACTCTTGTATTGGTGACAACTAATTTGGGGATTTCTCTTTTTGTTACTTTAAGGACAGGAAGTAACAGCAAATCTCCCTAATAGGATACATACAGCAAAAAATAAATAACTTTTTGATATTTAGGTATAAATATGCTTTATCGCGTTATTCCACAATGTTGTAGTAGTTTCAATACCATGCATTGCAACTTTATTCTTTTACAGTTTATTTTTTTTAAAAAAACCTTGCCAGCTATCTTTAAAATTCAGTACATGTGGTCTCAATGCACAGTGGTATTGGGATTAATAAAATACACTCTTATTTATTTATGATCGCTTTTATCTTGTAGAAAAAAAAAAAAAAAAAGATTGCTGCCCGGAGGATATACTGTATTATGAATAAGAGACACCCAATGGCTAATAGTGGTATTACATGTTATAATTAGTAGCTATTATCCTACTGTGTAATGCTAGGCTGTAATTAGAAATTGGATGACAGAGGGGAAGAACAAACCTGGACAAATTCTACATATGAATTGGACTTTAGTTCACACAGCTTAATTTTTTTTATGCTTATGCAGCATTACATTGCTTCACGATAGTGTATGAATGTGTTAGTAGCTGTAAATAATTGCATTTTGCTACTAATCAGATGCAAACTTTCAGACTTTTATTCCTATTTTGTTTATATATATCCTCAGCGATGAACAGAGAAACAATGTTAAGCCATTTAGGCTGATATCAAAAGTGTGACTCTACCGCTAGCAATCCTGCCGCAGGCAATTTATCAAAATCCCCAGCAGCAGGCTAGAGACTGCCTGTTTTAAATTGCTCCCACTGTAGCTGAGGCAGCGAGATTTTGCTCAGATCTCTAGCGATCGAGATTCAGCAGGGCTTAGGCCAATGAAAGAGCCACATCTTGCTGCATCTGGCAACAGAAGGAGCAATTCCATAGGGACAGACAGACAGCTTCCTTGAAGCGGACTTTTACTTAAAAGTAAAAGTACTGCTCATCTGCCTCCCCCCCCCTCTCCTCCTCTAACATATTTGCCTGGTTTTTTTTTCTGGGAGTGGGTACCTTTTTATGATAGGTACCTGCTTCCACTTCCTCAGTTCTTGCCTAGGTGAGAATTATGTACGTTTGGCCCACCCGCCGTCTCCTGGGACATGGCACACATCCCATGAGACTGTGGGACCAATCTGACCGTGGAGCACGATCTCGTGCATGCGTAGTGGGGAGACAGCAGGAAGTCACAGCTGTCTCCCACTTCCAAATAGTAGTGCCATAGTTGCCAACATTATCAAAAAAAGTTATAGGGACACTTTTATTTTCTGTAGGCGGGGGTCTTATTATATTAGGGGCGGGCCATTTTTTTGTAGGCATGGTGAAGCTGGAGGGGTGAAAAATAGTCAAAGGGGGCGTGGTTAGAGTCTGAGATGAACAAGGGATGGAGGGAGAAAGGGAGAGAAGGGGAGAAAAAGAAAGAGATATGGAGGGAAGGAGAGAGAAGGAAGGAAAGAAAGAGGGATGGAGGGACAGCAGGCCCAGATCCTACACCACAAGTGCAATATGTGTTTTCCAGAAAGTTTAACAATCAGCAGATAAAGATACTCCAAACACCTGATGTTAGCGCTTCAATCATCACAGAACCATGATTGATATGGTGTCAGGATGATTGAAGCATATTATTTCTATTGTTACATTGTGATATAAAATGAAATAGTTCAACTCACTATAATGCAGAATCAATGGAAGCCCTGAGTGTGTCACTTGCCACCGTCGCCTGCCACCAGATGCAGCTTGTCACCTGCCACCAGATGCAGCTTGTCACTTGCCACGTTGCCTGGCACCAGATGCAGCCTGTCACTTGCTACGTTGCCTGCCACCAGATGCAACTTGTCACTTGCCACGTCGCCCGCCATCAGATGCAGCTTGTCACCAGAATGCAGCCTGCCACCAGAATGGGCAGCTTGTCACCAGAATGCAGCTTGCCACCAGAATGGGCAGCTTGTCACCAGAATGGGCAGCTTGCCACCAGAATGGGCAGCTTGTCACCAGAATGGGCAGCTTGTCACAAGAATGAAATTTGCCACCAGAATGCAGCTTGTCACCAGAATGGACAGCTTGTCACTAGGGATGCACCGAATGGGTTTTTTGGTGCCAAAACCGATACCGAAAATAAATCTTCCTTGATCTCGAAAACCGATACCGAAACAGCACTGATACCGAAAGTGACGGTTTTTTAAAAATATTTTTATGCAGGAGATGGTCAGAGACTGGGACATGGTACAAGGGATGGTCAGAGGCTGAGGACATGGTACAGGAGATGGTCAGAGACTGGGGACATGGTACAGAAGATGGTCAGAGACTGGGGACATGGTACAGGAGATTGTCAGAGACTGCAGACACATTACAGGAAATGGTCAGAGACTGGGGACACGGTACAGGAGATTGTCAGATACTGCAGACACATTACAGGAGATTGTCAGAGACTGCAGACACATTACAGGAGATGGTCAGAGACTGCAGACACATTACAGGAGATGGTCAGAGACTGGGGACACAGTACAGGAGATGGTCAGATACTGCAGACGTGGTACAGGAGATCAATGCAGCCTCACCAGTGTCCATCAAATGCAGCCTCACCAATGCCCGTGCCAATTAGTTGCAGCAGCCCACCAGTGCCCATGAGGTGCAGCCCGCCAGTGCCCATGAGGTACAGCCTGCCAGTGCCCATGAGGTGCAGCCTGCCAGTGCCCATGAGGTGCAGCCTGCCAGTGCTCATGAGGTGCAGCCTGCCAGTGCTCATGAGGTGCAGCCTGCCAGTGCTCATGAGGTGCAGCCTGCCAGTGCCCATGATGTGCAGCCTGCCAGTGCCCATGAGGTACAGCCTACCAGTGCCTGGTAATGTGATGTCACGCTTTGTCAGAGGCTGAGCTGGAGTTTCATCCTGGCGCGCCCCTCAGAGTCTCCCCTCCTCCTCTTCTTCTCACTCCTGTCATACACGCACGTACACAGCCACCCCAGTGCCTGGTAATGCATGTCACGCTGTGTGACAGAGATCTGAATCGCCGTGCAGCGGATGTAACGATGTCCCCGCCTCCTAGACCACCTTTTGTGATAGACGGCACTCTGATCCAATGCTAGGAATCATTGTGCCGTGTGTCATAGGAGGCGGGGACATCGGCTGCACAGCGATTCTGATCTCTGACACACAGCGTGATATGCATTACCAGGCACTGGGGAGGCTGTTTATGTGTCTGACAGGAGTGAGAAGAGAAGGAGGGGAGACTCTGAGGGGCACGCCAGGATGAAACATGTGCGGCACCCGGCGAGATGGCCCCGCCCCTTTTTTCGGCGCCATTATCGGCAAGAATTCCATTTCGGCATTTTGCCGAAAAGGCCATTTTCGGCCGATATGTTTCGGTGGCCGAAATTTCGGTGCATCCCTACTTGTCACCAGAATGCAGCTTGTCACCAGGGGCTTGCACTAGTGATTTGATCCCCGCTGTAATTTTACAGAGAAGACCAGCACTCGTGGCGGCCGAGATGAAGAAACAAGAGGTGGTGCCCAGGTGGCTACCAATAGAAATGGAGCTGTCGCCAACCCCCCACCCCGCAGCCTTTCCCACAACAGGTCACGAACCGGCAGCAGGCCGCGGGACAGGTGGTTGGCGGCAGCTCCATTTGTATTGGCAGCCACCTGGGCTCTGCCTCTTGTTTCTTCTCCTCGGCCTCCATGAGAACTGGTCTTCTGTAAAATGAGTCAAATCCCCAGTGTTAGTGTTCTATTGAGAAATGCCTCCCGTAGAAAAATGCCCCCCGATGGGTCTGTGCATGTGCAGTACAAAATGTCACTCCAGCTGATATGTTGATCAGCTGGCATGACGTAAACACAGCGCATGTGCAGATTGTTTGAGGCATTTTTCAATGGGAGACATTATTTGATGGGCGCTATTCAAAGCTATGCAAACAGCGGAGGGAGACCGTACCTCGCTGTTGCGGAATGAGTTTTCCATGTGCTAAAGGGCGGGTTTTGTCTGTGTTGCAGAACGGGTTTGGTCTGTTGAACGACGGGTTATGCCTGTGTGTAAGGGCGGATTGCAACACACACAAAACCTGCCCTTCAACACACCCTCAACCTGCCCTGCAACAGCAAGGCTCAATCTGACAACTACGTTCCCCCGCTGTTTGCATAGCGTTGGATAATGCCTCCGATGATCTGCGCATGAGTTGTTTACGTCACGCCAGCTGATCGACATATCAGCTGGAGTGTCATTTGGTACTGCGCATGCGCAGACCCATCGGGGGCATTTTTCAACAGGAGGCATTTCTCAACAGAACACCTCTATCTAGCAGCGGCTCTGTCGATACATGCCAATTTCTCATGATTTTTCCCGAGACACAGTAAGAAAAGGGTCTGAATACCGGGAATGTCCCAGGAAAATCGGGAGGGAAGGGGAGGGGGAATTGGGGAGGAGGAGGGGGGGGAGGAATGGGGATGGGGGCAGGGAGGGAGGGAATGGAATTGAGCTGGTGAGTGTCTGTTTCTTAAAAGTAAGCAACTACAGTATTTGTAGCTGCGGAATTATTTTTTTTTTTAAAACGATAAGTTCCTCTTTAAGCGATTCTGCCATTTGACATTTGTCTCTAGCGGCACATTTTCCCCATTTTACATCAGCTTTACACCCGCCCATGCTCCAAGCGTATTTACCTATTTGCTACCCAGAACTGTTGTTTGAAAGTACAAGGATTCTGGACAAAGTTTGCATCCTGGAGCTATTACTGTTGGTATTACAGTAGGTACAGGGTTGTGCAAACATCACCGTTCATATGAAAGCTGGTTTGTGAGAAGAGAGGAAATCGGCAGGCTAGCACAGTGTCAGGTTGCCAGATGTTTCTGATAAGATTTCACATCAATGTCACCTGCCTTATAAAAGGGTGCATCAATGTCACCTGCCTTATAAAAGGGTGCAGCTCTGTAGGAAGGGCTGTACTTATGACTCAGCATAGAGGAAGCAAGAACAAGAGGAGCACTTGAGCAAGTAGATGTCGGTAAAGTATGCAAGGCACCTGAATTACATTACCTGAAGTCCTGTTTATTCTTCATAGGATTGCAGGTACTAAAGGCAGGAATACTCACCTATTCATCAACTAGGATTTCAATTACATTTAATGGTGCCTGTTGTGTTGTTTAAAGTTTGAGTGCCAGGATGTCCAATCTGGATTTTCGCTACTCCATGCTGTTGCATTGACTGATGCATGAATGAAATGTCCTACGACACCTTTCACATGGCTAACCTGGTGGAGACACACTCCCCAAAACAGATTAATTATCACCTGAAATCCTATTAAAGTGCTGGAATTCTTTTCCTGCTAAACCCCCGCCCCAAAGACTAAGCTCTACCCCTTGACTTAAAGTGATTGTAAAGTCTCATTTTTTTTCTATTAAAATTACAAACATATTATACTTACTTGCTGTGTGCAGTGGTTTTGCACAGGGCAGCACAGATCCTCCTCTTCTCGGGTCCCTGGTTGGAGCTCCTGGCCCCTCTTTCCTTTTGAGTGCCCCCACAGCAAGTAGCTTGCTGTGGGGGCAGCCGAATCATGGCACAGCTCCCTGTGTCTATTCAGACACAGAGCCGTGGCATGGCTCCGTCCCCTTTCTCTCCCCATCGGCTGACTGACTTTGATTGACAGCAGCGGGAGCCAATGGCGCCATGCTGCTGTCTCAGCCAATGAGGAGGGGAGTCCCGGGCAGCCAAGACACTCCTACAACATCGTTGGATAGAGATGGGGCTCAGGAAAGTATTAGGGGTCTGCTAATGCATTACATTACAATAATTTTAAAGCCAAACTTCACCTAAAAAGGTCACCCTTTTCTTTCTCTTTCCCCCCTCCGCTACCACTTTTGGATGTTTGCTTTTTTTTCTCAGAGCGGGTACTTATTTCTGGCAGGTACCCGCTCTCTCTTCCACTCGGCTCATCTAGGAAGTTTGATCCCCACCCGAAACCTCCCGGGACACGTTACCTGCCCAGGAGACTGCAGGTCTATTGAGAAAGCTCAGCATGACTCGGGCATGTGTGGTGGGGAGCCAGCTGTGAAGCCACAGGAAGTCACAGCCGGCTTCTCACAAGCAAGGTGGAAGTGAAGGGGACTCAAAAACCAGCGAAGAACCGGCCTGGATGAAGAGAGAGCCGGACTGGTAAGTGTGTGTATAAAAAAAAGTCAGCAGCTACACTATTTGTAGTTGTTGACTTAACTTTAGTACAAATGGCCGAAGATCCTCTTTGACAGTGTTATGTGTGGTTCTGATGACTGTATAGCTTACTTTCTGTACAGCAGTCTAAATATGACTTTGTAGTAAAACAGGCACCACATTTAGACCCGGTGCACTTAGTAATGTACAGTCAGGTCCATAAATATTGGGACATCGACACAATTCTAATCTTTTTGGCTCTATACACCACCACAATAGATTTGAAATGAAACAAACAAGGTGTGCTTTAACTGTAGACTTTCAGCTTTAATTTGAGGGTATTTACATCCAAAATCAGGTGAACGGTGTAGGAATTACAACAGTTTGTATATGTGCCTCCCACTTTTTAACCACTTCCCTACTGTGCACGAAAACCCCCTTCCTGCCCAAGCCATTTTTCAGCTTTCAGCGCTGTCACACTTTGAATGACAATTGCGCGGTCGTGCGACGTGGCTCCCAAACGAAATTTGCGTCCTTTTTTTCTCACAAATAGAGCTTTCTTTTGGTGGTATTTGATCACCTCTGCGGTTTTTATTTTTTGCGCTATAAACAAAAGAAGAGCGTCCAGTTTGGGAAAAAAACACTATTTTTTAATTTTTGCTATAATAAATACCCATTTTTTTTTTTTAATAAAATTTTCCTCAGTTTAGGCCGATACGTATTCTTCTACATATTTTTGGTAAAAAAAAAAATCGCAATAAGCGCGTATTGATTGGTTTGCGCAAAAGTTATAGCGTGTACAAAATAGGGGATAGATTTATAGCATTTTTATTTTTTTATTTTTTTATTAGTAATGGCGGCGATCTGCGATTTTTTATTGTGACTGCGATATTGCGGCGGACACATCGGACACTTTTGACACATTTTTGGGACCATTCACGTTTATACAGCGATCCCTGCTATAAAAATGCATTGATTACTGTATAAATGTGATTGGCAGGGAAGGGGTTAACCACTAGGGGGCGGGAAGGGGTTAAATATGTTCCCTCAATGTGTTCTTACTGTGGGGGGAGGGGACTGACTGGGGGAGGTGACCGATGGTTGTCCCTATGTACAAGGGACACACCATCAGCCTCCTCTCCCTCACAGGATGTGGATCTCTGTGTTTACACTTTCCTGCTCGTTTCCCGGGCAATCGCGGGTGCCCGGCGGCAATCGCGGCCGCCGGGCACGCGCACCGGGGCCTCGTGAACCCGGCGGGCGCGCGCGCGCGCCGCTGGCTTCAAGCGCGCGCCTCCTAGCTCGTTTTAAAGGGAGGACGTCATATGACGTCCTCCCAGAACGAGAGTATCCTCCGCCCGCCGTCAATTGACAGTGGGCGGTGGACAAGTGGTTAAGGGACCAAAAGTAATGGGACAATTGGCTGCTCAGCTGTTCCATGGCCAGGTGTGTGTTATTCCCTCATTATCCCATTTACAAGGAGCAGATAAAAGGTCCAGAGTTCATTTCAAGTGTACCATTTGCATTTGGAATCTGTTGCTGTCAACTCTCAATATGAGATCCAAAGAGCTGTCACTATCAGTGAAGCAAGCCATCATTAGGCTGAAAAAACAAAACAAACCCATCAGAGAGATAGCAAAAACATTAGGTGTGGCCAAATCAACTATTTAGAACATCCTTAAAAAGAAAGAACGCACCGGTGAGCTCAGCAACACCAAAAGACCCGGAAGACCACGGAAAACAACTGTGGTGGATGACCGAAGAATTCTTTCCCTGGTGAAGAAAACACCCTTCACAACAGTTGGCTAGATCAAGAACACTCTCCAGGAGGTAGGTGTATGTGTGTCAAAGTCAACAATCAAGAGAAGACTTCAGAGTGAATACAGAGGGTTCACCACAAGATATAAACCATTGGTGAGCCTCAAAAACAGGAAGGCCAGATTAGAGTTTGCCAAACAACATGTAAAAAAGCCTTCACAGTTCTGGAACAACATCCTATGGACAGATGAGACCAAGATCAACTTGTACCAGAGTGAAGGGAAGAGAAGAGTATGGAGAAGGAAAGGAACTGCTCATGATCCAAAGCATACCACCTCATCAGTGAAGCATGGTGGTGGTAGTGTCATGGCGTGGGCATGTATGGCTGCCAATGGAACTGGTTCTCTTGTATTTATTGATGATGTGACTGCTGACAAAAGCAGCAGGATGAATTCTGAAGTGTTTTTCAGGCAATATTTTCTGCTCATATTCAGCCAAATGCTTCAGAACTCATTGGACGGCGCTTCACAGTGCAGATGGACAATGACCCGAAGCATACTGCGAAAGCAACCAAAGAGTTTTTTGAGGGAAAGAAGTGGAATGTTATGCAATGGCCAAGTCAATCACCTGACCTGAATCCGATTAAGCATGCATTTCACTTGCTGAAGACAAAACTGAAGTGAAAATGCCCCAAGAACAAGCAGGAACTGAAGACAGTTGCAGTAGAGGCCTGGCAGAGCATCACCAGGGATGAAACCCAGCGTCTGGTGATGTCTATGCCTTCCAGACTTCAGGCTGTAATTGACTGCAAAGGATTTGCAACCAAGTATTAAAAAGTGAAAGTTTGATTTATAAATGTTAATCTGTCCCATTACTTTTGGCTCCCTTAAAAAGTGGGAGGCACATATACAAACTGTTGTAATTCCTACACCGTTCACCTGATTTGGATGTAAATACCCTCAAATTAAAGCTGAAAGTCTGCAGTTAAAAAACATCTTGTTTGTTTCATTTCAAATCCATTGTGGTGGTGTATAGAGCCAAAAAGATTAGAATTGTGTCGATGTCCCAATATTTATGGACCTGACTATATAAAACCATCCCCTCCCCTCAATACAAGTCTGTGTAAAGCTGCATGGATCAAAATTTGGCCAGTTCAGCAGGGAGCGGACAAATTTCGATCTATGTATGGGCAGGCTGATTGTACCCATGTTGATTGATCAATCAATCAACTTGGGTTCAATCAGCATGTACATTTTTTCTAGATACAATTACTGTCAGTTGCTATAGCTGCTAGCAGTAACCATTGTATTCTGCCATGCGGGAATGCTCCTTGTGCCACCTGCTGGCAAAATACAATAGTGCAGTGGGAGGCATTCCTGTATGAACACTGACTGTGTTGCTGGGGGAATCAAGCATTTTTCTTTCCTTTCAACCGTGGTGGAAGGAAAGAAAATGGTATCGTCTATGGCCAGCCTAGGGAAGCTTTTGATAAAGACTGTGGCTGTTACTCAGCTCTGCCAGAGCAGAACATCAGGGCTGGAAGCAGCATTTCCAATGAAAGAAAAAGGTATTCGAAAGCATTTCCAAGCAAAAATTAGTCACAAATAATTTCCTGGGTGATAAAGAGATACAAAAATAACATACACTTACATACACACAAGTTGTAATGGCCTTACACTGATCTTTTAGTGCCAAACATCAATAAATCCAGATTGTTTACATCTGTGCATTGTGGTAAGCTTAAAAATAATGTTTGTTGTGAATGGTAGCGTAACGTAACGCACATATACCAGTGCGTTACCTGCATTGTGGTAATGCATATCAAACACATGTTCTACAACGTCTTACCACAATGCATTACCACAACACTAAAGCCCCGTACACACGGTTGGACTTTTGGCCAACAAACTTCATTTTGAGCAAGTTGGACCAACAATCCGACCGTGTGTACGCTCCATCGGACAAACTTTTTTTTTTTTGTTTTCATCGGACAAAAGTTGGGTCTGCAAACAGACAAACTTTTGCCCAACAAAAGTCCGATGGAGCAAAGTCCGACCGTGTGTACAGAAAACCATAGGACTTTTGTCCGATGGACAAAACAACTAATGTTAAAATCAACCAACAATAGCAGAAGTTGACCAAAGGGTGGCGGTAAAGAGCAGAAAAACCACGTGATGTTGCAAAAAGTTTTGGGAAAGTTTGCAGAAAAGTCCTGTGGTGTGTATGCTATGGGTGTTCCCGACCAACTTAGTTCGGACAAAAATCCAGGGAAAAGTCCGATGGAAGTCCGACCGTGTGTATGGGGCTTAAGATGTAAATTCATACTTAAAGCGACCTTGAACTAAAAAGCAAGATCCCCATGTTACATCGCTGCATACAACCTCATAATAAACCACTGCATTTATTTTATATTAGATATTTATATTGCGCTGGCAATTTACATAGCACTTTACATGTTGTGCACTAGTATCAGTCCCTGCCCTGCTTACAATCCCTACTAAGAAAACATGCATGCATACACATACTATGGCCATTTTAGACAAGTGGCAATTAACCTGCCAGTGTGTCTTTGGAGTCTGAGAAAAAACTGGAGTACCAAGAGGAAACCCACTCAAGCACAGGGAGAACATGCAAACTCCATGCAGGTCTTGCTTTGGATTCAAACTAAGGACCGCTGTGCTGCAAGGCAAGAGTGCTAACTAAGCCACTGTGCATAAAGTGAAAAAAAAAATCCCTGGGGAAAGAAATTACTGAATATACCGTACTTAGAGCTGAAGAATATGGGGAGGGTTGCCTAATTCAAATAGGAAAGTGGAAAAAGAATTCAGCTGGCTGATGCGGTAGAAAAGGGCATAGTTGCCAACATTGCAAAAAAAACATCTGGGACACTTTTTTTGTATTGAGGCGGAGCCTTGCTATAATCAGGGGGCGGGGCATTCGTTTGTAGGCGTGTCATGCCGGAGTGAAAAATGTGGCCCGCTTTGCGCGGCGCGTCGAAAAATGGGCGTGGTTTACGCACGATAGTGGGTGTGGTTTAAATGGGCGTGGTTCAAAGGGGTGTGGCTAGAGTCCGAGGTGAGAGAAAGAGAGAGAAAGAAATAGAAAGAAAGAAGCCAGATCCTACACCACAATAGTAATGTGTAACAAAATTGGCAGATAAGGATACTCCAAAACACCTGTTGGCGCTTCAATCATCCCGGCACCATGGTTGTTACGGTGTCAGGATGATTGAAGTGCATTATTTCTATTTTTACATTGTAATATAAAATGAAATCATTCAACTCACCATAATGCCGAATCAGTGGAAGCCCTGAGCGTGTTACCTGCCACGTCGCCTGCCACCAGATGGCCTCCCCAGCAGTCCGTCCTTGCATCAGGTGCCTCCCCAGCAGTCCGTCCTTGCATCAGGTGCCTCCCCAGCAGTCCGTCCTTGCATCAGGTGCCTCCCCAGCAGAGCCCCCTCCACACTTGTGGACAAGGGTCCAAAAATCATGATTGTCCCGGGAAATTCGGGACTGTTTGGCAACTATGCACTACACTGATTACCCCGCCACCCACTACACTGATTACCCCGCCACCCACTACACTGATTACCCCGCCACCCACTACACTGATTACCCCGCCACCCACTACACTGATTACCCCGCTACTCACTACACTACACTGATTACCCTGCCACCCACTACACTACACAGATTACCCTGCCACCCATTACACTGATTATCCCACCACCCACTACACTACACAGATTACCCTGCCACCCACTACACTGATTACCCCACACTGATTACCCCACCACCCACTACACTACACAGATTACCCTGCCACCCACTACACTAATTACCCCGCCACCCACTACACTACACTGATTACCCCGCCACCCACTACACTGATTACCCCGCCACTCACTACACTGATTACCCCGCCACCCACGACACTGATTACCCCGCCACCCACTACACTGATTACCCCGCCACCCACTACACTGATTACCCCGCCACCCACTACACTGATTACCCCGCCACCCACTACACTGATTACCCCGCCACCCACTACACTACACTGTGATTACCCCGCCACCCACTACACTACACTGTGATTACCCCACCACCCACTACACTACACTGTGATTACCCCACCACCCACTACACTAAATTACCCTGCCACCCACTACACTACACTAATTACCCCACCACCCACTACACTACAATTACCCCACCACCCACTACACTACAGTGCAATAGTACGGTACCTGCGTTGCGTGAGGATGTGCTGGTGGTCCGAGGGGTCTGCCAAATGGAGTGAGCCAGGACCATCACAGTGTCCCCAGCCAGCGGTGCCCCGGTCATTCCATCAGTGTCCCCACTCGTCGGACACACGGGGGCGGGGCGGAGGGTTGTTGGCAGCGGTGGCGCCGGGTGCTGATAGGCGTCAGTGTCCCCAGCCAGTGGAGCCCCGGTCCTTACATCCGTGTCCCCGCTCCTTGTCGGACACACGGGGGCTGGGCAGAGGGTCGTTAGCGGCGGCGGCGGCGGGTGAAGCATGCTGCTTCCTTGTGCCTCTCCTTGCGTTCAGTGGAGAGCTGGGAGGAGTCGCCAATCCGAAGCCGATTGGCTGCCCCAGGCTCTGCACTGAACACAAGGGGAAAACGTAAACAAATATGGTGGCGGCAGCGGCCATTTTTGTGTAGCCGCTGCCGTTTTTAGCTAAAGCATTCCCGAATTTACCGGGACAAAACGGGACAAAAAGAACTGGGCTTGTCCCGAATCGGGACAAGCCCAATTCGGGACAAGGGTCGAAAAATCGTGCTTGTCACGGGAAATTCGGGACTGTTGGTAACTATGAAAGGGGTATATACCGGGATCCTCCAAAACAATAATAGAGCAATTAAATAAAAAGAGGGTTGGGAAAGAACCCCAACGGAATGTTTGAAAGGTGAATCACCTACAACTCAGCTAAACACTTTAGAAGACTTTATTGGTTGAACAATTAGAATTATTACACTGTATCCCAGGGTTGTGGACACAACCTAGAGGAAAAAGGGGGCGAATCCAGCAAAGGTACATGTCATAAAAACGTAGGAACATGCATGCAAAGAAAGGCTAAAAAGGGCAGACGAGACGGTCCTGCTACCCCTCTGAAAAGTACCCCACTAACCCAAATGTGTGCTCACATTATCCCCATTATCCCAATACTAATGGCAAACTGAGAACCGTGTCAGTACATTGGACATATATAAAGCACCAAAAAGTGGTGCATCAATATATATTCTCCAAAGCCACACATCCAGATGAAGCGACGGTTTTTAGTCACGAAACGTGTAGGTGATTCACCTTTCAAACATTCCGTTGGGGTTCTTTCCCAACCCACTTTTTATTTAATTACTAAATATACTTACCCTTCCTCCTAGATTGTAAACTCTAACAAGCAGGGCCCTCTGATTCCTCCTGTATTGAATTGTATTGTTAGGCCACTTTCACACCAAGCCGCTTCTAAACTGCCAGTAAAAACACTGAGCGCTTTTGAAGCGCTTTTTAGGCGCTTTTGAAGAGCTTTCCATTCATTTTTAATGAAGAGGGAAGTTTTTTACAGCCCTGCCAGCACACCGCCCCAGTGTGAAAGCATTCATTGATTTTAATGGAAACACGTTTTCGTGAGCTTTTTAGGCGCTGTTTTTAGCGTGAAAGCGCATGAAAAGCACCTCAGTGTGAAAGTGGTCTAACTGTATTGTCTGGCCTCAGGCTGCATGCACACTGAAGCTCATAAACTGCAGTTTATTGGCTTTTGGGCATTTTTTTTAAAAGCCCATAAACTGCACTTTATGTTAGCCTATGTGTCCATGCACACATGGACGTTTTTTTAGCGTTAATGAGCAGTGGAGATTATGGGCTTTTTTCTGAACGCAAGAAATTTGCGTTCAAAGTGCCATTTTTCAGCGGGAAAAAACGCAGAAAAACGCTAATAAACGCTCAAAAACGCAGCTCGCCAGCGGTTTTTTTTGCGTTTTTTGATCCATTGAAAAAAAACAAAAGCTAAAAAACGCTAACACTGAAAAATGCTAATAAACGCTATTACAAAGCTACTGGCATTTTTTATAGCTTTTTTTAGCGTCCAGTGTGCATGGAGCCTCATGTTGTAAAACGCTGCGCAAACTGTTGGCGCTATATAAATCCTGTATAATAATAATCATAACCCCAGCTTCTGCATAGCAGGGCAATGCCACTATTCTTTCAGCAAGGTCCCTGGAATGATAATTATCCAAAAGTTCAACAGAAGAATAGCGCAGAAAAGTCTTCTTCTGAGATTTGGGATCCTCAGGGATTCCAGGATCTTGACAGAAGGCGTCAGAATAGGTTAGGTACATTTTACAAAATTTTTGTTTGCTATGAGGTTTTTCTTTCTGTCACCTGCAGCACAAGAGGCCAATTATTTGTGCTGCAGTATATATGTGCTAACAAGGGGAATGCAGATAGAAACTGATAGAAAAGTGACAAAGAGATGAGCTCATCAGTCCGCTGCTTCTCATTTTACTGTCCAGTCCCAGGGTGGAGAAGGTACAAGACAAGTTGCAAACATTACTTTACTGCAAAATACAAAAATCAGGACTTCTTCCGCCAGACAGCACTGTGCTGTATGACAGAGCTGTAAAAATTCCAGGACTGGATGGGTAGAAATACAAATCCTTTAGCAGGTAAACCCACACCAATATACAATAAACACACAGGGCCGGTGCTACCACTAGGCAAACTAGGCAGCCGCCTAGGGCGCCCAGCCACTGGTGTTCCTATTCTCTTCTCTCTGCAGCAAGCAACTAAGGCCCCTTTCACATGGAGGCGCTTTGCAGGCGCTATTGCGCTAAAAATAGCGCCTGCAATGCCCCCCAAAAAGTCGCTCAGTTGTATCCAGTGGGAAAGCCCTAGGGCTTTCACACTTGAGCGTTGCGCTTGCAGGAGGGTCAAAAAACTCCTGCAAGCCGCATCTTTGAGGCGCGATAGTAGCGGTAAAAATACCAC